>CM064878.1:22463948-22947780 GCA_003313485.2 Penstemon barbatus | reverse complement strand
GGTTGTAAAATGATTTGCTTTTGCACTGTGTGTGTGCGTTAGAGAGAGAGAGAGAGATGTTTCAAGCTGTATTTCTTTGTTGCAAGTAAATCAAGGAAGTGTGGGCGGATCCAGGAATACGGGTCAGTGGGGGCTAAGCATATATCATATTTTTGATAAGTTTCGCTCCTTGAAATTGGAAATAGTCAAAACACCTTTTGTGATCACAATACAAAGATCGTAAACTGTCCACGTGAATTGTTCGTTCCACTTCGAATTATAGCTATTCGGAATCGTTCTTGTTCGGATCCATTGCCGCTCGTATTTAGCCACACAATAAGCATCCATGACTCCTCTCCTCCCGTCATTACTACTCTTCACTGCTGCGAGATTCTGAGCATTCAAAATCCCAATTTCTACTACCCCAAATACATCCTTCCACTTCCAGAGCTTTCTTTCTGAGGGCCTATGATCGCTACTATACTGTGTCGACTCATCATAAACATGATAACCACCATCAAAACTTATTCTTAAGTGCACCCGGCTATCAAGTTTTTCCACCTTCTGCCCATTCTCAGAACTGGTATGTTTTTCAAGATCATACCACTCACTAAATTATGTCTCCCAATCCTTCATTTTTCCGACATCATTTAAAGAAATCGAGCACTGGCCCAGAACTTTGGAATTGTCAGTTCCGACTTCAACCTCCACGAACAAAACCAACTAATTCTCAAAAGGTTCGGCCACCACAAACATCAAATCCTCGTCCCACAATGGATTACCATTATGCGTTTCAGATGTATTAGTTTTCAAAATCATTTTCCCAAGAGCAACCCTCACGAAAAATTGGGGTTGCTGCCTATTCCTTTGAACCAACAAATCATTGGCCTCGATCACCTTAAACCTTAGGTACCAATGCTTAGGCAAAACGTACGTTATAGACCTAATACTCGCGACATAATCACCATTTACGGTAGTTGCATCCAGTTGCCAAGCTCTCCAATACACCTCATCTGCTTGTGTCCCTAACCAAACCGCAATCAATAATTTTGCATCCAGTACTATTTCCCCGGTAGTGGGTTGTGCAATCTACACCAATTGGGGGCTACATGGCTATTTGGTGGTACTCTTGTCGGAACATCTTTGGCTTCAAAAGTAACCAATCCGATCAAATCATTTTCACCATTTCTAGCCTTATTCTTCACGAGAATCTCGATTTTTGGGGCATGGATCCGGTCTTTCAAGATCGAAAAAACTTGATTCCACTTGGGATACGAGTTGTTTTTGAAATTCTTAGTGAGTCCTTTAAGCTCCTAATTCTTAACTTGTACAAAAGAATCATGGCATCCATTTCCATATTTTCCAGGCAATCGTCTTGCCTTAACAATTCTAACATTTTTTAATCCATTTGTTCCACCAAGTCAAAGTTAGGACAACCTCCACCGAGAGTAGGCTTAATCTCTCCGAGGTTAAATTATTCAATACATACTGCCATTGTTGAAACTTGAAACAACCACCTGAAGACACCCATACAGAATGAAAAATAGCAAACTAAAGAAGTCAAAAAATAGAGCACCCATACATAATCATTATTTCTTCTATAATTTTTTGTTCAAGTAAATAAACTCTTGGGCATTCATTATTTTGGTTCCATGTTTTCAAAAATCATATATAGGAAGACTAATAAATGCAAAGAAAAAAAATTGAATCACATACTTAGCTTGAAATATGTAGAGAAAAACTAAAATAAACGATTCTTAATGTCAATAAAGATGAGTGCAAAATTCAAACTCAGAAATGAATGCCAAATGGATTAAAGGGTTGTAAAATGATTTGCATTTGCACTTTGTGTGTGCGTGAGAGAGAGAGAGAGATAGATGTTTCAAAATGTATTTCTTTGTTGCATGTAAATCAAGGAAAAGTGGGAGGTACCAGGAATACGGGTCAGTGGGGGCTAAGCATATATCATATTTTTGATAAGTTTTCCTCCTTGCGATTGGGAATTGTCAAAAACAGCTATTGTGATCACAATACAAGGATCGTAAACTGTCCACGTGTATTGTTCACTCCACTTCGGATTATAGCTGTTCGGAATCGTTCTTGTTCGAATCCATTGACGCCCGTATTTAGCCACACAATGAGCATCCATGACTCCCCTCCTCAAATCTTTAGTACTCTTCACTGCTGCGAGATTATGAGCATTCAAAATCCCAATTTCTACCACCCCAAATCCATCCTTCCACTTCCAGAGCTTTCTTTTCGATGGCCTATGATCGCTACTATACTGCGTCGAATCATCAAAAACGTGATAACCACCATCAAAACTTATTCTTAAGTGCACCCGGCTATCAAGTTTTTCCACCTTCTTCTGCCCATTCTCAGCACTGGTATGTTTTTCAAGATCATACCACTCACTAAATTGTGTCTCCCAATCCTACATTTTTCCGACATCCTTTAAAGAAATCGAGCACTGGCCCAAAACTTTGGAATTGTCTGCTCCGACTTCATCCTCCATGAACAAAACCAACTCATTCTCAAAAGGTTCGGCCACCACAAACATCAAATCCTTGTCCCACCACGGATTACCATTCTGCGTTTGAGATGTATTAGTTCTCAAAATCATTTTCCCAAGAGCAACCCTCACGAAAAATTGGGGTTGCTGCCGATTCCTTTTAACCAACAAATCATGGGCCTCGATCACCGTAACCCTTAGGTACCAAAGCTTACGCAAAACGTACGTTATAGACCTAATACTCGCGACACAACCCTTGTTTATGGTAGTTGCATCCAATTGCCAAGCTCTCCAATACACCTCATTGGCTTGTGTCCCTAACCAAACCGCAATCAATAATTCTGCATCCAGTACCATTTCCCCTGTAGTAGGGTTGTGCAATCTACACCAATTGGGGGCTACAAGGCTATTTGGTGGTACCCTTCTCGGAACATCATTGGCTTCAAAAGTAACAAATCCGATCAAATCATTTTCACCATTTCTAGCCTTATTCTTCACGAGAATCTCAATTTTTAGGGCCTGGATCCGGTCTTTCGAGATCGAAAAAAATTGATTCCACTTGGGATACGAGTTGTTTTCGAAATTCTTAGTGAGACCTTTAAGCTCCTAATTCTTAACTTGTACAAAAGATTCAGGGCGTCCATTTCCATATTTTCCAGGCAATAGTCTTGCCTTAACAATACTAACATATATATAATCCATTTGTTCCACCAAGTCGAAGTTAGGACAACCTCCATCGAGAGTAGGCCTAATCTCTCCAAGGTTAAATTTTTCATTATAGACTGCCATTGTTGAAACTTGAAACAACCACCTGAAGACACCCATATAGAATGAAAAATAGCAAACAAAAGAAGTCAAAAAACAGAGCACTCCTACAGAATTATTATTTTCCTTTAATCTTTGGTTCCAGTAAATAAACCCTTGGGCATTCATTATTTTTGGTTCCATGTTTTCAAAAATCATACATAGGAAGTCTAATAAATACAAAGAAAAAAAATTGAATCACATACTTAGCTTCGAATATGTAGAGAAAAACTGACACCCACTTTAATAACCGATTCTTGATGTCAATAAAGATGAATGCAAAATTCAAACTGAGAAATGAAAGCCACATGGATTGAAGGGTTGTAAAATGATTTGCATTTGCACTGTGTGTGTGTGTGTGCGTGAGAGAGAGATGTTTGAAGCTGTATTTCTTTGTTGCAAATAAATCAAGGAAGGATGGGACCGTGGGAGTGAGTTGTTTTCCTACGTTTTTACAACAGGTTATAGCTTGTGTGTCATGTTAATTTTTTGAAGGCTATATTCTGTATGTAAGAGAAATTATGGGAAATATAATAGGAACACAATTAATGCAATTGTTGAAACTTGAAACAACCACCTGAAGACACCCACACAGAATGAAAAATAGCAAACAAAAGAAGTCAAAAAACTGAGCACCCATACAAAATTATTATTTCTCCTATAATCTTTGGTTCCAGTAATTAAACCCTTGGGCATTCATTATTTTTGGTTCCATGTTTTCAAAAATCATACATAGGAAGTCTAATAAATACAAAGAAAAAAATTGAATCACATACTTAGCTTCGAATATGTAGAGAAAAATTGATACCCACTTTAATAACCGATTCTTGATGTCAATAAAGATGAATGCAAAATTCAAACTCAGAAATGAAAGCCACATGGATTAAAGGGTTGTAAAATGATTTGCATTTGCACTGTGTGTGTGCGTGAGAGAGAGATGTTTGAAGCTGTATTTCTTTGTTGCAAGTAAATCAAGGAAGGATAGGACCGTGGGAGTGAGTTGTTTTCCTACGATTTTGCAGCAGGTTATAGCTTGTGTGTCATGTTAATTTTCTGAAGGCTATATTCTGTATGTAAGAGAAATTATGGGAAATATAATAGGAAAACAATTAGCAACTATAATTTTACTACTTTTATGTTGTCTTTGTTCTACATAAACTTATTTTTAAATATATTTAAACTTTGGATTTTACAATTAAATGGAGCAATTTTAAATTTTTTTTTTTTTTGGGATAGTCTTATTGACACATTCATTTTCTAAATTAAGAATACAAAGTATTAATCTGGAAAGAAGTTTGATTGGAAAATAGAATCTATAATTCAAGAAGGTTTTTACTCATACTACTTTTCATCGCAATTGGTTTATATAAGTAGGAGTGAATAGCAAATTAATTTTCTGTGTTATTTCAAATAGTCAGTTTAACTTCATGCGATAAATAAAATGGTATAATATATCCCTGTGTTTTCATAAAAGAAGCACAGTGCATCCCTCTTAATTTTAACATTTTTACAAGTGGGTAAAATTCCAATTATGCAATGTTACAGGGAACTAAAATGTCATTTACGCATATTACATGAAGGTAAATTATCTATTTATGCAGTGAAGTGAATATATTGTCAAGTGTAAGGCTAAATTGATCATTTTTCTTATGAAAATGAAATATCGGTCGCATTATAGAGTGTGTGTGCAACACCCCCCACTAGAAATGAGGTAAATTGCTCATTATTTTATATCACATGGAAGTAAATTACTCATTATTTTATTTCACAAGGAGGTAAATTGTCTATTAAACATATCACAATGAGTTAACTTTTCCAAAACTCATATAATTACTTAATGGAAAAAGTGCATAGATTGTCCCCCGTAACTATTGCTCATTGGAAAATCAAATCTTGAAATTTTTCGAGTTGGTAAAAACATCATGTAACTAAAATAATTGACGATTTAACCATATTTATGCTCGAGTTGAGATTTTCTACCACCTACTCGCCAAGTCACCTACCCTTGCTGACGTGAATAATTAACCCCCTTGTTCACGTAGAAAAATTGTACAAATGGTTTTGAAACTAATGCCCACTGGGAAAAGTTTTGAAACTAATGCCCACTGGGAAAAGGTACTTTAACTTTTAGAATTAACTATTAAGTCATGTAACTAAAATGATTTGGCAATTTAGTCATTTTCGGCCAGGAAAGATATTGTTTACCACTATGTTCGATAAATCACTGACGTTTCACTTAAAAAAAAAAAACTGATGTACCTCTAACATATATGGGGAAAATGCAATATTGGTATCATGACAATTGGTCATTGTCAAGGGTAATCCTCATATGTATTCAGACTAACAATTTTACCGCATAAGTCTTCAATTAATGTATCAAAGTGGTTAATCTCATGGATTGAATGTGTCATTTGGAAACATCGAAATTTTTTTGTTTGTCAATCAAAACGAAAAAATCTAAAACAATTTTTGTTTAAATTATATGTTCCTTTAATTCCCAATTTTCAAATGTTCCTCAAAAACTATAAAAAAAAATACAAAATAATTATAATATATAATTGCCCAATACATAAAAAAGAAAAAAAGGAAATATATCTTAATCGATGTTCTCATTTTGATCTCTATTGGCTATTTGCATGGATAAACATTTTTTTTCATAAAATGGGAATATAAGGTTTGTAAAATGTTTTACATCTTAGAGCGTGTGAGAGAGAGAGAGTGTTTCAGCGTGTGAGCGCGCTTTAAAAACAGAGTTTAAATGTCATTTCCTACAAATCTACTAAAGTTGTTGTACTCTCTAATTTGTATGTTAGAGAAATAATGGAAAGTTTGATACTATATGTTGGGAATTGCATGACATTAAAATAGGGACACAGTCACGTTTAAATTTAAGGCCAACTCCAATGGTTGGGGGGCTCGGGGCTCCAGAGCCCTGGGGCTGTCTCTGCCCCCACTCTGAGCCCTGCCTGGTCGTCTCCAATGGCAGTGCTCTAGAATGGAATTAATTCCAATTTCTTCCCTTGCCCCTGCACCATTGGAGACGGCTCCTCGTCCGCAGCACGGCCCCGGCCCGCCCCCAGCCCAGCCATCTCCATTGGAGATGGCCTAAATATCAAAATAATTAAAACAATAAAAAAAATTGAACTATTAAATTTATTTGTTCTACATATAAATTATTTTTTAATATAGTTTATATTTTGGAATTGATTATAATTCCAAGATTATCTAAATATAATTCAATATATATATATTATATTACATTGTGGTATTTACTAGTTTAAAATTCAGTCGAGTTCAATTTTAAATTCAAACTAAGAGCAAGTATAATTCGAAAATCTATACCATGTCTGTCTGAAAACAATGGATTTCCACAATAAAAAAATGTCAGCTTTTATTTTTTTTTCATTTATTCTATTCTATTCTATTCTATTCAATTATATTATATTATTCATTATATTATACTATTATAAAAGTATGAATATTTCTTAACTTTTTTGTGCGAACTAAACTATCCTTATATGATTTTAAAAAGCAAAAGAAACTCGAAGAAGTATAGTTAGATTAAGAGACATTACAAGTTATACAATTCTAACTAAAATATTTTCATAGGAAAAATAAACTAAAAAATAATAGTTAGATTAGAAATCATAAGGTATATCTAGATTTTAGTTTTTGGTAAAGTCTAAAATGAATTATATAGAAAATAAATCTATGTATAATACTTTATAGTTATAATAATATTTCTATTTATATAATTTTGTGATACATTAAAATTTTCTGTTAAATTCCTTTATTTATAAGATATTTGTGCATCGTATTATATGAAAAAATTCAGTGGTAATTAATTGAACATGCGCAACGCGTGTGCATCTTCCTAGTTTTACAATATTGTCCAAATAATTTGAAACTCAACCTAATTTGTTTATCGATATTGGAAATGAGGGTCAAATTTGAAAGAAAGAAAAATTAATAAAGCATTTTCCAAATTTAACATCACAATTACGTACACTTAGTAAAGTTGTAGCACAATGTCTATTTTTTCATCATTTTTAATTTTTTACATGTTTTTAGTCTTCTACCTTAAATCATCAAATCACCATTTCATAAAAAATTATAAAGAACTTTTTAGCATCCCATGGTGTTGGGCCAAAAAAATTACCATTTCACTAAGTCCTATTTCTACAACAAAAAACTTGAAATTTGGTGAAGAAATTTGCATCATAGGGGGTAATATGCTTTTTCCATATTACATAAGGTAAACTGAATATAATGTTTTTTATAGGGAATAAATTGCCACTAAATTCAGAGAAAAAAATAACAAAAAGGCAAATTTCCCCCAAATAATCATACTCAAGTAAGACATACGATCATATTCAAATTAAATTATTTTACACTTTTACTTAAAAAAAAATCATCAATTCATTTCACTAGAAAAATTAATTAATTTTTTTTCAATAATCAGTCGACAATAAAAGAAATAGTATGAAAAATAAAACATTATAAGAACACGCGAAATCTTATAGTACTGTGCCGTACCGAAATTGAATTGTAACCAGTTTGATATTGCATATTAAAAAATGGCAACATTTTAATACTACTAAGTACTAACAACACCTTAATTTACTTAATTTTTTTTCGACTTCATTTCCTGTTGTTTTACCTTGCAACTGATTTTTCGAAACTTCAAAACAGAAAATTAGAGGTGCAAAAGAGAAAGATGGAGAATACTACTGAGTCACTGACCAATAATTAAGGTTAGCTTTTGTATTAATTCATTCTTGACTTATATTGTTAAATTCATTTTTTGTCAATATTACATTATATATAATATATATATATATATATATATATATATATATATATATATATATATATATATATATATATATATATATATATATATATATTATATTATATATTATTATATTTATTTTATATACATATAAAAGTACGAGTTAGTGAGACAAAATTTATTCCCCTTTTTTTGAAGACTGATATACCCTTATTTAAAATATATTATGATATTTAATTATATTGCAAACATGTAAAAGAAAATAATCCTAAAAGTATAATTAGACAATAAGTCTTTTCTAAATACATCAACCTTATAATTATCTTTTAAAATTTATAGTTCTGTAAAATATTAATGGTAATAATAGTAATAAAAAAACTATAACTCTATATTTCTTCAAAAATTCATTTAGAGAATTCTTAAAAGTTATCTCTTATTAAAAAACCTCAAAACATATGTTGGGAATTGACTGAGAAAAGAATATGGGTCAAATGCAGACTAAACCAACAGAGGAAAAATCAATTGACGTCGACCCAGAACAGGCTTCCCAATACCAGATATGTTTATCGAATACATCAGACCCTCTTATTATTGAGGATAAATTCCAGACTTCCTTAAACAATAATTCGAAGAACAGAGAGTTAAACAATGGGGGAGGAATTTGTGTACCATTGCACATGTCAATTATTCCAACAGGGAAGAATGGACCGATTAACAATTCTCAGTCAACTCGACCCTCATTATAGAATGGTGAGGGAAACGGTAGTGAAATATCTCTACTGGAAAATCAAAGCAGTGGAAAAATACAATATTGGGGACAGATGGAGGGAGAGATTGTTCGATTTGGAGATGAAGGAGAGGTAGCGTTTGTTGCTGGGAACAATTTTCTGTCAGATTTAAAAGGGATTGAGAAGAGGGATTCTTGACATCCCTATTACGGTAAATTTTATCATTGTCTACTATGAAGATATTGACTTGAAATTGTAGGGGGGCTGGTAGTGATGAGTTTAGGACTAATTTTAGGGAGATAGTTAAGGTGCATAGACCGGATGTGGTCTATTTAATGGAAACTAAGGTTTTGGAGAATAGAGCCGAGAGCATTTCTTCTAGTTTGGGTTATTCTGGAGTTTGCCGAGCTCCAACTAGGGGTAGAGCCGGTGGCATTTGGTTGCTTTGGAGAGTGGAAGCGGTTAGCGTTGAAATAATTGGTGTCGACCATTATTCTATTCATGCGCTTATTGGACCAAATTTGGGAAGAGAATGGATTTGCAGCGGAATTTATGCAAAACCACAGCCGGGAGATCGTGAACTTTTTTGGAATAAATTGGAGGAATTTGGCTCCAACCTCTCTTTACCTTGGCTCCTTACCGGGGATTTCAACGAAGTGATGAGTATTCATGAGAAGAGAGGAGGTAACTTGCCATCTGCTTCTCGTTGCCAGAGGTTTAAGGAGATGATAGACAATTGCAATTTACTCGACCTTGGTTTTCGGGGCCCTAAATTTACTTGGAATAACTCAAGGGGTGGTTTAGCTCGTGTGAGGGAACGTATCGACCGGTCGATTGCTAATGTTCTCTGGCAAGAGCAATTCCCATAAAGTATTGTACTTCATCTACCACGCATATACTCCGATCACCACCCCGTGCTCACTTTGTGCAATGGGATGGTAAGACCCATCGGTAAGAGACCCTTCCGCTTCGAGTTGATTTGGTTTACAAACCCACAGTGTAAGGAAATAGTGGAGCAAATATGGGAGTCATTTGAAAATATCTTGGAAGCTGTGACTAAGATGCCACGGGCTATGAGAGAATGGAATACACAATGTTTTGGTAAAGTTTTTGCGAAAAAAAGAAGACTTTTTGCTCGGATCAACGGTATACAGAAAAAATTGTGCCACACAGAAGAACCATTCCTTGTAGATTTAGAGAAGAGTTTGATTGAGGAATATAACCTCACACTAAAACAGGAAGAGATTTTATGGTTCCAAAAGTCTAGGATAAAATGGTACACGCAAGGGGACCGAAATACTAAATTTTTTCACATGACTACTGTCTGCTGTAGAAGGAAAAATCGGGTCAGTGCTCTCAAGATCGATGGAGAATGGAACACAAACGATTTTACTCTTAAAGAACACGTTCGGAACTACTTTACTCAACTATTTACTCAAGACGTGTCAAACACCGAGAATATTTTGGAGATGAGCAGATTACAAAAAAAGATAGACCATGATGAGTGGGGTAATCTGTCCAGATCGGTCACGATGGAGGAAGTCAAAAAAGTGGTAAAGAGTCTCAGCCCGAACAAAGACTCCGGGACCCGATGGACTACAAGCTTTCTGATGAGTGTATTTTAAGTAAGTCAATTGTACTCTGGTCAAAGTCTTTTGGTATAGGTTAAATACAACTCGCCAATGAGAGGGATGATAGGTCAATTTTAACTTCCCTCAAATTTGTAATGCGGATCCTGACCTGAAATCAAAGACAACTACGTCAGGTTAAATGTCGGTGGTGACCCGACGATAACCCTTCGATGCTTAATTAAGTATTGAGTATAGAAGAGATATCGGACCGAATTTAGTGTTTTTGTTGTGCGTACCTTTTCTCATTTATGAGGGCTATTTATAGTTTTCTTAATGGATTTCCGGGTCGAACCTTGATTAGACGTTCAATTTCGGATATGGATCCCAAAGCCTGGCGGGTCAAACTTAAAGAATGGGTATCGATGACGAACGATGATATAAATGAATCGACGATCGATACCCTCGATGTGCGTAAGTAATTGATGCGATTTCGAGAGCTTATTTCGAAGTATACCTGTAGTTAGTGTTATATAGTCGATATTGCTAGTTTTATGGTCAACGATTGTAGTGACGAAGACTTGGTACATCATGAGTGTATTTTAAGTAAGTCAATTGTACTCTGGTCAAAGTCTTTTGGTATAGGTTAAATACAACTCGCCAATGAGAGGGATGATAGGTCAATTTTAACTTCCCTCAAATTTGTAATGCGGATCCTGACCTGAAATCAAAGACAACTACGTCAGGTTAAATGTCGGTGGTGACCCGACGATAACCCTCCGATGCTTAAGTAAGTATTGAGTATAGAAGAGATATCGGACCGAATTTAGTGTTTTTGTTGTGCGTACCTTTTCTCATTTATGAGGGCTATTTATAGTTTTCTTAATGGATTTCCGGGTCGAACCTTGATTAGACGTTCAATTTCGGATATGGATCCCAAAGCCTGGCGGGTCAAACTTAAAGAATGGGTATCGATGATGAACGATGATATAAATGAATCGACGATCGATACCCTCGATGTGCGTAAGTAATGGATGCGATTTCGAGAGCTTATTTCGAAGTATACCTGTAGTTAGTGTTATATAGTCGATATTGCTAGTTTTATGGTCAACGATTGTAGTGACGAAGACTTGGTACATCACTTTCTTTTATCAAAAGTGTTGGGGGACTGTTGGTGGTTCAGTTTTCGAATTGGTAAGAGATGCTTTTGAATTGGGCCATTTCAATAGTGAACTTGGCAAATCCTTTCTTTATCTAATTCCGAAAGAAACTAGCCCGTCTCATATTTCCATGTTTCGTCCCATTGCCATTTGCAATGTTTTATATAAAATCATTACAAAAACAATCGCACAACGTATGAAACCTATCATGGATAAACTTGTTAGCCCATTCCAATGTAGCTTTATACCGGGATGAAGCACTCAAGATAATATCCTCATGATGCAAGAGATTCTACACTCCCTTAGAAAGAGAAAGAAAAACAAGGTGGGGGAAATGGTTATTAAGCTTGATCTTGAGAAAGCATATGCCAAGGTGAAATGGGACTTTTTGGAGCAAACTTTGGGTTTTTTTGGCTTCCCACCCCCCTTTATACGACTTACTATGTTTTGTGTCAAATGTTTGAAACCGAGTATTTTGTGGAATGGGGAACCCCTCGAAGCTATACAACCAAAATGTGGATTAAGACAAGGAGATCCGTTGTCCCCTTATCTTTTTGTTCTTTGTGTTGAAAGATTGTCTTACATTATTGGTGAAGCGGTGGAAAAGAGGAAATGGAAACCTATTAGTCCTTGTAGGAATGGGCCGAAGATCTCACATCTTTTTTTCGCGGATGACTTAATTCTTATGGCTAAGACCACGACACCCAATGCGAAGTGCATTAGAGATGTTCTATGCAGATTTTGCGAGGCATCGGGCCTCAAGATAAATCTTAATAAATCAAAGGTCTTCTTTTCTAAGACTAGAGGAGGAAGAGTTAAAAGAGAAATCTCGGACATCCTTGGCATCAATCGCACAGACAACTTGGGGAAATATTTGGGTGTTCCCCTCGTGCATGGGAGAGCATCCCCGAGAATATTCCGGGAAGTAATTGATAAGAGTGGTGGGGCGTCTCACAGCGTGGAAGGCTAGGCTTCTCTCAATGGCAGGACGTGTTACTCTTATTCAATCGGTGACGTCCGCCATTCCAAATCACTTGATGTAATAATGTGGCTTCCTAGCACAACTTGCAATCAACTTGATAGGATGAATAGAAGTTTTCTTTGGGCGTCGGACTTCACCAATAGGAAACTTCATCTTGTGGGATGGGATAAAGTTACTAAAACAAAAAAGAGGGCGGACTTGGTATCCGCACCACAAGAAGAGCTAATATTGTGTTGCTTGCCAAAATTGGGTAGAAAACTCTCCAAGGAGAAAATGAAATATGGGGTGACACTTTTAGGATAAAATATTTGAAACACGGGACATTGCTTGATTACAAAATTAAAGGCGATGATTCTTTTGTTTGGAAGGGGATTATTAGAAGTATACAAGCCGTGGCACCTTGCATTAAATGGAAAATTGGCAATGGAAAAATCACTTCACTTTGGTTTAACAGATGGGCTGGATCAGAATTGCTATGTGATCTTGTGGAAGGAGATATTTTGGAAGAGGAAAAAAATTGGACAGTTTCTAGAATTATCGACGAAAATGGGCAATGGAATGTGGAGTGCATTGGTAGTGGACTTGGAACTGAATTTCGTGAAGCAATTATGAATATTCCACCTACCTTTACACGGCAGTAATGAGGACATACTTTGCTGGAATGGAGCGGCAAATGGTCAGTTTTCATGCAAATCTGCGTATAAATGGGCGAACAATACGGGAAGGGGGGAAGAATCAACAAGTGAAGACTGGACATGGATTTGGAAGCTCAAATGTCCCTACCGCATTCAACACTTTGTTTGGTTATATAAACACGGCAGCATTGTAACAAACGAGCTTAGGAAATATCGGCATCTATCCGAGTCGGACCTTTGCCCGAGATGCTAGATCAACCGGAAACCATTACCCATGGCCTTCGGGACTGCAAATGGGTTAAACAAATTTGGGAGCTCCTTATCACCCCTACCCATTTCTACAGCTTTATGAATCTTGATCAAAACTCGTGCATACAAGAAAATCTCACCAAACAGAATTTTGGCAACATTTTTATTCCGGAAATTGCTTGGGGAAAACTTTTTGTAGCTATGATTTGGACAATATGGAAGTCACGAAACAAGAGGGTCTTTGAGGATAAAGTTGAAAGTCCGCAACAGGTTATCATTGCTGCTAAATTTATTGCCTTAGACATCGACTCAGCCTTTCCCTCCACCGCTGGAAAATGTCAAAAGGAGATGAATTTGGACAAATGGAAGAGGCCGAAAAGGGGATGGTTCAAAATTAACACAGATGGCAGCGTTTTGACTACAAAGCACAGTGCTGCAGCTGGTGGCCTCATTAGAAATGAGAACGGAAAATGGATTATCGGATTCTCAAAGTTTTTGGGCGACACTACTATCACCGCAACGGAGCTTATGGCGGCGAGAGAAGGCTTGGTTTTAGCATGGGAGAGAAGACTTAGAAGAGTGGAATTGGAGTTGGATTCAGAGGTTGCTTTGAATCTAATCAAAACAGCCAATACGAAAACGCACCCGCTTGGGTTTATTACTGAAGATTGTAGGCAACTCATTCGAATGCCTTGGGAATGTAGAATCAACCATACTTTGAGAAATGGAAATACTTGTGCGGACGCGCTTGCAAAGATGGGACACACCCGGTCAAGAGAAACGCAAAGTTGGGATACCCCTCCCCATAATTTGTTGGAATTGTTAGAAGGGGATCGTTAGTTGTTCTTTATTTGCCCTTTTGTACCAAAATAAAAAAGCTATAATATTACTCCCTCCATTTCATATTAATTGGCATATTTGTAAAAAAAAATTCAAATTAATTAGTATGTTTGGATTTTCAAAGCAATTTTTTTTTCCAATTTTGCCCCTTCCTCTCATTGGAGTTGGGAAACTCAATGGTCACCACTCAGTAATAAAAAATTAAAAAGCAATCATCATTATAAAGGGTATTTGAGACATTTCACTATAAAAAATATTTAAATATGAGGTTTCTTAATCTATGTGAAAAGTAAGAACATGTCAATTAATATGAAACGAATATCATATATTTGTGGGGAAACGACTCACAGTGACTTTTCTTTGATTTGTTTTTTTGTTTCTTTGAGATTTTTTTTTAAAGATAATTTCTTTGATTTACTTGCCACCAAATAAATACATCTTTGAACGCTCTCTCTTAAGTGCTTTAAAATGCAAATCATTTTACAAACCTTTTTTTTTTTTTTTTTTCATTTCACCAAAAAAAATGTTATATTCATGTAAATAGAGATAAAAATGAGATTAAAATATCGATTCATGTTATATTTTGGTCGGTTTTATATTTGAAACTTTTCAGAACTTTCATAAATTCTTGAGAAACATTTGGGAAATTGGGAATTAAAGGAACATATAATTAAAACAAAAATTGTTCTACATTTTTCTTTTAATTGACTAAAAACTCGATTTTTTTTTTCTAAAGAAACGTATCAAAATTTCAATCCATGAGATCACTTTGATTCATTCATAGGAGACTTATGGGTTAAAGTTGTTAGCTCAAATACTTATGTGAAAAACTAATTAACGACCATTAGTTATTGCACCAATTTGATTTTTCCCCGTATAAGTTAGATGTATGTTAGGTAAGGGGGATACATAAGTCATTTTTTTGGCCCGAAATAGGATTAAATTGTAAAATTATTTTATTTATATGATCTAATTGTCAGTCCAAGGAATTAAAGAATATTTTTGCCAATGAACATTAGTTACATGACTTTTTTGCAATTTTTTCAGGTCAGCATTTCAGCAAGAAGTGGGTGGCTTGGATAATACGGTTACTAAAAATCTCAAATCGGTCCAAAATAAGATTAAATTGTGAAATTATTTTTCGGTCAACCCAAATAGTTATAAGACTGAGCAATAGTTACGAGCATAGGCGGATGCACATAGTGTTGTATTTTAAAAAAAAAAATAATAAATTAGCCCAATATGAAATTTTCAACCCAAATATAAATTTTTTTTTGTTCTAAACAAGAAATTGAAATTCCTCCAATAAGTAATGTCTATGTTCCATATGAGAGGCTAAATCGTAGGATTGAACAAGTGACTATCGAGCATCATTACAGAGTTGAGAGATTCAATTCGGTGATAGATAGACAATTGCAAGAGTTGAACAACGTTTCAATGAAGTAAACACGGAGTTGCTTATTTGTGTTGCATGCTTAAACCCATCCAATCACTTTGAAGCTTTTGACAAAGGAAAACTTGTTCGTCTTGCCGAACTTTATCCAAATGACTTCTCTTTTCTTGAGCTCTCGGCCCTTCCCAATCAACTTGAAAATTATATTAGGGATGTTTGATCAAGTGATGATTTTTTTAGATTGAAAGGGGTTGGTGATTTTTCTAAGAAGATGGTTGCAACTAAAAGACTTGTCGCATTCTCGATGGTTTACAAACTTGTGACATTGGCGCTTATTCTACCCGTTGCAACTGCATCAGTGGAGAGTATTTTTTCAGCTATGAAGTTAGTAAAGAATCAACTTCGTAACCATTTGGGCGATCAATGGCTAAATGATAGTTTAGTTGTTTTTATAGAGAGAGACACATTTAGTAGTATTTCATATCAATTGACTAAATGATAGTTTAGTTGGCTAAATGATAGTTTAGTTGTATTTACTATTCGTAAACATATCTGGTATTGGGTTTATTCGTAAACATATGTCAATTGACGTCAACACACAAACCGCCCGTTCAGCCGGTTTTTCAACATCAACTTGGATGCAAAAAGGAGCAAACTTCCCTTTTGTGGCCCAGTATGTGTTATGATCAATCTTAATTAGGTCTCCTAGACTGCTTGCCATCTTGTAGAGAATAGGCTCTTTGTAATACTCTAGAGCAAGTTCCTCAATTCTCACCCATGTTACTACCGTGGTGATCTTGTCGGTCGAGGCTTTGAAATTGGGTCTCCGTTTCCTTACCACTAGGAATTGGCCAGCAAGCATCCACGACTCTTCAGTATATAGCAATTATAACCCACATCAATGAGATCATAGTCTCCACTAAGCTTCCAAAGCCTATCAATCCTTGCTGCGAGAAGGTTATAGTTCCATCCTCTGCCCATTATCTTAATAATGAGTGCATCTTTCCAGGGTTGTCTAATGCTCTAAACAAGATCATCATCCAAAATAATTTTGGGGTATGGGTTTTCCTTTGAGGCTTTGATCACCTTAATCTTCTCAAGGTCAAACATGAGGTTGGTGTCAAACTTGAAGTCATCTCTACCCACAACTTTACCAGAGAGTTTTTCTCTGTATGATGCCGGACTCGAAGTAGTAGCCGGCGCTTCAGTGTTGGTGTCATCAACTTTGTTGTCCTCATCGCTTTCCATAAGGCAGGTTTCTAAAGGGTTATTATTGAGAGTTCGGGATTTCTTTGTAGTGCGTTCGTCAGAGGGATGAGATTCACGTGAGGGAAGCATAGTGAACTAAAGAAGAATCAGGGATGGAGGAATCAATTTATAATACTTTTTACATGCTAATTTGCAGCAGGTAATGGCGGTGGTGGCTGTACAATGTAATCAGTATGTATTTATGTGATTATTGTCCTTTGGTGGTCCCATAACATATCTACATAATCACCATCCTATTGGTGCTGGAGGAGAAGTACAGGTCAAACGACTAACACCACTTCCTCTTTCCTAACTTTCCAAAGTCGTCAAACAACAAAAAGTTCTCCAATCTAATTATTCAATTAGCCTAATCCCATGATTATTATTCTAAATATGGTGGGATTCCGAGTCATGGTGGATGCACATCTTGCAATTTACATACTTCAGGGTTCTAGGACAAGAGTTCTGAGGGTCCAAGATTAGTCTAGTGTAAGTTTGGACACCTGAGTTATCAAAAAAAAAAAATAGGAAACGTCGGATTGAAAATTATTATTTATGTTCTACATAAAACTTTTTATTAAATATATTTATACATCGGAATAATTCCTCGATATTATTTTATTATTTATATTTTCATCCCAGTTGTTTTTTTTTTCCTTAAACGCTGGTTAATTTAATATTCATTTAAAGGGAGCAGTTTTTAACAATGTTTTAAAATCGGATCGAACATTGAACTTGTAGTCTTACTAGTTACTGGTTAGATCAGTTAAACCGTTTTAACTACTGGTTCAACTGGTGTGATGTCATTACAAAATAATATTTTAATTTAAGTTTAAATGCTTTTAATCAACTATTTAAAAAAAATTATCCAATTTTTATCGTTTATTTTCATAAATTTAATATTTATCTCATGACAAATTATTTTTCCTTCAAATTTTGAGTTGAGAATGAATGTAAGCAACAAAATTACAAGTATGATAACATGATATTAATGCAAATAATAATTCAAATTATAATAAACACCATATCAAAAACAATAATTTTATTGCTAATCACCTATAAAAAAGATAAAATATTGATGAATTTTGTCATCGAATTATATAAAAAAATAAAAATACTCGAATTTGTGAAATTTTTTTTTTTAATGAGATTGACGCTCAAATATATTTATATAACTTATTATATAAAAGTCTTTTATTTTTGTTGACTTTGTTTAATTCAAAGTGAAAAATAGAAGAAGAGATGTGAGAGTATTATTACTGATACTACTTTTCACCGCAATTGGTCTATAAAAATAGATGTGAATAGAAAATTATCTCCCTGTATTATTTTAAATTGACAGTTTAATTCCATGTGACAAATAAAATGATAAAATATCTCCATGTATTTTCATAAAAGAAACACATTTTTTCCCTCTTGATTTTAACATTTTTACAAGGGGGTAAAATGCCACTTATGCAATATTACATGGAGATAAAATGTCCATTTACCCATATCACAGGGAGATATATTGGAATTATTATGTTATGCTGGATTTATTTTGGAAGAATGGAGAAATTGGAAGAAATTGGAAAAGGTTGATCAAGGTTGCTGTGATTGATTAGGTTTTAGGATTAGGGAATTCTGATTGTAAAGTTTATTTAAATTTTTTTTTTGTTTTTTCCTTTTATTTATTAAAGCGTATAAACGCTTCTTACTTGGGGTTTTATTAAACCGCCTTCTGTTGTATATAAATACAAGGGATCGAACCCTATGTAGATCAGAACACACATTTTATTTTGCAAGTCAATTTTTACAAAGTTTTTCCATCTCTCTTTTCTCCAAGAATTACACTTTGTTCTTGATCAATTTTCTGCTACAAATTATGACCAAAGTAAAGATTACAATATGGTATCAGTAAGTTAAGTTTTTCTTCCGCTTAAATCTAATTTGTTTTCTTCCGCTTCTTGCTCTAAAAATGAAGAAAGACTCTTTGGAGAATCATCTTCTCCTTTCTCTGTTTTATCCATTGAAACCCTGCGGTTTTTCTTTCTCCATTGGAACTCTGTTCCTCTGTGTGTTTTCTCCACTTTCAGAGGTTCTGTCCTCTTTCTTGAGGAGTAATTCTTCTTTCTTTCTGGATTTCTTCCTTCTTTTCTTGGTCACTGTCAAGAATCATGACTTCCAACTCTGATCTTCATTCTTCTTCCACCACCACCAACACCACCACTGCCCGTACCAAACTTCCCATGAAGATCCTTCTTCCCCTTATTTTCTACATACTTCAAATAGCACTGGCCTTCAACTCGTCCAGAATAAACTGATAGGAGAAAATTATGCTACTTGGGCACGATCCATGTCCCTAGCATTGAATGTCAAACACAAATTGGGTTTATTAATGGAACTTTTACTGATCCTGGCCACAATGATCTTATTTTACAAGATGCAGGGTCTAGGAATAATGACATAGTTGTATCTTGGATATTAAATTCTGTTTCTACATAAATTCATTCTAGCATTATTTACACTTCTAATGCAAAAGAGATATGGGATGACTTGAAGACAAGGTTTCAACAAAGTAATAGCCCAAGGGTTTTTCAACTCCGTAGAGATTTAGCTACCATTGCTCAGGAAAATCAAACTGTCAACATCTATTTTACAAGAATGAAATCAATTTGGGATGAGCTACATACTTATAGGCCTACATTGGTTTCTTGTCCTGGAAATTGTGGTAACGCCCAAAAAATACACTCTCCTTTGAAACATTAAGAGAACAGATTCTCCTAATGGATCCCCTGCCTCCTATAAGTAGGGTTTTTTCACTGGCCACTCAAGCAGAGAGGCAAAAATTAGTTGGACAGAAGGCTATCTTGGACACACCATCCTCACTAGCTTTTGCATCTAAGTCTTCTACCCAACAAAATCAACCCCCCCGTTCTTACAATCAATTCAAACAGTCCAATCAGTCTACTAACAATTTCAAAAAGAAGGACAAGCCTGTTTGTGCTCACTGCAACATTCCAGGCCACATAATAGATAAATGTTATAGACTGCATGGGTTTCCTCCAGGATATCAATTTAAGTCTAAGCAACATAATAATTTTGTCAATCAAGTCTCTGAAGACTCTCCCTCCCACATCAACAATCAACACATTCAACCTGGTTTTACTACACATGGTGATCCAACTCATCCTATTAATCCACTTCTACAAAGTTTCACTGCTGACCAGTGTCAGCAGTTGCTGAATCTCTTAACTTCACAAGTTCAAATCAACAATTCTACTACAAGCAGTTCACCAAATGACTCTGCTCATGTTTCCTGCATGTCTGGTATTTGTTCTACCACTTATGACTCTATATTTACTATTTTTAATGATTTTTGGATAGTTGGCTCTGGGGCATCTAAACATATTTGTCATAACAGGTCGTTATTTTCTTTTTTAAAACCTATTACTAATGCCAAAGTTATTCTTCCCGTCTCATCTACTTTTATTGTTTCTAAAATAGGAGATGTTATCATTAACCCTCATTTGGTTCTCAAAAATGTTTTTAATATCCCTCATTTCAAATTTAATCTAATTTCTATAAGTGAACTTCTAAGATTAGATAATCTACTTATTCAATTTACTCCTAATTCTTTCCTAATCCAGGATCCCCAACAGAAGATGATTGGAAAGGGTAATCTTCATCAAGGCCTATACATTTTGGACACAAAAGATTATTCAAGTCCTCTACATGCACACTGCAATAGGGTCTCCTACACTACTTGGCACAGAAGACTTGGTCATCTACCTATAAAGACTATGAATAAACTTAGAAATGTAATAGATTTAGGACCTTCTACTTCTTGTAATACTGATCCTTGTTATATTTGCCCTATGGCTAAACATAAAAGGCTACCATTTCCTAAATCTGTTACATCTTCTGCTGCCATTTTTTATTTAGTTCACTGTGACCTATGGGGTCCTTTTCATACTGTTTCACACACATGCCATAGATATTTTGCTACAATAATTGATGACTTTTCTAGGTTTACATGGATCTGTTTCTTAGCAAGGAATTCTGATATTAGTTCTGTTATTCCTACATTTATTAATATGACTAAAAATCAATTTAATAAAAGTATTAAGGTTTTTAGGAGTGATAATGCTCCTGAGTTATGCTTTAATGATTTATTTGCTAAACATAGGATCCTCCACCAAATTTCCTGTGTTGAAACTCCACAACAAAATTCAGTTGTGAAGAGAAAACACTAGCATTTACTCAATATTGCAAGAGCTCTATATTTTGAATCTAAGGTTCCACTTGCTTTTTGGAATGAATGTGTATCCACTGCTGTTTTTTTAATAAACAGAACACCTACTAAAGTTTTGAATTATGCATGTCCTTATTCACTATTGTACAATACTGAAGTTGACTATTCTGTTTTAAAAACTTTTGGCTGCCTTGTTTTTGCCTCCACTTTAAAACAAGGCAGAACTAAATTTGATCCTAGAGGCAGGATCTATGATTTTCTTGGCTATCCTTTTGGCACAAAATGATATAAATTGTATGATATTAATACCAAATAGGTGTTTATTTCTAGGGATGTCATTTTTTATAAGAATAACTTTCCTTTTCATAGTTTAAATAAAACTGATCAGTTTTCTCCAAATAATAATATTTTTCCTTCTGAAAATTCCTTTTATTATGACTACCCTGATTCAAGTTCCTCTGAACAAACTGTTTCTCCTCCTCCTACTACTCACTTAGGCTCTTCTCCTGATTCTGATTATCTTTCAGAACATATTAATGAATCCCCTACTGTTCCTTTAAGAAAATCTAGTAGGGAATCTAAGAGACCTTCATACTTATCAGATTATCATTGTCTTAATACCACTCAATTCAACACTAGGTATCCTTTATCTAATGTTCTACAATATAATCAATAATTTGTTCCTTATAGGGCTTTTATCAATAATATTTCTTCAGAATTTGAGCCTTCATATTAGCATCAGGCAGTTACTAATCCTAAGTGGAGAGATGCTTTGAATTATGAAATTCAAGCTTTAGAAGATACCAAGACCTGGATAATTGTTCCCCTGCCTAAAGATAAACAATCTATAGGATGTAATTGGGTATACAAAATTAAAGATGGAACACTTGACAGGTATAAGGCTAGGTTAGTTGCTAAGGGTTATACACAAAAAGAGGGGATATATTATAATGAAACTTTTTCTCCAGTAGCTAAATTAGTTACTGTTAAAATTCTTTTGGACTTAGCTGCTATTAATAAATGGGAATTATGCCAGTTGAATATCAATAATGCTTTTTTGTATGGTGACCTTGATGAGGAAGTATTTATGGATCTTTCTACAAATATCCTAAAACTACAGGTTCAGTTAAAAATGTTTGCAAGCTACAAAAGTCTCTTTATGGCCTTAAACAAGCTTCTAGACAATGGAATACAAAATTCACTGCTGCTCTAAAGGAATTTGGTTTTTCTCAATCTAGAGCTGATTATTCTTTGTTTACTAAAGGTGAAGGTACTAACTTTGTTTCTTTGTTATTGTATGTAGATGATATTGTTCTTGCAGGTCCAGATTTCAATCAAATTTCTTTATTAAAGGAATTTCTCTTAACTAAGTTTAAACTAAAAGATATGGGTACACTTAAGTATTTTCTTGGTCTGGAAGTGGCAAGATCATCTAAAGGAATATGTCTCAATCAGAGACAATATGCTCTTCAAATTTTGGAAGAGACAGGATATTTAGGCAGTAAACCTCTATCTTTGCCTATGAATCCTAGAACAAAATTTAGCTCAGAAGATGGAGCTTTACTGGATGAGGACACAGTTACACAGTACAGAAGGTTGATAGGAAGATTACTTTATCTTACTATCACCAGACATGACATTTGTTTCTCAGTTCATAAACTGAGCCAGTTTGTTTCTAAACCTAGATTTACTAATTTACAAACTTTACATCATATTTTAAGATATATTAAATTCTATCCAGGTAAAGGTTTGTTTTATTCATCAAATTCTTCTATAACTTTGTCTTCTTTTGCAGATGCAGACTGGGCATCATGCAAAGATACTAGGAAATCAACTACTAGGTTTTGTGTTTTCTTAGGGGACTCACTTGTTTCTTGGAAGTCAAAGAAACAAGTTACAGTCTCTAAATCTTCTGCAGAGACAGAATACAAGGCTCTAGCCACTGTTTCAAGTGAATTGGTTTGGATTAAGCAATTGCTTAATGATTTACAGATTTCTACTCCTAATCCTACTCTTCTCTATTGTGATAATAATTCAGCCATTCATAAAGCTTTTAAACCTATATTTCACGAGAGAACTAAACATATAGAAATAGATTGTCATTTTGTTAGAAAGCAAGTAGAAAACAAGCGAATAACTCATGCCCATCAGTACAGAACATCAATTAGCTGACCTATTTACAAAAGCATTAAACTTGCCTCGTTTTTTACAGTTATTGTCCAAGATGAAATCGCTTGACATTCATTCGCCGTCTGCTCCGACTGCTCCTTTTGCTTTCCATTCCGTCCCATCTGATTCTTTTTCTTTGAATGTTCGCCCAATTTCACCTTGAAGAGGGAGTATTGGAGGTATTAAGTTATGCTGGATTTATTTTGGAAGAATGGAGAAATTGGAAGAAATTAGAAAAGGTTGCTCAAGGTTGCTGCGATTGATTAGGTTTTAGGATTAGTTATTTCTGATTGTAAAGTTTATTTAATTTTTTTTCTTATTGTTTTTTCCTTTTATTTATTAAAGCGTATAAACGCTTCTTACTTGGGGTTTTATTAAATCGCCTTCTGTTGTATATAAATACAAGGGTTCGAACCCTGTGTAGATCAGAACACACATTTTATTTGCAATTCAATTTTTACAAAGTTTTTCCATCTCTCTTTTCTCCAAGAATTACACATTGTTCTTGATCAATTTTTTGCTACATATTATGATCAAAGTAGAGATTACAAAAAGATAAATTGCATATTTGCTCATATCACAAGGGGTTAAAGTTAGGTTGAATATGCTGTCAAGGGTAATGTTAAATTGATAACTTTTTATATGAAAATGAAATCTCAGTCGCATTATAGAATGTGTGTATGCAATATTCTCCACTAGAAATGGGGTAAATTACTCATTATTTCATTTCACAATGAGGTCAATTGCCAGGAGTTAACTTGTCAAGAACTCATATAAATACTTAATGGAATAAGTGCATAAATGGTCCCGTAACTATTGCTTGTCGGAAAAAAAATCTTATAACTTTCTGGGTTGGTGGAAACATCTTGTAACTAAAATAATTTGACAATTTAGTCATATTTCTGCCCAAATTGATATTTTCTACCTCCGTACCCGCCAAGTCACCCACCCCTTGCTGACGAGAAAAATAACATGCTTGTTGACGTAGAAAAATCGTAAAAATGGTTCTGTAACTAATTACTAATGCCCACCGAGAAAAGGTACTTAAACTTTTCGGACTGACAATTTAAGTCTTGTAACTAAAATGATTTGGCAATTATTCATTTTCGGCCCAAAAAGATATTGTTTTGCTTTCCACTCGAAAAAAACTTGATCTACCTCTAACTTATATGAGAAAAATACAAAATTGGTGTTATAACTAATGGTCGCTGCCAAGTGTTTCTCATATGAATTCATACTGACAATTTTACACCATAAGTCTTTAATGAATCGAAGTGGTTCTTCGAAGACACCAAAAAAATTTGAAAAGTTATATCTTCCATTAATTTCCGATTTCCAAATATTTCTCGAAAACTTTCAAAAAATTACAAAAAATTATATTATATAACATTCCAAAACATACCAAAAAAAATTGATTGATGTTTAATCTCATTTTGATCTCTATTTGAATGGATACACATATTTTTTCGTAAAATGGGAATGACAGGTTTGTAAAATATTTTGCATTTTAAAGCGCAGGAGAGAGAGAGAGAGAGTTTAAAGGTGTGTTTGTTGTTACATTCTGGCCTGAGAGTCAGAGGGAGTCTTTGTCCTACAAATCTACTCTAGTGTTATGACTACCATTAATAGGTTTGTAAAATATTTTCTATAGTTTTTACTTTTGAGCATTGAATTAAAACATTTGCTGAACTTTTGTTGATTTTCTGAAATCTCAGGTGGTTGAAGAAATCGGAAATCACTGAGCAGGACTAGCTTCTACTCGTAAGTCATTTTATTTTGTTTAGTTGCTTGAATTTTAGCTGATTGTAAATGATTTTTCGATTTGCTTTCATAAATGTCGCATGAAGTGATCTATTATTAACTTAAAACTTTAAATCGGTTTTGGCTGTGTCATTTGAAGTGTTCTTACGGCTATCTTCGTTCTCCAATGTGTACATCTTAGCAGATTAACTTGGTTCTTCCTGTATGTACTGTCATTTCCATTTCAAACCTTTTTTGTAGTTATGAGAAGTTGTGGTTGATTTTGCTTAGAGCAGGAATATAGTTATATAGCTATGGCCTTCCTGATTTTTATTTTCAATTGTGAACTCGAAAGGTGAAAAACACTCTGTGTTAGCTGTATGATTTGATGGCTAAATTCCAGTTTCATAGCAAATTGAATCTTATAAATCCCATTTCATATACGTTTACAGTCATGTAAGATTACTAAGTGTTGACATACCAATACTTCTATTTTCTTCAAATAATCATGGAAGCAATGCTTTCTAACATATTAAGCTTCTTTTTTTTTTTTTTTTTGCGGAAAAGCTTAAGTCCTCTCTAGGTGCTTCTAGATTGGGTACAAACTCTAATGTTGTTCAAATTGCACCTACTGCGATGGCTGATCCTTGTAGTAGGAACAAATCTATGAATGAGATTGCTGGGAAAGCTTGGTAATAGGGGTTTCAGTGTTAGAACAACAAAAGCGCCTTAGAACTACAATATTGTATTGCTAATTATGTTGTGTAACTAGATTGAATTAGTTTAGTTCGCTACGGTCGTGATTATGGTTGTTAATTTAGGGTTGGTTGTCTCAGTTGATTTCATGGCCTTTGTTTATCAATAGTGGTGCAATTAACTTGCATAATTGAATAATTCTTTACTTGTTTGGAGATTATAACGGTTTTGATTCTTCAAATTTCATGGTACTAATTAGATTTTCTAATTCAGATTGTGATAACGAGTTGCTGTTTACGCTGGCTGCTTGCTGGCTGCTCATAAGTCATCTACAGAAACAGGTATACTTCCATTTTGAACAAGTAGTTGATGAATTAACCGAGCCAAAGTTCATAATTGACTTCTTGATGTTTCAATCTATTACATGTGTACATCAATGGTGTGAATGGTTGCTGATTTACTCTAACAATCTCTATATTTCTCTCTCTTGCACACATACTGGTTAAAAAGATATGGCAGGGGAGAAAGAGACATCCATGGTAAGAAGTGAACTATCTTTTATACGTATGTATGTTTTAATTTCCAAATACTATTATTTGATTATTTACTTCATTCTTGTAGAGTCGTGGGATAGTGAACACCGGGAATACATGCTATGCAGCTGTTATTCTTCACGTGTTGTCATCTCTACAATCATTTTTAAATGCTCTACAAAGACATCACGACCGTGGAAATTGTAAGTATTGAGTTGATAGGACACACTTAAACTCCGTGTGTTCTATAACTTCCTGGATAACTATTATTCCCTTATGGATATTTCTAGTTTCCCTTTAAACTCCCTTTGAATTTTTGCAGGCGACAACAGTCTTACAGAAGATGGAATAACTCCATGTTTTGGGAGTATTCTTCTAGACTCGTTGGTACAATTGAAGTCGGGGGGGAGGGGGGATGAAGGGTTTGATCCTACTAATTTACTAAATCTTGTATGGAGTAAGCCAATTTTTGTACTTACAAAAGTAGTTTGTTAGTTTATGTATTAAAGTATATTTTGAACTTGATTTTAGGTAGCACGGTGTCACGGACTTAAACTTCTAAGTAAGTAACCGTGCGGCACTTAGCCACTAACGGCTCTAGCGATGTTCCGCCCCTCTGTTGGAATAGGCTAAGTCAGCCTCGCCTTGCACCTAAGAAGGTTGCTAAGTAAGTTGGAAAGGAAAAGTGCACAAGAGAACTTTAAGGAATGCTCTTTATTCTCTTAGAGAATGCTTACAACTTGTTGGTTTACAAATGAGCTCCTATCTCTATTTATACTACTAGCCTCCAATGGACGACTATGATTAATTTGATCAGGGCTAAGAGTGGTTCTCTAGACCCTTCCACAAAATTCCTACACTACTAGAACTATGTACATGATTCTAGAGTGCCCTACTATGTACAAGATGTGTCTTGAGCCTTCCACAAGGCTCTAGGTCCTTCCGGCATGTTTCGGACTCTTCCGGATCCATCCGGTGCCTCCCAGCTTCTTCTCGGCCCTTCTGGAACTATGCGGAACCTTTCGCCCAGGGCAGCCCCTGAGACGCTATTGTGCCACCAGACGGGTAATGTATTGCCCCACTGCCTTTCCGTCGGCCGCATATGTCCCTGCCTCACCCGGGCCGCACCCCGGGTAACATGCTGCGCGCCTGGCAAGCTCTCCAGCCTTGCCGGCGGCCCCGTTATGCCCCTTTCGGCCTTTGCCTTGGTCAAATGCCTTGCTCGCTCGGCCCCCGTGGTCGAGCAAAGTGTTGGGACGTGACAACAGGCTGCACAGCTGAGCTATATAGGCAACAAGACAGCCGCGAGTTTTTGGAAAATCTTATTGCAATACTTGATAATTGTGATGATGAGTTTCGAGAGATCTTCATGATAATGCCGTGAAAAATCGTTATTACCTATCTCTTTAAGCCCAAAACATCTTGTTTTGATCCAAGTTTCTGTGTGTCTTCACATGTTTTCTTATCTTTTGTGCTTTTGGCCCTTTGCTCGTCCTTTGTTCGGTTTTTGTCTTTTTGTTCGTGTTTTGATCGTTTTCTCCATGGTTTGTAGGTATTGACATCTTACAGAAATTCGGAGTTGCGTATCAATGATGCGAGTCACTCTACCCACCCCGCGAGTCAAGCTTGAGCTTCAAAGGAATTAGAACCCGGAGCGAATTGTACAAGAATGTAGATAGCTGCTCACTAGAACATGCATAAATATTTCATGGATGATGCAAATAAGCTGAATTTTTTATATGTCATAGATGAGTGAGTTAGCTACGCTACGGACTTTACGGATCCGGATTCGGATTTCGGAATCAAAAGATATGCTGCTCGGAAAAAAGTGCGGCAAAGCAAAAAATCTGCAGGAAACCTACGGCCTAAACCTCGCGGCCGCGAGGTCCTACCTCACCGCGGAGAGGTCCCTGATACCAGCAGATTTCTTCTGCGGGAAAGGCAGGGAGTTTCTTGTATTTTTCCCCTTTGATCCCACTTGTATTTTTAGGCATCTTGGGGGACTTTTTGGCCTTAGTTGCCTTAGTTTGGAGGGTAACTTAGGCATTGGAAGTTGGTAGTTCTTGCTAGGTTAGAAGGTGAGAAGAAAATCATTCACAACTTCATACCACACATCTCACTTTTACTTTCATCTTGCCTCCCTTGGAGAAAAAGCTTTTGTTGGCACTTTTGAAAGAAGAATTCTCACTTGGACTCCCCAAAGAAGATAAAAAGGCATTGAGGGAGAAGTTGTTGAAGACCTCATCACCTAAGCTTGCTCTAACTCTATCTTTCTTGTTTTGTTCATTTACATTTATGGCTTTCATTAATGTAATGAATGATTTATTTAATGTTATGAGTAGCTAATCTCCTTTATTCTATGTTTTTATTGATCCTATGTTTGGTTCTTGATTCTTGATTAAATGATGAGTTAATGGTTTTTGCTATGCTTATATACAAGTGTTTGTTAAACTAGTTTGAGCTTTTGTTAACTTGTGGTTTGATCAACCATAGGATGAAATGAATTGATCTTTAATTGCTAGGCATAGTGGATTAAAGATTAGATTGTAAAACTAGGTTGTGATTTGATTTTAGGATATGAATATACCTAGGTCATTTCATGTTCTATTAAGGTTTGGAATTAATGCATCACTTAGGCTTAATCCTTTTAGACATAAATTGGATTAGTCTACTTTGGTAGGTTCGTACGCTATTCGGAAGATACGTATGAATATTTTATGAAATCTTGAACAACAAACATGAGTGTGGTTGTCAATTGTTGAGTCATTTGTCTTGAATTGAACTCGGTGACGTAAAATCGTAGAAGCCTTTACATATATTAAGTCAAGTGTTAGTTTCTTAATCACCTCATTTAGTTGTAGTATCAAAACCACCACCACTTTACCGTACTCAATTTACAAATCTAAGTCGAAGTAACAAGACGTTAGTTGGTAATTAATTGAACAATTCCTCGTGGGTTCGACACTCCTTATCACTTTATTACTTGTAACGACCGTATACTTGCATGTTTGTGTACTAGTATTTGGAACGCAACACTTCACCTTTCAATTAATGATTCAGGTAACATTGTTATGAAAATAAATAGGTGATAAATAAAGTTTCAATTAGGGCTGAACGTTCGGTCCGAACCAGATCGAACCGAACCGAAGTTCGGTTCTGCCCCGGTTCGGTCCTAATAAAACACGGACCGTTTACCGGATCGAAATAGTCGGTCCGGTTCGGTCCATGTGTACCGATATGTTCCCTATAATTCATATTTCACATCCCAATTTGGCCGGTTTGGTTCAATTCGGTCTGGATCGGTCCGATTCAATCCAATTCGATCCAAATATATAAACCTAAGAATTGTTTACTGATTGAGAAATTGCAAGAGTGAGTTTAAAAGTAATATCACTGTGTGTAAGTGTGTACGCTCTGGGAAGATTCCCAGGATGCTTTTCTTCATCAACTCCTAAAAAACAAAACTTTCAATTTTGATGCCTCAAATATAGTTGACCCAAATAACCTTGCAACCTAATCCAAACAAAAAAAAATTCTTTCATCAGAATTTAATTTGGATTCAAATTTTTCATTGTAGTCGATGGGGACAGATTGCAATCATGTAATGGCGATTCAAGAATCCATGAACGAAATTTTTCTCCTCATGGACAAAAAGGAACCTACAAGAAATATTAGGATTGAGAAGGCCTGAGAACACGCACTTAGTGCAAAAATTAAGGCAGATGATTTAGTATTATGTGAACAATGTCATACTATACGAAACGTGACCCGAGTGTGTATGGTCCCTTTTCTTCCAGATGTTATTATAATACAAGTTAACGGCCATGGTCCGAAGGGGAAAAAATTGAAATTTCCAGTCGACTACGAAGAGGAACAAGTGGAACTTACAGACATGATTGGGAATGTAAGTTTCTGTAAGTTCTAATTATATGTATTTCTTTGAAAATTTTACTCTTTATATAATGTGAATTATTAACTTCAGGTGCAACATTATGAAAGAGTCAGTGTTGTTCTTCATCTTGGAGACGTCACAGTAGAAGGTCATTACATTGCAGTTGTATCATGTAGTAGAGGAGGATGGTTTGTGTACAATGATACAGAGGTTAGACAAATTGTAGCAAACACGTATTAAATTCGAAGTTTACTTTAGTGCTGATATTTATTTTTGCTATAATAGGTAACACATTCTCCCACAGTCAAAGGATTCGCCCAAAATTCATATCTTATATTTTATAGAAAGTTTGTTAGACAGGTAATCCTTCTCTTTTTGTGTGTGTGTATATATTACACGGTTTAATGTCATTGTGTAGTTCTTTTTTCCCTCGTTTTGATTTATTGTGTTTTTTGTTCATGGAAGGCGAATGTCGCAATTGAAGAACGCAATGATAAAACTACTGTTCAAAGGGAAGATAATGACGAAACTACTGTTCAAAGGGAAGAGAATGAACAGGTATTCCTTTTTTCTTTGGGTTCATTTATGTGTGTGTTCAATGAGTTCAATTTGTTTCTTTCTCTTTTTCTTTCTTTCTTTATCATTTTACTACAGTTTGGTATTTGTTCATGAAAGCCGTCTGTCACAATTGATGAAGAGCGAAATGATGATAGTACTCTATTGGAAGAAAGTGCTAAAAAAGAAAGGAAGAACAATGAGATGGAAAAGAGGAGAGTTGATAGGGGACAAAATAGAGATAGTGTGCATCATCGGGTAAGAAAATTTAAAGTTTAATCATAAATTTCTCTAATTTACTGAATATTTCTTGTATTTCGTGTGTGTGACTATATATATATATATATATATTGTGCGCATTAAATGGAACGAAACAACAATTACTTTATTGTGATTTTTTAAATTGTAGGCATCTGTAGTGCGTGTCGAAAAATGAAATGAAACAGTTATACAAAGGAGAGAGAAGTGGCTAAAAGAAAGAGAAAGGAGAAAGAAGAAAGCTGAAAGGGAAAAAAGGAAAAGGGAAATGAAAAAGCAAGAAAAGGCAAATAAAAAGGAACAGAAAAAAAAAAGGCAACGGAAATGAAAATGGCTGATTAATCTGCAGCAATAACTTTAGCTTTTCTAGCGGAGGTAACTAAATTCCCCTACCTATTTTATTGACTTATGTTGCATTTGTAGTTCTTATTAAATATGACATATTCACACACAATAACACTTTGTTGTAATTTCTGACATGCATCACATGTGCAAAAAGGGTGAAAATGCCCCTAAGCAGCTGCTGGATAATCCAAATCCAATTATCAGAAAAAAGCTGCAGGATAATCCTACCCAGTTAAAGGTATAAAAGGCTCGTAAAAGAAATGGTGAAAATTCCCTGGCAGAGATCCGCAAGTATCAAAAGAGTGCTAAATTTTTGATCCCACAACGGCCCTTTCAGAGACTTATTCGTGATATTGCTCGGAAGTATAGGACTGGTCTGCATTTTCAGAGCCATTCCCTCTTAGCACTTCAGGATGCTGCCAAGTCGTACTTGGCAGAGTTGTTTCAAGATGCTAACCTTTGTTCCATTCATGCCAAGCGTGTGACGGTTATGCCCAAGACATCCAACTGGCTCGCAGAATTAGAGGGGATCATGAAGACATTATTCAGCCTCTTCCCGGTAGGGATCGACAAGATATTCAACCTGTATGCAGGAGCAGGAGCAGGAGGGATCAGCAAGATATTCAACCTGAGGAGCAGTAGGAGAAATCCTGAAGATGATTTCAATTTCTAGTAGAGGTTACTGATACAGAATAGGATACTGAGGAATCTCACTATTAATGAGCACTTTAAATTGCTTTGATCTTATAAACTTTTTTCTTTTTTGCCAAAAGAAAAGAAGAGAATATACTGAATTTTCAGAATCTCTAAAGCATCAAGTCTATCGGATAATTGAATTTTGCTGGATTTTGTATAAAGATTTGAATTTTCCACTAATATTTGTATCTATGATAGTCTTTTTTAAGTAAAATAGTTATTCTCGAGAATTTGATTCAAATATGAAACTATCAAGGCCTGCTTATTCTCGAGAATTTGATTCAAGGCATGACAAATAGTGTATTAAAGTTTGGAGTCTTTATATTATTTTCCTGGGTCGTCTAAAATAAGATTTCGAGGGATGGGGAGTACATAAGACAGCATTTATCTTGGTGACACATGTCCCCTAAAAATTTAAGTTAAAATAATTTATTTTCTCGAAGACAAATTTACCCTTTTTATGAGTAATTTGAACAACACCCCATGCTTTTTTTTTTCTAATTAAAAAAACATATGTTATTTTTTTTAGAAAAAAAACCCTGTACTTTATTTTTGTTATTGGCAATAAATATCCCTCTCAAGTCGAAATGACAACTTTATCACTTCAAATGATGAAAAAAAATCCCCTTAAATTAAAATATCATCAATAACTCCTGACAACATTAAATTTTTGCAATAAACCCCTGTTATTTTAAAAAAATAAAAATTGATAATAATTAAAAAATAAAAATTGATAAAAACTTTCAGATGATTTATGAAGTCCACTTTAAAAATTTGACAAAAATCTTATCCCCCAAGGTTGTATATTGTTGCACTTTACCACCCATATGTACAAAATACACTTAAGTACCGCCTAAAATAATTTTATTTAATTTTTGTTCGGTGGAAAATATAAATGTGCCACTCACATGAAATTTCAAAGTTAGTCATAACACTTCTTACAAGTCCAAATACTTCGCTCATGTACAAGAACCGAAAATCCGAAGTGAAGTAGAAAAATATCTTATTTGTAAAGAGAAAGTAAAAAATGCACGTCGTGTTTTGACTAATTTACCGTTAAAATACATGTGAGGCGCATATATGAGTTTTTCGGCAAGCGAAATTGACATAAAATCATTTGAGGGGAAAAAATACAACGAATTTCATATGTACTTATTTTATACTTTGGGTGGTAAAATTCAAAATATATATTATAATACAAAAGATATTAAAATGATTTGATTTGTGTTAAAAAATTAGAAATAACTGAGATTGCCAAAAAAGAAAATTCTAATCATAAAATGAAAGTGGGGTTATGTGGGTACGAGGAATTGGGGCTGGGCGGTGTTGTGGCCTCGGAGGTGAATTAAGAGGAATTGGTGGGGTTGCAATAATTGCAATTACCTCCTTCAATCTTTTAGGTATTTTGTGCTCAATTGTAAATATTCACTTACGAGATAGAAATGGTGACTTACCGGACCTATATTTGGCACGTGACATTTTTCATTCAAAAACTAACGGTCGAATGAAATATATAAAAAAAAGTTATCCAACTTTTGTACGAAATGTGTCTTTTGAAAAGTTTGGTATGAAATATATAAAGTAGGCAGAAATTTAGTATGAAAAGTGCTATTTTCTCGATTTTTGTTATTGTTTTGGAAAGAGATCTGAAATTAATTAGAGATTAGAGAGATTTTTTTAAACATATTAATCAAAGGGTTAATATGTAATTTAAAATATATTTATTTTTTCTAAATGTCCGATGCCACATCGTCATTGGACACTTTGACCAAAAATTGTGGTTCAAATTTATTGTTGACTTTTTTTAATGGCTGAGATGGGATATATCATATACACTTTTGTTCTATAAAATCTTATTTTAGAAAGACCCTATTTTCCTTGAATGTGCCAATTGATGACTCTCTGCATTATTTTATTTTATTATTATTATTGATTTGAGAATTTGATTTTTAAATCTTCGATTCTACCATTATTTTTTTTGGGATGTCTCAAGGGAAGATTCTCTTTCTTAAAATTGAATTATTTTTCTCAAAACTACTCCTACACATAAAATAATAATTCGATACCACTAGATTTTCGACAAAACGCTATTTTCAAGTGCATACATGTAAAATTATATATATATAAAAAAAAATTTTCTAACTCTTAAATAAAACATTATGTCACAAGTAAAAGGTTCGGAAATTTAGTGAGGGAGAGTACATTTCTTGAGTATATATTGAACTTAAATATATTACGTGTGGAGCTTTGAATCTTCTTTCGGTCAAATTCATTTGCTTGAAATCCAACCCCCATTGGTCTTTCATTAGTTTCTTATCATTCAAACTTATGGCTCACATGAATGTTCACAAAAAACTGTAAGATTATAAAAACTTCATACAAAACTCCACCCGGGTTCCTTCTTTTTCGCTTCTATTTTCTTCATCGATCCTCTGATTTTCAGGACACTATCCCACTCTCCGACATCAGCGCAGATATTCGACAGTGAAATGTATGGTCCAGCATCAGATGGCTGCGACTCCATGATCTTCTCCGCAGCTAGCTTCCCAAGCTCATGATTACCATGCACTTTGCAACATGCAAGCAAAGTTTCCCAAATTAGAATATCAGGCTCTATATGCATGTTCATGATAAACCTCTCAGCCTCTTCTAATCTTCCTGCACGACCAAGATAACCATACATGTGTAATGTTTGTGACAAGGCTCAATCCCGTAGTCTTTAATCATCGAATTAAAATGAAAATACCCTTCTTCAACCAAGCCAATGTGACAACAAACAGATAGAACGCAAACAAAGGTAACTGAATCAGGCTCTATTCCCGATTTCTTCATAAGATGGTATATTTCTAAGGCCTCGGATACTTTTCCGTGTTGAGCATAGCTAGCGATCATCATTGTCCAGGTAACTAAATCGGGATTCCTGATTTGTTTAAACACTTTACCACAATCACCAATATTGCCATAGTTTAGAATACATAATGATAAGTGAACTTCTTACAGACGATTCTGATTCTAATCCGAGTTTTATGATATGCGCATGCAACTGAATACCAATGGCTGATTTATTCGAAGATGCAAGAGCCCCAAGTATAGATGAAATTGTGAACTCGTCAATACTCATACCGAAGAGAAGCATGTCATGGAAAAGCTCAAGAGCTTCTTGAATGAGCCCCCTTTGGCAAAACCCCGAGATCAACGTGGAAAAAGACACCTCATCTTTGAAAGGAATCATGTGAAACACAATTCTGGCTGAGTTTAGATCACCACATTTTGAATACATATTCACTAGGCCCCCACCAATGCTATGCTGAATTGAGTACCCGTGAATTTCTTTACCCAGCTTAATGGATTTAAGTGCAGAACAAGTCATAAGAATAACAGTTAAGCTCATTTCATCGATTGTGTATTCTTTAAACATATCTCTAAACATATGAACGGCCTTATCTGCACACCCGTGTTCTATAGAGGTCCAAGTAATGTTATCTTTCATTTCATGTTGCTCAAAGGATTTTAAAGACTCCTCTAACTCGCCACATTTTGAATACATTGTTAAAATAGAACTGCCAACAGAAACATCCGACACCAAACCAGATTTAAGAGTACAGACGTGTAATTGTCTCCCTAAAGAATTAGACTATCTATTATGCTCAAGATACTGGAAGTACTGAATTGATCAGGTGCAATTCCTAGCTCTAGCATTCCCTTTAAATAAAATAATTGCTTTCTCATAGACGTTGTTCTGAGCATATGCGGAAATCATATTGTTCCAGATACCTACCTGCTTCAGATCATGTCTCTCGTAAAATGCCAATTCAGATGATGAATCAATGGCTCCTACTTTTGAGTACATTGTTATCAAAGATGACTTTTACCACTGAATTTAAACAGAAACCAATCTTTAAAACCAAGCAATGGATCTGCGTGGCTTCATTAAACATAGCCGATAGAGCACACGCTGCAAGCAAACTTGAGACTGTATAGTGGTTCATGTCCACTTCCGTTTTTCGCATTTCATCAAGGACTAAAACAGCAGAAGATAAATCACCCTTATGAGCAAAACCAGAGATGATGGCAGTCCAAGAGACGACATTGCATACAGGCATTAGCTTCAATTGCTTCATAGCATAACACATATCTCCACATTTGGCATATAAATCAACAGTAGCATTGCCCACAAAAACATCATCTCCTGCACCACTTTTGATCACCCGCCCTTGAATACTTTTCCCCAAGTTAAGTTCCTCAAGTGCAGCACAAGCTGTCAAAGCACTCGAAAACACAAAGGAATTCGGGATTAATGAGCCATGACTACACATTCGACTGAAAGTTTCCAAAGCAACCCAGTTTTTGTTATTCTTAACAGCTCCGGTTACCACAGCATTCCAACAAACTGTGTTATTCATTTGAAAATAAGGCTATTCTGATGTTCAGTGTTTCAAAATGCATTGTTAAATTTTCAGAGATTGTGCGTTCAGAAGGTACACTTTTGTGGGAAAATCAAGACTGTAAAATCTGTAAAATGCTGATGTAGTTTTTTTTTAAGTATGTTTATATTGACATGACTCATGAGTGATTACATTTTTCACCCTCTTATAAGCCGACTTTTGCATATTTGTTCCTCCTAAATTTTTTGTAGTAGATTTATCCATCTTACCAGTATAGTTAGGGGTGTAAACGAACCTAGTAGTATCGCAAGACACATTATTCAAGCTTGGTCTGAATTTTATCGAGCTTGAAATTTTGTGTTTGAGTTTGGTTTGATTTTTAACGAACCAAGTTCAAACGAGCTTATATCGAACGAGCTCGAGCAGAGTATCAAGTAGCTTGATATTTTACATGTATTTTTTCAATTTTAGCTTATCGAGTCGAGCTTTAAAAGTTATCAAATGAAAAATCTTGTTCAAGCTTGTTTGATTTGTTTTACGAACCGAGCTCAAACGAGCTTTTATCGAATGAGCTCGAGCCTAGTATCGAATAGCTTGGTTTGATATTCAGCCTTAAGTGTAGTTTATTATCAATTCATTTTTCAGCAATTTCACGGCGGAGACATCCACACGTTCAAAGCACATTCATTATTTGAAGGTCTAATATTATGAGAAGAGACAAAAATGCCCCCCAAGTCTTGCACGTGAGGCCGTCTCGGTCATGTAATAACTGAAAAAATGAATTGTTACATCTTAGATTGATAAAAGAAATGCATCTACTAAAATTTTTAGTAGGGACGAATATGCAAAAGACGGTCATAAAGAAGATGAAAATTGTAATTTAATATATTGACATTGTATTCATATGGTTGAGGTGGTCTATGTTCTATCACTCGATCTAATGTTTTAAATAATAAGTAAACTAAGGGAATAAAGTTATAAAAGCATTATATTCTAATCAAATGAATATTTAATTAAGTAATCGCCCCAATGTTATCTTTCGTTCTTAGATCACATGTCTTCCCTTTGATGCAATCACAATTGATGTTGGATTTTGGATAAACTTTTTGATGAAATTTTTGTGAAGTCTTTGTCTTTAAAAATTGTTCATCTCCAGTTAATTACCCTCGAGGTACTTCACGACTTCATAAATTCATAATCGCCCTGATAGTGGGTATTTTGGACTCCACTTTCTGTTGCTAATATACGATCAAAGAACCGAAATCTGTATCCCGAAAGTTCGAATTCGAGCCCAGGTCGAAGGTAAGGTAAGTCGATCCTCCAGAACCAGCTCATGATCGAAGAGTACTGTTGGGCCGATCTGAGGCCCAGGCCTATGGGCCTGTCCGCTTTTTCGGCTATAAATACCCCAAAGCATTTATGGCGTAGGGGGGACACGCTTTCCCAGGTGCGCTCCATTCGAGGCTGCTGCTCGGATAGTTTGTTAGGCCATTCTATATGTATTTCACCCTCTAGCTTGTACGGCATCGTATAATGCTCGAATAGGACCCTCGTTACTTGTAATCGGAACATTCAAGTTTGGAATATATAAATACATTGGTCTTTCACTTAATTATTTGTGTTAACATTATCTATATTTTAATTTCGATCATACCACGAATTTGTGTAAGATCAATTGGCGCCCACCGAGGGGCCTTATTTGGGTATTAGATCGAAAAATTCCTACCACGAGGAGAATTACATATATTCGAGGAAAATTTCACCATATGGCAGGAGTTCAGAATTCAGTTGGCAATACACCTGATAATCTATCAAGAGTGGATGGACGCCCAAAAGTTCTGTCTATTGTTTCCCCGATCTAAGCTCAGATGTAGTGTCATACGATGATCCAACTGGGTTACCACCGTATAACAGTACCGACCCCTGGGAAGATATTATCAATTTTTATAGTTATGAGGAATTTATGTGATCATTCAGAGGAACTACTGCTCTAAAATTATAGTCACCGCCTTCGAAGGAATTGCTCTTAATTGATTCGAAAAAGGATCCCGATGTTCGACTTAACAAGGAGTATGGTTCGGAAATACGTTATTATGGACAATGAAGACTATTTACCGATTTCTAGTTTATCTATTTTCTTATTATCTCGTCCTACCTTCGTCTAACTCATTTTATAAGGGATTATCTATCTGATAGATGCCTATTTTGCCAGCGATATTATCAACTCGTCTTATTCGAAAAGTTATTATGGCTGATCTTTATGCATATTAATCAAATATCAAACAAGGGTGAAAGCTATTGCTATGCCCCTTTGATCAGCAAAATGGGTGACGACCCTCGAAATCGACTAAGGTTGAAAGCCGTTGCTATGCCCCTTAGATCGAAATAAATGAAAAGGGTGAAAGCTGTTGCTAAGACCCTCAGGTGAAAGCTGTTGCTATGACCGATCAAAACGACTAAGGGTGACAGCCGTTGCTATGCCCCTTAGATCGAAATAAATGAAAAGGGTGAAAGCTGTTGCTAAGACCCTCAGGTGAAAGCTGTTGCTATGACCGATCAAAACGACTAAGGGTGAAAGCTGTTGTTATGCCCCTTAGATCGAAACAAATGAAAAGGGTGAAAGCTGTTGCTAAGACACTCAGGTGAAAGCTGTTGCTATGACCAATCAGAACGATTAAGGGTGAAAGCCGTTGCTATGCCCATTAGATCAAAAAATAGAGTATCGACAATTGAATAAAAGGTCTCAGAAAGATCATTTCTCTATACCTTACCGATCTGAACATTATTGGATTTATTTTCCAATCAATCTACTCATTCATTATTAGGAATTCCCATTATTTATCCAACCGAGGTTGTTGGTCCCAAGTGGTAAGATGAGGTCTAGAGGGGGAGGTGAATAGACCTCTGAAAATTTTTAGACTTAAAAACTTTTCAGTCGTCTGTCAGCCGACTAAGCTTATAGAGAACAGTAAGCTGACTATGCTGATCGTGAACAAATCTTGAACAGCAGAGTGACCACTCATCTTATAGTTACTTAGCTGATTTCAGCAAAAGTAGTTTTACTAGAGTATACTTGCAGCGGATAATTTGTAAGTGTTTTTTACAAGTAAACTAAGTCTTTAAAAGATTTTATCCCCAGTTTTAAAAACTCCTTCAAAATCTTTAATCAAAACTTTCAAAGTGTTAAGTTATGCAACTTTAAAATATGCAAGAAAACTTAATGCAAAAACAACACAAAGAATTTTTATAGTGGTTATATGGATAAAAATCCTTTAGTCCACTCTTCCAGATCACACAGATTCTGGGTTATACTATAAACACTAAGTTTACAATATTTCTCCACTTACACCTAAACAACAAATGAAAAGGCTGTAAGCTCACAATAGGAAATCACTCAGAAAACCTATCCTCTGAAGTTAGATCACTCACAAAGATGGATCTACACTTCGCACAACACTCAACTATTACAAGTTCACTCAGAAAATGTTTCTTTTTGCTTCAACTTGGCTTCCGTCAACAAATGACTTCACCAGACGAGTGAGCTGTTCTTGAGTTTCTTGAGACTTAGTGAAAATTCTGCTTCGAATTTTAAATCTCAGAATGTTGTTGTGTGTCTCGCTCGTTGAAATCAACTCTATTTATACTTGGATTTGAAAATATGACCGTTGAAGGAAATCACATATCAAATCCATAGCCTTAGCCCAAATTCAGAACTGTTCCTTGCTACAGTACTTTCTGCTGTACTTTCCTGTAGCTGCATTAAATGCACCCTGCTGATCCGAGAATAACTTCAATCATTTGCCATTGCTACCCTTCTCTTACAGCATTTATTATACCAAGTGCATTTATTACCGTTGGACTATCTCCTTGATCTCTTCTACTCTGCTGATCGAAACAACCCTGCTGATAGATACTCTGTTGATCAAACTCTGAACTAATCTGATTTGAGTCAGCTGATGGTCTACCTTTCTGATTGCTATTTCAGCATGAGATCAGTAGTCTTCTGGGCTTAGAATTTTGAACCCTTCTGATGTCTTCTTTACTTGGTCAAAATTCTTCTAAGGGACCTAAGCTTTCCATACTTAGCTGAATTTGATGTTTTGGAAATCATCAAAACTCTCCCTTATCTTCTTATCTTCATTGCACTTCATCTTCATCCAACAATTTTCCCCTTTTTGATGATGACAAAACTTCAGCTAAGTACCTGTACCTAAACTAAAGTTTTGATCCTCAAAAATTTCTGAGATAGATTACAGATTACAAGTTCAAAATAGATGAAATGTGCATAAAGAAAATTTTACAAGGATTTCAAGCATAAGTAACCTAGACTAGATTAGTCTTCTGTTTCTTCTTCTTGCTTGTCCTCTTCATCTTTGGCTTCTTCATCCTCAGGTTTGGTAGATTCAGCTTCCAACTCCTTGAAGAATTTTTGTCTTAAGAGCTCCATCTTCTTTTGCTTAACATCAGGATTAAGCTGTTCTTCAGCTGAGTCTTTGGCAGCAGCTATTTCTTTATCAGACTTTGCTGTTACTTCTTGAGTTCTTTCAGCTTCAGTTTTATCAGTTTCCTTGTCTTCTTCTGCAATAGACTGGTCTACTGGTCTGCTTGTGCCTTCATCATCATTAGCATCATCATCATTGGCAGATTCTTCCAGTACCTCAGTTCCTTCCAATTCAGAAGTCTTTCATAGAGATTTGTCATCTTGTCTATCTTCTTTTTCACCAGGTACCCTATCTTCCCCCTTTTTGTCATCATCAGCAGGGTTGATTGGATACTGTGGTAAGACTGGTGTGATTTGCAGAGTATCATAGAAAAGTCTGATGTTTTCTTCCATGGCAGTGATTTGAGCTCCTTGTCTGAGTTGATTGGCCTCAAATGCATTCATTCTGTGAAGCACAACTTCTCCTTGGTCACCTAGCTGAATCTGAGTTTCAAGCAACATATCAGCAGATGCTTTGAAGTCCTTCATCATATTCACTAAGGTTTCATCCTCAGCTTTGATGGCCATTTCAACTGTTTCAGTAATCTGTCTCCAACCAGCAGCAATTCTCTGAGTCCTTGCTCTGATTACATCCATATCTTGACAAATAGTCCTCACATTCTGAGCAGTGTCTTCTATCAGAGAGGTTGGAACAACAACAACTTTCTGGGTTGGTTGACTTAAAGCAGCTAACAGACTAGCAGTTACCTTCTATTCTAATTCCTTCATTGATTTTGAGATCATCTGTTGAATTGAGTCCAACAGAGATTCCTGTGAGCTCTGAGAAGTAGAAGGAACATTAGTTGGAATAGGAGGTAAGGCAAAGGTTGCTGATTCTGTGATCTGATCTGCTGAACCAGGAGTTGTCTCTTTTTCCTTGGTCTCATCAGCTTGACTAGGAGTGCTTTCATTCTCCTTAGTCTGATCAGCTAGCTCAGAAATACCCTCATTTTCCTTAGCAAGTTCAGAAGTATCTTCTTTTTCCTTGTTTTGAACAGCAGGATCAGAAGACTCTTCTTTCTCTTTGATCTGATCAGCAGGTGGTGCTTGGACCTTCTTAACATCTGCAATAGTGTGCAATTTACCTGCATTATCCAAAGTAGATCTATGAGTGATCCATGTCAGATTATCAAGTGGAACAAATGGGGAGATTGGATCCTCAGGTAGCTCTTCATATGGCTTAATGTTGGGTCCATAGACAATCTGCTTCAGACTTGGAAGTGGGAGCATTGAGCTTAGTTGTCCTTTCAATTTCCTAGTCCTTTTGGCCCAAGTTTCCATGGTTTGGGAAACTGCCAACTTGATTGCTCGTTCCTTTAGATCTTCATTATCAGCAAAATCCTCTGGAACGGAATCATATAACTTCTTAGCTTCAGCTTTTACTACATGACTGATCCTCAGTCTTAGCTTATCCAAGAAGAATTCTGAGTCAAATGCTTGAGTCAGAGAACTTGTCTCTAGCCATTTCATAACCCAGGCTTCTTCATCAGCAAAAGCCTTCCAGCTTGCAATCTGATCCTTACTCTTTGTAAGACGATACTCCCTCCATCTATTGTATCTGATCTTTTCTTTGGTGAACATCGTCAGACGAGTAATCTTTTTATTCTCAGTCTCCAAGCGTGCTATGAACTCATCAAAAGCAGCAAGGTCATCTCTGACAATCTCCAATGTCAGCTTTACCTCTGCTCTTCTCTTAGGTTGCACTGCTGGTGTAGGCATGACTGGTTTAGGCTTACTTGGATCTCTTTGTTCTCCAATCACAATACCACCAGCTTGCCTTGGACCATGAGAGTCCTTAGTACTTGCTTCTATGGCAGCAGCCAACTCTGCTGCTTCAATGGTATCTCTTTGCCCTTGAGTTATTTTACTGGCTTCTTCTTCCAGTCTTTTGAGCTCAAGATTCTTCAGACGATCCTCCTCAGCCTTTTCTGCAGCTTCCTTTGTCTCTCAGCCTCATCTATCTTTTTCTTTTCAGCCGCAGAGATATAAGGAATAACAACTTTGTCAGTCCTTAGCTTCTTAGCTTCAGGACTTTCCACAATCTGTAGTGGAGTGGCAGCAACAGGAGCAAGGTGCAGAAGGAGTGCATCTCCTTCACTTGTTGTGCCAGTCTGCTGTTCTTCTCTAACATCAACATACACTCCAACAGACGAGTCTCCAGCAGACTCAGCAACAGGTTCTTCAATGATAATCAGTCTCTCTGCTGATGCTGGTATCTCCCTTACCTTTTCAGGTGACTCTTCAGAAAATGTGACCTTTCTTCTAGCCTTGGCTTTAGTCATATTCCCTGAAGGTTGAGGTTGAGGAAGTCTCTTGACAGAACTCCTTGTCCTCATTCTCTTTGCTGGTTGAATAGGAACAGCTTCCTCTGATTCAGTCCTTTCTGGAGATGATCCAGTCTCCATTTCTTCAACCTCCTTAGCAAAATCACTGACTAACTTGTCAGGAATTTCAATCTCAGGCTGTGCTGATCCAGCTTCAACAGTGGTGCTCACTGTTTGATCAGCAGACCCACTGGTCTGACCAGTCTTCTTACTCTTCTTAGAAGTGCCTTAGCAGCCTTAACATGAGCCTTTCTCTTAGAAGTACCCACACTTCTAACTGGCTCATACAATTTGAACTCTTTGCCACCATGAACTATCTTTCCATTGGCCAGTTGACATCTCAACCGTAAAAACAGATCACTAAGCAGAATACCATAGTTTTTCTTCTTGTCACTCAGCAGTTCATACACATGAGCAGCCCAGTTCACTTTCAAACCATAGTAAATGCAAATCATGGTGTAGTATCTCCTTCTGGGTAACCCATCCAGAGAGCTGGTGCTGCAATCCAACACTTTCGCACTTATATCAACAAATCTCTGATACTCATCTTTTAATTGAGTTTTCATCAGAGATCCAGACATCTCCTCTCCCTCCTTAGCACAAACCAACCAAAACTCCTCCTCTTTTTCAGACCCTAGGTCTGTTACATCTCCTTCTTCGTTTGTTAGCCCGTACACTTCACTTAGAACAGCAGTCGATATGCAAATCTTCTTTCCCCCAATAGTAGTAGACATCATTGAATTCTCTGGTCTTGTAGAAATGATCAACATCGTCCAGAAATACACGCTCGTCATGAGCTTCTAAAATGGGTACCAGTGATGATTCCTTAATTTTCTTCAGAATTTCCCTCATCTGATCAGTACCAGTAGCGAAGAATTTGTCATAGTTCAGATATCTTCCCTCAGCAATGGCCATTTTTGAGATTAAGTGATGTAAACCTGTGAGAATTTGAGAGCTAAAGAAACAGAGAGCTTAGAGAGTTAGAGATTTTTGGGAATTTTGTGTGCGTAAGTCGACTGATCTATTCAGATCGGATTTTATACGTTTCCTTTAATTTTGGTTATCGTGATTAATGTGAACCATAAGATTGATCTGGCAGTTTTCAAATCGTGCGGGTGAGAATTACGGATTTCAAAATAATTAAATTATTGTCAGATGGGCGGGAAACTCTATCGGCACCTATCTGTTACTTATAAAAACGTGTTTCAAAAGATGCGATTTATGACCATGCTTATATAATGTATCAGATGAGTAGAGTTTAACTTATCTGACAGACGAGTGATCTGATATCTGATATTACTAGAGAAAGCCAATAGCTAGTAATCTTCCTCTGCTGTTTGTCAATCCAGCAAGATAATAAATCTTCATTCTTCAAGACTCTAATCTTCTGTTGAAAACATAACTTTAACTAACTGTCATCAACAAATTTCATCTTTTAATCAGAAGTACCGCTAGTCTTACACGTTCCCCCTGACTTTAAGAATTCATAGGTTAACTAGTCTGTTGAGAGTTAATCCTTGAAGATAATAATGGATGACTGTGCTGATGAACTTCAGTCTTCTGATACCATTCTGATGAGTTCCCCCTCATTTATGCATCCAAATTTAGTAGTCCTAATTCATCTCTTAGAGTTGAAAACCTTACTTCACTTAAATGTTTAGTAAAAATGTCAGCAATCTGATTGTCTGTATGAACATACTCAATCATAACATTGCCTTTTTCCACATGATCTCTAATGAAGTGATGCTTTATCTCAATATGTTTAGTCCTTGAATGACTTGTACTGTTCTGAGTAAGAGATATTGCACTTGTATTGTCACAGTAGATTGGAACTCCACTGATTTTGATATTGTAGTCTTCTAGTTGATGCTTCAACCATAGTATCTGTGCACAGCAAGCTCCAGCAGCTATGTACTCAACTTCAGCAGTAGATATGGATACTGAAGTCTATTTCTTACTCATCCACGAGATCAGACGACTGCCCAAAAATTGACAGGCACCTGTTGTGCTCTTTCTATCAATTTTGCAGCCAGCATGGGCTGAATCTGAATATCCAATAAGCTCAAATCCAGATTCTCTAGGATACCACAATCCCAATTCTTGAGTGCCCTTAACATATTTCAGTATTCTCTTGGTAGCTAAGAGATGAGATTCCTTAGGATTTGATTGAAATCTCGCACAAACTCCAACTGAGTACATGATATCAGGTCTGCTAGCTGTTAAGTACAACAGTGACCCAATAATGCCTCTGTACTTGGTTATGTCTACTGATTTTCCATCTTCATCTTTATCCAAATGAAGACTTGTAGACATTGGAATATTAGCAGTAGAGCTAGTTTCCATACCAAATTTCTTAAACAGATCTCTTGTGTATTTTGCTTGGCTGATGAATATTCCATCAGGCAACTGTCTAACTTGCAAACCAAGAAAATAATTAAATTCTCCCATCATGTTCATTTCAAACTTGTTCTGCATCAGCTTTGAGAACTTATCACACATCTGTTGGTTAGTTGAACCAAAAATAATATCGTCTACATATATTTGCACAAGTAATATGTGATTCTCCCATTCAATGGTGAACAAGGTCTTATCTACCTTACCTTTACGAAATCCTTTAATTAAAAGAAAGTCAGATAAACTATCATACCATGCTCTTAGAGCCTGTTTCAGTCCATCGAGGACTTTCTTTAGACAATACACCTTGTCTTCTTCTTGATAAGCTTCAAATCCAGGTGGTTGTTCAACATAAACTTCTTCTTGCAATTCTCCATTGAGAAAAGCTGATTTCACATCCATCTGATAGACTGTGAAATTCTTGTGAGCAGCATAAGCAAGAAAGAGTCTGATAGCCTCTAGTCTTGCCACTGGTGCAAACGTTTCATCAAAGTCAATGCCGTATTCTTGGCAATAACTCTTGGCCACTGGTCTTGCTTTATTTCTGGTACTGACTTCACCATCTTCATTCATCTTATTTCTGAATACCCACTTAGTGCCAATGACTCTTTGATGACTTGGTCTAGGAACTAAGTACCAGACTTCATTCCTTTCAAATTGATTTAACTCTTCTTGCATAGCTTCAATCCAGTTTGAATCACTAAGAGCTTCTTCAATTTGTTTGGGCTCAATTTGAGATAGGAAGCTGGCAAACATAGAGTCTTGTGCAGCAGCTCTTCTTGTCTTCACTATATCCAAAGGATCACCAATCACTAACTCTGGTAGGTGATTCTTGAGCCATCTGAGATCAGGTTGCAGGTCTGAATGTTGTTCTCTGTTTTGATCTTGCAACACTACTGTTGGAGATTCAGTAGTAGTCTGTTGAACAGTCTCTGGTCTGTCAGCTGTTTGCAACTCGTCTGTTAGACAATCAGCACTGTAATTTTGAACAACACTTGAGTTAGCAGCTGAACTGAGATTAGGTTGTATGATTGGAACATATTCTTCATTCTTTCCAACATCCAACTTCTGTAAATCAGTAGACAGATCTTGATTTACACTTTGATTCTTTTCAGAAGATTTACTCGGCTCATCAAATACTACATGAATTGATTCTTCTATTAGTAATGTTCTTTTGTTGAAAACTCTGTAAGCTTTACTAACAGTAGAGTATCCTACAAAAACAGCTTCATCAGCCTTTTCTGCAAAGGCAGTAAGGTGATTTTTCCCATTATTCAATACAAAACATTTACAACCAAAGATCTTAAAGTAGTGAATGTTTGGCTTTCTGTTGTTCCAAACTTCATATGGAGTCTTGTTCTGATTTGTGTTGATCATACATCTGTTCTGGGTAAAGCAGGCTGTGTTTGTGGCTTCTGCCCAAAATCTTTGAGGCAGCTTTATCTTCAGCTATCATTGTTCTGACAGCTTCCTTCAGTGTTCTGTTTCTCCTTTCAGCAACACCATTCTGTTGAGGGGTTCTAGCAGTTGAATACTCATGATGTATTCATTTGATATTACAATACTCTTCAATAGTAGAGTTTGTGAACTCTGTCCCTCTATCTGATCTGATCTTCAATATTTTTGTGCTTTTCTCATTCTGGATCAGTTCCATCAGATTAGTAAGATGTTCCTTGGTTTCACTTTTCTTTTTCATGAATATCACCCAAATATATCTTGAATAATCATCCACAACAGCTAGGCAGTATTTCTTTCCACCATTGCTGACTTGATCAATGGGTCCAAATAAGTCCATGTGTAGCAGCTCCAAGATTCTAACAGAAGATTGGTGCTTTTTCCTTTTGAACGATGACTTGATTTGTTTCCCTTTCTGACATGCGTCACAGAGCTTATCTTTGCTCATGACTGTTTTTGGAATCCCTTTTACCAAATCATTCTTTATCAATCTGTTTATGGTCTTGAAGTTTAAATGATTCATCCTTTTGTGCCACAGCCAACTAACTTCACTTGGTGTTGATGCCATCAAACAAACACTTGAATCCTTGTCAGCAGAATTCCAGTCGACTATGTAGACATTTCCTTGTCGTCTTCCAGATAAAATTACCTTCTTTGTACCAATCTGTTCAACATAGCACTTATCTGTTGAGAAGATGACTGAATATCCTTTGTCACAAAATTGACTTATGCTCAGCAGGTTGTACTTTAGGCCTTTAACATATGAGACGTCAGATATCTCAATGTTTCCTTTGATTAATCTTCCTTTAGCTACAATCTTGCCTTCTTTGCTGTCTCCAAAAGTGACCTTTGGACCATCCACAGCAACAGCATCAGTCAGCTCATGTATGCTTCCACACATGTGCCTTGAACAACCACTGTCCAAATACCATATCTTTTCTACTTTACTCCTACTCCTAATCCTAACCTACAAAACAAAAATAAAATTATTTTAGGTACCCTTATTGAGAGGGTCCTAAAGGATTAGTTCCACCTTTGACAACCCAAGATGTTGATGTCTTAGGCTTCTTAGGCTTCTGAGTTTTGACAGGAGCATGAACAGTTTTATCTTTATCATAATTATCAGATAAGTCATGTTGAGGATCAGTATGATAAGGAAAATGTTCATAAGCAGGATAAGGTGCATGATAACCAGGGTATGCATGCATTGGATGAGCAGGGTAAGGTGCATAGTAAGTTGAAAATTGAGGTGCATGATACATAGGAGGATATGCAGCAGGTTGCACATAATAAGACTCATTTCCATACCAAGCATTTTGATTTTTCTTGTTCTTATGCTTCTTTGGTTTACTAGATGCTTGCTCATTTATTTCGACTTAGTTTTACCATTAGTCTGATTCAATTTAGCTTTATCAGCAGACTTCTTAGGACTCTGCTGTTTGGTCTTACTAGTATGTTTTCCTACACTAGGCTCTTTGCTCTTTTTAGCCTTAGGAGATTTCTTCTCCTTTACCACTTTCTCAGGTGAAGCAGGTTTAGTAGTCTGAACATAAAGAATGACCTTACTATTGTCAGCTGATAAAAAAATTTCAGTATGATTCAGTTCTAACTTATCCTGTTCTAAAGGCATCTTCTGTTTACTAGATGTATGAGTGGATGCAACAGTTGACTTATCATGGGACTCAATGACTTTTTCAAGTTCCATGATTTTACCTTTATAGACTTCACATTCAGCTTTCAGAGATTCATGTTCTTGCTCAAGCAGTTTATAGTCATCTGATTCTTTAGGCTTTTCAGCTTTAAGTTTCAGTGAGCTGTTTTGCTCTTTTAGCAATATCATCTCTTCCTTAAGCTTTTTATATGCTTCAGCAATACCAGTATTGTTAAGCATCATTTGTTCAAATGAATTAAATAATTCATTATTAGGAGGAGTTACCTCATCCTCAGAGTCATCAGATTCTTTGGCCATCAGGCACAAGAGAGCAGGGTTCTCTTCATCAGAAGATTCTTCATCAGACGTGTCTGAGTCTGAATCGGATGAGTAGATAGCAGTCAGCTTTTCTGCTTCAACTACCATCGCCTTGCCTCTCTGATGCTTTCTTTCCTTTTTGATTTTCTTTTCTTCTTCAGTGTATTTTTCTGCTTTTGGATATAGACAGTCTTTGATGAAGTGTCCCAATTTCCTGCAGTTGTAACACATTAGTTTGGCTTTATAATCATCCTTATCTTGAGAAGAAAAGTTAGGTTTAGAAGTAGAAGCATTGTTATATTTGTTCTTTAATTTTCTTTTGTAGAACTTCTTGAAGTTGTTTATCAGCAATGCTACATCTCCAGCTGTGTACTCCTTTTTGTTGAGTAATGTGGCTTCATCAGATGAGTCCACTTCTTTACTTCTTTGTGCTGGTCTTCTGGGATTTTCAGCAGCAACTAATGCAGCTGTGGGTCCTGAAGTTGAGGTTTATTCAATTCCCATTCTTGGCAGTTTATACTCATACGCATTGAGTACTGAGAACAGCTCTGTAAGAGAGATCTTTCCTAAATCTCTTGATTCTTCCATCGCTGTCACCTTCATGTTGAATTTCAGAGGTAAAGCCTTCAGTACTCTGATGGTTATCTCTTTATCCGTGAAGGTTTTTCCAAGCTTTAAAACTTCATTGAGTGTTCTGGTGAACCTAGTATCCATCTGATCAATGGTCTCTCCAGACTTCATTTTGAAGTTGTCCAGCATTTCCAGAGCAACACTCAGCTGATGCTCTTTAATAGCGTTGTTTCCTTCGCTCATGTCTCTGACTTTATCCCACATATCCTTTGCAGTTTTGCAATGTTTGACTTTATCAAACCGGTCATTATCCAGGGCTTTAGTCATGATAAATCTTCCGACTTTGTCCAGATTGAACAGCTTTATTCTTCTGATGTCATTACATGTAAGTCTTTCTCCACCACGATATCAACTTCATTGATCTTTATCGTCTTGGTGAATCTGAATGGACCTCTGATGATACATGTGTACATGTTATCATTATAGGCAGCTAGGAAAATCTCCATCCTGATTTTCCAGTCTTCAAAAGACATACCAGCAATGTGGGGAACATGGCTGATACAATCCATTTTTCAAAAAGTTTTTATTTTTCAAAAAGATGCACTTTTGAAAGTTTTGAAAACCTTTGAAAAACACTTGGATCAAGCTCGTTGATCAGACAGCTGATTCTAATGAACCACCTGCTCTGATACCACTTGTTGGTCCCAAGTGGTCAGATGAGGTCTAGAGGGGGGTGAATAGACCTCTGAAAATTTTTAGACTTAAAAACTTTTCAGTCGTCTGTCAGCCGACTAAGCTTATAGAGAACAGTAAGCTGACTATGCTGATCGTGAACAAATCTTGAATAGCAGAGTGACCACTCTTCTTATAGTTACTTAGCTGATTTCAGCAAAAGTAGTTTTACTAGAGTATACTTGCAGCGGATAATTTGTAAGTGTTTTTCATAAGTAAACTAAGTCTTTAAAAGATTTTATCCCCAGTTTTAAAAACACCTTCAAAATCTTTAATCAAAACTTTCAAAGTGTTAAGTTATGCAACTTTAAAATATGCAAGAAAACTTAATGCAAAAACAACATAAAGAATTTCTATAGTGGTTATATGGATAAAAATCCTTTAGTCCGCTCTTTCAGATCACACAGATTCTGGGTTATACTATAAACACTAAGTTTACAATATTTCTCCACTTACACCTAAACAACAAATGAAAAGGCTGTAAGCTCACAATAGGAAATCACTCAGAAAACCTATCATCTGAAGTTAGATCACTCACAAATATGGATCTACACTTCGCACAACACTCAACTATTACAAGTTCACTCAGAAAATGTTTCTTTTTGCTTCAACTTGGCTTCTGTCAACAAATGACTTCACCAGACGACTGAGCTGTTCTTGAGCTTCTTGAGACTTAGTGAAAATTCTGCTTCGAATTTTAAATCTCAGAATGTTGTTGTGTGTCTCGCTCGTTGAAATCAGCTCAATTTATACTTGGATTTGAAAATATGACCGTTGAAGGAAATCACATATCAAATCCATAGCCTTAGCCCAAATTCAGAACTGCTCCTTGCTACAGTACTTTATGCTGTACTTTCTGTTGGGATTCGGTAAGATAAACAGCCCTAGGCACAGCGGAATATAAAAACTTATAGGAACTCTTAAGTAATCTTGCCAGGATATTCTCTAGTTGTATATATATGAAAATAAATAAAACGATAGTATAAGTTTTCACGTTATAACTATCTCCTTGCAAATCCTCGGCTAGCAAAACGAGGTCTGATTTCTGCTCCAGCAAAATCGATCCAGGTTTTATGAGGAACACAAGATATATTATAAACTAGGAATTAGGAACGATTTAGGAACAAGATCGAAAACGAAAAATTCTTCCTTGTACAGGAAGGGGTTCGGCCGATCACACAGGGATGGGGAGAGAATTTTTGCTCTTGCTCAAATTTTGCTTATGGAGTTGTGTGAAAAATAACTACAAGATAGCTACTTATAGTTATCTCCCTAACCTAGTCCTATTAGGACTAGGGTTCTTCTCTCCTACATGGGCCATGGCCCTCTTTAATTAGAAGACCAAGTATTCTAATTAATTCATGGCCCAGTTAATTAATTTGACCAGGCCTAATTTAATCTCCCAATTAAATAGCCCAATTAATTACTCAATCTCCCATTTAATTAAATCAGACTCTAAGTCTATTTAATTAAAATCCTTTCTAATTAATTAAATCCATCTTAATTAATTAATTCACAAATTAAATTTCAATTTAATTTATGATCCAGATCCAATTCCAATTGGATCCCATTTTGTTCCAATTGGGTTGACCCAGTCGTCCCACCCATAATAATCGACCCAGTCGATTATTTACCCAGTCGACCCAGTCGACTCGGTCGTTCTTATTTTCTCGCTTTCGCTACTTGTGTATTGTGTATGCCCCCGTAGGTTCACCACATAATTGGCCGTGGGTTATAATTAAATATTATTTAATTATTCGAGTAAGACATACTCTAAATCAATCGAACATTCTGTCGGTTGATCATTCCAAAATTAGCACCCCTGCCAAATTGGGAATTCTCCCACACTCTACGGTCGATGTCCAGCCACAAGCCCATGGAGACCAATCACTGGTGAATTAATTCAGTGAACCTTTTAATCATATACAATTTCAATGTACGACATAATCTCTCCATCGATCAATCTCCCAGTCGAGACTTAAAGGCATGGTCTTTCATCAAATTCCCTTTAATTTCGTCTTGACCTTATGCACTCTGATCTTGAAATAAATTCTCTTTGACTTAACCTTTATGAGCTACTTACATAAAGCCGTCAGATGCCTTGGCCAAGGATTTTACCAGAATTAATTTCTCACAGAAATCCATAGGAGAATTTCCCAACCTATCAAGTCGGGTCAATGGATCATTTCTCGATTGGATTCTACGACTCTTGAATATGTTCTAGATCACGGCCTTGGAGATCAGTCCACGGGTTGTCCCATAGCCCTGTGATCTAAGGACTTCTATCCTTATGCGTAGATAATTATTACATAAGATAAAGATGACCATTTAATGAAGTGCATTTATTAATCGAAATTGAATAGTTCCGCATTTATTACAATAAATACTAGCCATACAGCTGGCTTGCAGGACACTATTTCTATCAATCTCCCACTTGTCCTAAAGCCAGTCTTTTATGTTCTTGAGTCCCATCTTTAGCAGATGTTTCTCAAATGCCTTTTGAGGCAGAGGCTTCGTTAGCGGGTCCGTCGTATTATCTTCTGAGTCGACACGTTCCATCTTAATGTCTCCTCTACCAATGATATCTCTTATCACATGGTATCGTCTTTGTACGTGCTTGGATTTCTGATGAGATCTCGGCTCCTTTGCTTGCGTTATTGCCCCATTATTATCGCAGAAGATAGTAATGGGCTCAGCGATGCTAGGTATCACATCCAATTCCTGGATGAAGTTTCTCATCCAAACACCTTCCTTTGCTGCGTCACTCGCGGCAATGTATTCTGCTTCGGTGGTTGAATCCGCGGTTGTTTCCTGCTTGGAGCTCTTCCAGCTAACCGCGCCACCATTGAGGCAGAAAACGTATCCTGATGTCGACTTGAAGTCGTCTACATCACATTGGAAGCTCGAGTCTGTATAGCCTTCCAATTTCAATTCTCATCCACCCTATACCAAGAACAATTCCTTAGTCCTTCTCAGGTACTTCAGAATTGCCTTTACGGCTATCCAGTGCTGCTCACCTGGATCAGACTGGTAGCGACTTGTAACGCCTAGAGCTAGTACATAACATACCATACATTATGCTTCCTATCGCGGATGCATACGGTACTCGAGACATATTGCTTCTCTCTTCAGGCGTCTTTGGGGCCATAGACTTAGATAGTGCAATCCCATGTCCCATTGGAAGCAATCCTCTCTTGGATTCTTCCATACTAAATCTTTTCAAGATTTTATCTATGTACTGGGATTGGGAGAGGCCCAACAGTCCTTTTGATCTATCTCGGTAGATCCTTATACCTACTACAAAGGATGCTTCTCCCATATCCTTCATTGAGAATTGTGTAGACAACCATGCTTTAGTTTCGGACAATGCTTTTACATTGTTTCCAATGAGAAGAATGTCGTCAACGTAAAGCACCAAAAATTCAACTGTACTCCCACTGATCTTCTTGTACACACAAGGTTCAAACATGTTCTTGATGAATCCAAAAGTTTGTATTGTCTCATTGAAACGAATGTTCCAACTTTGGGAAGCTTGCTTCAGTCCATAAATGGACCTCTGGAGTTTGCACACCTTGTGTTCATCTCTTTGGATGCATATCCTTTTGGTTGCTCCATGTAGATCTCATTGTCAATGTCTCCATTGAGAAAGGCAGTCTTTACATCCATCTGCCATATCTCGTAGTTATACCACGCAGCTATGGCCAGCAAGATCCGAATGGATTTAGGCATTGCAACGGGCGAGAAGGTCTCCTCAAAGTCAATTCCAGGTCTTTGAGTATATCCTTTTGCCACTAATCGCGCCTTGTAGGTAATCACCTCTCCGTTCACTCCAGGCTTTCGCTTATAGATCCACTTGCAACCCACGGGAGTCACTCCCATTGGTGGATCTACCAAGGCCCAGACCTTGTTTGAGTGCATGGAGTCCAATTCGGATTCCATGGCTTCGCGCCACTTTCTCGAGTCTATGTCTAACATAGCCTCTTCGTAAGTCCTTGGGTCGGTTAGAGACTGTCCTGTTTCATGCAGCAGACCGTAGTACCTTTCGGGTTCTCTACGTTGTCTTTTTGACCTACGAAGTATCGGTGTACTCTCTGGTGCACTTTCATGCTCATGTTCTCCCACTGCCTGTGGCGATGGGTCAGCTTGATCGACCTCTTTGGTCTTTTCAGCTTTCGTGACCTCATCCAGTTCTACGTTATTTTCTTTCTTGTCTACCAAGAAATCCTTCTCCAAGAAGTGTGCGTTCCTTGAGACAAAAGTAGTTTGTCTTGTAGGATCGTAGAACTCGTATCCTATTGAGTTTTTCGGATACCCCACAAATTTGCACAAAGTGAATTTAGTTTCCAATTTATCTCCCACTAGCTTTTTAACGTAAGCGGGAGATCCCCATATGCGCATGAATGCGTATGAGGGTGCCTTGCCAAACCATAATTCGTATGGTGTCTTTTCTACGGATTTAGAAGGTACCATGTTCAGTATCTTCGTTGCCGTGAGGAGGGCATGTCCCCAAAATGAAAGAGGAAGGTCAGTGGCACTCATCATGGATCGAACCATGTCCATCAAGGTTCGATTCCTTCTCTCTGCTACTCCATTTAATTGGGGTGTTGCAGGAGGAGTCCACTGCGATAATATTCCATGCTCTACAAGATAATTTAGAAATTCGTTACTAAGAAATTCTCCACCTCGGTCAGAACGAAGAGTCTTTATCGTATGACCAAGTTGATTATCTACTTCCATCTTGAATTCTTTGAATCGCTCAAAGGCTTTAGACTTGTGTTTCAACAAGAACACAAAACCATAACGACTATAGTCGTCAGTGAAGGTGATGAAGTAGTCATAGCCACCTCGGGTGCTTTTTCTTGTGGTCCACATACGTCAGTATGTATTAGGTCCAATGTTTGCTTGGCTCGCTCAGGGTTTCCCTTAAATGGCAACTTAGCCATTTTACCCTTTAAACATGGTTCACATGTTGGCATTTCATCAATGCGATTGATTTCAATCGCGCCAGAAGATGCTAACTTTTGAATCCTTGACTTAGATATATGTCCAAGTCGAGCGTGCCACAATTGGGCAGATATTTCATTATCTTGTTTCCTTTTGTTTTGTTGTACGTGCATAACTAACTTAGGTGGTTCAATGGTATATAGTCCATCTTTTAATGTACCAGTGAAAAACAAATTGTCATTCATGAATAATGAAAAGGAACCTTTATTAATTGTAAAATTAAAACCTTCATTATCCAAAAACAGGAATAGAAATAATGTTTTTCACCAAACCAGGTACATAAAGAACGTTCCTAAGGACTAATTTATTACCACCTAAATCTAACTCCACTTCGCCAATGGCCTCGGCAGCAGCTCTAGCTCCATTGCCAAATCTTAGGATCCAATCCCCTGGCCTAAGTGGCCTTGTTGCTCCCATCACCTGTAAATCATTACAAAGATGAGAACCACAAGCAGTGTCTAACACCCATGATGCACAGTTAATTAATAAATTAACTTCAACAAGGAATATACCTTTCGAGCTCTCCAAGAACTCTTTGCAGTTCCTCTTCCAGTGTCCAGGTTTCTTGCAGTAGAAACATTTCTGTTCACCAGACGAAGCTTTACGCTTCTTTCCCTTCCCTATGGGCCCAGATGGTGCTTTGCCTTTGCTTGAAGAAGCATTTCCCTTCCCCTTCCCTTTCTTTGTCCTTTTAGACTTGGATTGGGTCGAGGTAGCAACCATCACTGGCTTCTCTCTTTTCATGGAAGCCTCGGCAGTGGCGAGCATATTAGCCAACTCGTGAAGTTCAACATCCATCTTGTGCATGTTGTAGTTCACAACGAATTGCTCGAATGATCTTGGCAACGACTGGAGGATTATATACTGGCAGTAGGTCTTGTCCATCTTTACGTCAAGATGACCAACCTTTTCAATAAGCCCAATCATCTTGATGCAGTGAGATCGAACATCAGCACCTTCAGCCATCCTCGTTTGTTGCAAAGTCTTGGCAGTTTCATACCGCTCATATCTACTTTGCACCCCAAATAGACCATTCAGGTGCGTGTAGATTTCAAAAGAAGACTTCATATGCTCGTGCTGCTTTTGAAGCTCATTCGTCATGGATGCCAACATGAGACAACGTGACTGTAAGTCATCGTCAAGCCACATATCTACGGCTTCTTTCTCAGTATCATCGGCATCCTTAGCAAGTTCGGGAAGGGGCCCATCAAGGACAAAACTTCGCTTTTCAGAAGCGAGAATGATCTTAAGGTTCCTGACCCAGTCATGGAAGTTGGGTCCAGTCAATTTGTTTTGTTCAAGTATGATGGAAATAGGATTCTTAGACATTATATCTACAAAACGACGAGAGAAGAAATAAATACGCGAAAGATTAATTTAAAATGCACAATTTACAAACATGGTTTTTATTTGTAAATTACTCCCACTATTTTAATCAAAATCTTATGCCCCCACATAAGTTTCGGGAATTGAAAATATCCTAGCGGGCTTAAGGCCCAAATGCAATCTCCTAGTACCCACGACTCGTTGGCCATACTATTAGATTCATTTGGTGGTCGATTACGTCGACGGTTAACCATCGCAGCTAACCCTTAAGTTCATTTAGCCTCATTTTTTGATATGGAGCCACGACTCGTGAGACATCCATACTTACTAGCGTTAAATCATGTCCAATACTCGTGGAGAGAAATAGTTTAATCCTAGACGCCCCACGACTCGTGAGACAGTGCCTAAAACCTTGCTATCCCCTCCCTTGGCACTTTCTCGTGCATCGAGGCAATAGACATATTATCTTCCTACAGCTCGACCCACGACTCATGAGACATCGAGATATATTCGTACAATATGCCTAAGACCTAGTAATTGGATAGGCTCGGACCATAGACTCCATTCATATGCGCCCGTTATTCGATTTAATATTCTAATTGAATTTTAATGTTCAATTGGAGGTTTTAAGTTTTCTTGTGCGAGGTCTCATCAGATTATGATTTATCTTGTTTACGTGATCTATTCTAAGCATGCATGACATACATCAAAGAATATAAGTAAACATACATCACCTAGCAGGATATGATTGATCGATTGCCCATCCTATGCGATTCATCACGAGCCAAGTGATGAATCAATTGGTCAGTCTAGGGTGGAAATTAGAAGTCCTAACTATTACAATTTTCAAACCCATACATCATGGGCCTTCTTGTAATATCCAGCTTGATTGGACATCCATGTAATGAATTGGGCCTCCATGTCCTCCAAGGTAAATGGGCCTCCATGTGGATCTCCAAGTCTTCATGAGGTCTTCTCGGCTCCAAGCCTAATCTAAGCCTAGCTTATGAAAATAAATGGCCCTATTCTATTACATTCGTTTGCGCAAGCAAGGGCACCAATCAGGCCCATTTAATTACAACCCAAAATTAAATAAACCAAAAACTACACAGGGCTTAAGGGCAAAATCGACCAATCCACATATTCACTGAAGAACACGCATAAATTCACATAAGGGCAAAAATGTAAATTTACCGGCTCCATTAATTTTAATTCTCAAAAATTATCCAAGTCAATTTATTTTGAATTAACAATTAACCTCTAAGATTAATTAGCTCTTACTTGAGCTCCAAGTAATCTACAAATTTATCTTGATTAAATTGGTTAATTAAGGTAATCTAAATCTCTAAGATTCTTACCTTATCCAAAACTCTAAGTTTCCCAAAATTCCAAATCTCCAAGATTTTCAAGATAATCCTATTTTGTCTAGATTAGTTTAATTAAGGTAGTGTTCACATCTAACAAGATAACTACCTTATGCAAAAACTCCAAGTCTCCTAATCTCCCAAAATTCCAAATTTCCAGAATTTTTCAAAATAGGCGGAATTAGAGTCCAACCCGAACATGATCAGTCGAAACCAATCACGGGCTGCCACGTGGACAACCCACGAGCGACCACCAGGTGCGCATGAGCTGCCTGCGACAGCAGCCGTGGCGCGTGGGCTGCATGCGGCAGTAGGCTACCGCGCACAGCTGCGCGCAGACAGCAGCCCGTGGGCTGCTGCTGTGCGCAGCGTGCGCGGACATCGTGTTGTTCGCACGCTGCCGCAGGCCGCGGCTCGAGGTGACCGCCGCGTGCCACCGCGGATTGGATTCAATAAAAAAAAAAATTGTTTCTTCGATTACTTATGATTTAATTAAACAAACCTAGTCAATTAAATCCCAATCCAAAATAACATCAACATGATAAAATTTTTGAATCTAAAATTACCCATTAACTCCAAGTTAAATAACAAACATTCTAAAACATGCAAAGTTAAAGAACTAGCCACATAAATCAAACACATGATTTAAAAAACACAGAATTTGCAAATTCATATATATACAAAGCCTAAACCTGGCTCTGATACCACTGTTGGGATTCGTAAGATAAACAGCCTTAGGCACAGCGGTATATAAAAACTTTTAGGACCTCCTAAGGAATCTTGCCAGGTTATTCTCTAGTTGTATATATATGAATATAAATAAAACGATAGTATAAGTTTTCACGTTGTACCTATCTCTTTGCAAATCCTCGGCTAGCAAAACGAGCTCTGATTTTTGCTCCAACAAAATCGATCCAGGCTTTATGAGTAGCGCCCCACGTGTTGCGCCTCTACGAGTTGATACACCACAATATCACGAAAATAATATATCTTGATCAGCTAGAACACAAGATATATTATAAACTTGGAATTAGGAACGATTTAGGAACAAGATCGAAAACGAAAAATTCTTCCTTGTACAGGAAGGGGTTCGGCCGATCACACAGGGAGGGGGAGAGAATTTTTGCTCTTGCTCAAATTTTGCTTATGAAGTTGTGTGAAAAATAACTACAAGATAGCTACTTATAGTTATCTCCCTAACCTAGTCCTATTAGGACTAGGGTTCTTCTCTCCTACATGGGTCGTGGCCCTCTTTAATTAGAAGACCAAGTCTTCTAATTAATTCATGGCACAGTTAATTAATTTGACCAGGCTTAATTTAATCTCCCAATTAAATAGCCCAATTAATTAACTCAATCTCCCATTTAATTAAATCAGACTCTAAGTCTATTTAATTAAAATCCTTTCTAATTAATTAAATCCAACTTAATTAATTAATTCACAAATTAAATTCCAATTTAATTTATGATCCAGATCCAATTCCAATTGGATCCCATTTTGTTCCAATTGGGTCGACCCACCCATAATAATCGACCCAGTCGATTATTTACCCAGTCGACTCGGTCGTTCTTATTTTCTCGCTTTCGCTACTTGTGTATTGTGTATGCCCCCGTAGGTTCACCACATAATTGGCCGTGGGTTATAATTAAATATTATTTAATTATTCTAGTAAGACATACTCTAAATCAATCGAACACTCTGTCGGTTGATCATTCCAAAATTAGCACCCCTGCCAATTTGGGAATTCTCCCACACTCCACGGTCGATGTCCAGCCACAAGCCCATGGAGCCCAATCACTGGTGAATTAATTCAATGAACCTTTTAATCATTTACAATTTCCATGTACGACATAATCTCTCCATCGATCAATCTCCCAGTCGAGACTTAAGGGCATGGTCTTTCATCGGATTCCCTTTTATTTCGTCTTGACCTTATGCACTCTGATCTTGAAATAAATTCTCTTTGACTTAACCTTTATGAGCTACTTACATAAAGCCGTCAGATACCTTGGCCAAGAATTTTACCAGAATTAATTTCTCACAGAAATCCATAGGAGAATTTCCCAACCTATCAAGTCGGGTCAATGGATCATTTGTTGATGATATGAACCTGCATACGAGTTCCTCTATACCAAATATGAATCCACAGAGACTTTCTGGTGATCCCCAGCCAGTCGGAACTCATATCAAAGCATAGACGTTCTCGCACCAGATAAACCATATCACCTCAAGTAGTTAGGGATCGTTCCTCGTATACTATTGTAAATTGGAATAACTTCAACCCCGATATGCGACTACCGCTTCCATGGTGAGTTATTTCTTAATTGGGGTATTCAGTGCGCTTGCCATCACAGCAAGCCACCCACTTATGTGTATCGACTATCCCAGTCACGCTCGTGGACCCCAACGTCCTCCAGTTCATCGGAGTATACACAATAGTGAGAGTCTAACCGAATCCAACGATGTCCTATCTCGATTGGATTCTACAACTCTTGAATATGTTCTAAATCACGGCCTTGGAGATCAGTCCACGGGTTGTCCCATAGCCCTGTGATCTAAGGACTTCTATCCTTATGCGTAGATAATTATTACATAAGATAAAGATGACCATTTAATAAAATGCATTTATTAATCGAAATTGAATAGTTCCGCATTTATTACAATAAATACTAGCCATATAGCTGGCTTGCAGGACACTATTTCTATCAATCTCCCACTTGTCCTAAAGCCAGTCTTTTATGTTCTTGAGTCCCATCTTTAGCAGATGTTTCTCAAATGCCTTTTGAGGCAGAGGCTTCGTTAGCGGGTCCGCCGTATTATCTTCTGAGTCGACACGTTCCATCTTAATGTCTCCTCTACCAATGATATCTCTTATCACATGGTATCTTCTTTGTACGTGCTTGGATTTCTGATGAGATCTCGGCTCCTTTGCTTGCGATATTGCCCCATTATTATCGCAGAAGATAGTAATGGGCTCAGCGATGCTAGGTATCACATCCAATTCCTGGATGAAGTTTCTCATCCAAACACCTTCCTCTGCTGCGTCACTCGCGGCAATGTATTCTGCTTCGGTGGTTGAATCCGCGGTTGTTTCCTGCTTGGAGCTCTTCCAGCTAACCGCGCCACCATTGAGGCAGAAAACGTATCCTGATGTCGACTTGAAGTCGTCTACATCACATTGAAAGCTCGAGTCTGTAGTGGCCGGACTAAGCATGGGTAAAAAAGTGAAAAATGAAAAGATGAATTGGAACTATTTATAACAGCAAGGGGTCAATATTAACGAATGAGATAATAGCACGTGAACGGTTATGATTACAACAATAAATGTATTGAACATTGTAATTCCCAAGGAATTAGGTCCTGTTTGGTAGAAAAAGAAAACGAGTATATTAAATATACGTCAACAACCTACAAATATGGAAAACTAATTAAGGACTCAAAGGAGGAACACCTATCACGATCGAATAATTTTTAGAAAAGCGATTCTGCAATTGAGAGATATGGATCCGGAAGAATCAAGGCAAGTAGTGTAAATGACATTGTGTCCTCAGATACCAACTTAGTTATTGACAGCGTGAAAACGGTTAGTAATGCTCGAGTTGGAAATTTGGGATTGATAATCTAAAAAGAACCGATTCATGCTAAAGGTACAAGTAAGAATTATTATCGACTTAGATAAAATTGATCGAGTTAAAGAACAGTTAGTCGGTTGTTCAAAATCGAACATGACCAAACAAGTGGGGAATACTCAAACAAGTAAAAAGAATAGATTACGATCTCAATTTCATTGCAATGGCACAAAACTTCAACAAGAAGAAAATTTCGATCCTATTACAAGATATAAGAAGAAAATTTCGATCCTATTACAAGATATAAGTAGAAAATTTCGATCCTACTACAAGCTGCGAGAAGAAAACTTCGATCATGTTACGAGTTACAAAAAGACAACCGAGATCCTATTACAAACTAGGCCTAATCCAACTGGCCCTGCTTTCCTGGCTAGGAGATCGAACGGTGATGGGGGCTATTTCATAGCCCTTACAATATTCGGATCGACCAAGAGGTATGTGATCAGTTCGACCGGACAAGCCTGTCTTAGAACATCCATCGACCCAGTAAAACACGACTAGCCTCGGCGAGCTGGTTACAATCCGGACTCAAGAAGGACAAATGGGCCGAGTCCCATTAGGACTATGTTTCCTTGTAAAAACTAGGTTAATGATGATATAAATACCTAGTTAAATATTGTATAGAACACACTTTTGAACATACTATCAGAGCTTAAGCCTACATACTTGGGCATTCTGATTACTATACTAAATAGAAAAGTTTTTGCTATACTATTTACAATTCCGTTGTTTTAATTACTTATCTTGTTCTTTTACTTAGATAGTTCTTCCTGGAAAATGATCTATCCAGAATAAAATAACAGAGCCCTATTATCACTTTACGTAACCCCAATCGTATATGTTATTCATTTAATCTTACTCGACGAAAAAAGTTAAATCAGTTGGCGCCCACCGTGGGGCTAGGTTAATTATTCGATCGACATATGGCTCGCCCAAGGAAGAATGCTCGTAATGGAGCAAGAAGTAACACAACTAACCCTCACAACACATCTGAAGATCCACAGGGCAATACTGATAATAACGCCCCTGAGACCAACGACGATTTGCAGGAATCTCTTCCGCACCAGCAGGAACCCCAAGGGATCCCTACCGGTACAATACCGAAAGAACCTGCACCTCCAGCGATCCCTGTTCCTCTCTCGGACGCCCAGGAGAAATTGCGACAGATTGCTATGCTCTTTAAATTCCTCAATCCTGAGGAATTACTCATACTCGAACAGGTTCCTCAATAGGGCAAACCTAATTCATAGGACGCTGAGGCAGAATGATCAAATCTCTCAACAAGCTGATAGCCCGGTAAGCGAGCATCGCTCATTACACAGTCAGCAAAGAGGGAACTCAAAACCCTCCGATGACTTTCTCCGGAAAAAACCGGGTCAAAGAAGACCTCAGCCGGGACGCAGCGGGTCCAAGGAACACACGATAATCCCCATCGAGGATAACGCAGGCAATGCAATCCCTGATCGACCACGAACTATGCGGTTCTCGGAAAGAGAAATCAAAAAGATGGTACAGGAACGACTGGAGCAACGCTTACGATCTGTTCAAAACCCGTGGGCCAGAACCACGGAACTCCAGGAGGGCTTAGCAGCTTGCTCTCCCTTCTGCAGAGAAATAAAAGAGGCACAGTCGACCGGACACGTACCGGGTAGACTACCCAGATACGACGGGACGACTGATCCAGATGACTATATCTTTAGCTTCACAAACATAATGAATTTATATGCTCACTCGGTGGAATTCACCGCTAAATTAATGGTGACCACGTTAGAAGGACTAGCTTTGGACTGGTTCGCCAAGCAACCAGCCAACTCCATATTCAGTTTTCAGGAACTATGCAACAAACTGACACAGCAGTTCGCCAGTCGAAAGAGACAGAAACTGCCAATGAGCTACATAGGAACCATTTATCAACAAGAGGGAGAATCCCTAAGGGACTGGTTGGCAAGATTTAATGTTGAATCGCTAAAAATCGATTCCCTCAATATCGATTACATAATCTCCATTCTCTTCGATCTCACAAAGAATAGGCAGTTCGGAAATGCCCTCAGCCGAAAGTAACCTAGAACGTTCGCTGATATCATGAGCTTGGCATCTAAGTATATGACCCAGGAAGAGATGAATTCTTTTAAAGAAAAGAACAAAAATAAAGCTACGGCCTCGGGCTCCAAACGGCAAGATAGAATTCCTGCCCAAAGATCTATGGATTACGAACGATCTTTTAGAAAGGGCAACGTCTTCTAGCGATTAGAATACAATAAAAACGACCTGGACTGATGACCTAACCACTATTAAAGACCTAGAACCACCGAGCCTGCTATCCAAAGCAGGGTCAATCAAGTAAAACACCCAAGGCTAACCGTTCCTATAGAAGAAATCTTGGCCGTACTAGAAAGGGATAATTGGATCCCAGAAGCGAGGAAAATCGCTCAACCCAGACCAATTGGACGAAACTATGACCTATACTGCAAATATCACCAGGCACATGGGCACCGCACTGACGATTGTTTTCACCTTAAAAAAGAAATCGAAAAGCTGATCGAACAAGGAAAACTAAATGACTATTTGGAGCGAGATAACCGCAAGCGAGGAAGAAGCAGGAGTCCTCGGTATAACAACCGAAGGAGAAGTTCCCGCAGAAGGTCCCCTAATGATGGACCCCCACAAGAGTTAAATAACGACCAGATTAACGGTACCATCCACACGATCTCAGGGGGACCCGCAGACGGAGTCAGTCGTAATGCTCGCCGAAGAACTGCTAGATCCATAATCGGAAGCTTAAAGTACCCGAAAGAAGTATGGACCCTAGAAAACAAAGCTACAACCAACCAGTTAATTAGTTTCAACGAGGGTGAAGTACCCAAAAGCCTTGTTTGGGACACGAAAGAGGATAGCCCCAACTTTCCGATGGTGGTATCGCTAGAAATAGCGAATTACAACGTCAAAAGAATTCTAATTGATAATGGAAGCTCAGCAAATATCATCTCTAAAGAGGTCCTAGCACAGATGAACTTGGGACAAATAACATTCCAAAAGGTAGCCACGCCATTAGTAGGATTCGGAGGTTCTGAAATTGTCACCTGTGGCACGATAATGTTAGGTGTATCACTCGGAAAGAAACCACATCGTACAGTAAAGCTTGTAAAAATTTTAGTAGTAGAAACTCCCTTTGCCTACAATGCGATCCTAGGGCGACCAGCACTCAACCTATTTCGAGCTGTAGTTTCTACATACCATCAGAAAATAAAATTTCCAACAGAGGCAGGGATCGGAGAAATAGTGAACGATCATTGTATGGCATGGGACTGCTACAGCACATCACTAACTTTGGGAAATCGCCCAAGGTCGATTACCCCAAGCAAAAGAAAGCTCGAAGACAACGATGATAGAATTGAGGTAGACATCCCTAGCACCGACCGAATAGATAAGAAGGGAAAGGAACCGGTGAATTTAGCTTTAAAACCACCAGAGCATAAAGATGTCCTATTAGTACAAGGTGACCCTACAAAGACAACAAGAATAGGAACCGAATTAAGCAAAGAGGGGGAAGTGATGTTGATCGACTTTCTCAGAAATAATGTAGACATCTTCGCCTGGAGCGCGAACGACATTGAAGGGATCGATCCACGGGTAATCACTCATTCACTCAAAATCGACCCCATGGCAAAACCTGCTAGGCAAAAGAAAAGGAATCATGGGCCGATAAAAGATAAGATAATTAAAGCAGAAGTAGAAAGGCTACTCCAGGCAAAACAAATTCGGGAAATACACTTCTCAGAATGGCTATGCAACGTCGTATTAGTGGCAAAAGGGGATAAAAGGGATAACAAGTGGAGAATGTACAATGATTTCACCGACCTTAATAAACTATGCCCACGCGATCCGTATCCCCTCCCAAGGATCGACTTGTAGGTCGACTCGACCGCTGGTTTTGCGATTTTTAGCATGATGGACGCCTTCCAAGGTTTCTATCAAATCTACATGAACGAGCGAGACCAAGAAAAAACGGCCTTCATAACAGAACAAGGAGTTTATTGCTTCATAGTTATGCCCTTTGGCTAAAGAAACGCCGGGGCAACCTACCAGAGATTAGTAAACCTCATGTTTAAAGAACTTATTGGAGAAATAATGGAGGTTTACGTAGATGATATGCTGGTCAAGAGCATGAATGAAGTTGATCATGTGAAGCACCTCGACAGATGCTTCCAAATTTTGAGAAAATATTGAATGAAGCTAAACCCTGCGAAATGCACTTTCGGGGTATAATCCGGAAAATTTTTAGGATATCTGGTACATCAACGAGGAATCGAGGCCAATCCAGAAAAGATTCGAGCCATAACTGAAATGAAGCCTCCAAAAACGATCTCCCAAGTACAGAGCTTGGTAGGCAAAATTGTGGCATTAAACAGATTCATATCCAAGTCGGCTGACAGAAGTTTGCCGTTCTTCCAAACCCTTCGGAAAGCAAAAAACTTTTCTTGGACCGAAGAATGCGACCAGGCCTTTGAACGATTAAAAGAATACCTAACAACACCCCCGCTATTGGCCAAACCAACTGAGGGGGTACCATTATATTTATACATATCGATCTCCGAAGTGGCCATTAGTTCGGTATTAGTTAAAGTGGAGGGCCTAGAACATAAGCCTGTTTATTACTTAAGCAAACTACTGCAGGGTGCAGAGAATAACTACTTGGAGATAGAAAAATTCGCCTCGGCCTTAGTAGTGGCAGCACGTAAACTCCGACCTTACTTTCTAACATACAAAATAGTGGTCTTAACCAACCAACCGTTAAGACAGGTCTTAGCAAAACCAGAAGCCTCTGGAAGATTGATCAAATGGGCGATCGAACTCGGTCAGTTAGATATCGAGTACAAACCAAGAATCACAATTAAAGCCTAAGTCCTAGCCGATTTTCTATTAGAAACTCCGAGCCAGGTAGTTGAACATCCTGAATCAACCAGCCATGCCAGTGATATCTTGATCGTTGAGAATCAAACCTGGTTAATGCACGTCGACGGCGCTTCATGCCGAGAGGGTGGAAGTGCTGGAATCAACTTTACCGGGCCTAATAAGAAGGATATCAATTACGCGATTACACTAGACTTCATCGTGACAAACAACGAAGCAGAATATGAAGCTTTGATCGCAAGAATGGAAATGGCAATCAAGGCCAAAATAAAGAATCTTAAAGTATTAACCGATTCCGAGTTAGTACAAAGACAAATAGAGGGCCTATATGAGGCTAAGGAATTCAACATGATCAAATATCTGGCCAAAGTGAAAAAATTGGCTGAAAAATTCGAAAGTTTTGGGATACAGAACATCCCGCGATCGGAAAATAGATGGGCCGATCAACTCTCAAAATTTACAGGATCTGACGACGGAAAGACTGAGAGAGTGATCAATTGGTTAATTTCTAATACACCAGCGATCGATGTCGACGAGACACCGATCACTCAGTTAATGGAAATCGAAGAAGCCGAACCAAACTAGATGACTCCAATGATATAGTATCTTCGAGAAGGGAAATTACAGCTGGATCAAAATGAAGCTCGTAAAATAAAATATCGGGCTCCGAAGTACACATTAATAGAAGAAAAACTTTACCGAAGATCAGTATCAGGAATTATTCTAAAATGCATCTCCGAATCTCGAACCAATGATATACTCCGAGAAGTACATGAAGGAGAAGCAGGAAATCACAGTGGAACAAGAGCCTTAGCCCTAAAATGCATTAGAACTGGCTACTATTGGCCCAGCATCACCAATGATGCAATGCAATATGTTCAAAAATGTCATCATTGCCAGATTCATGCCAATATAACTCATCAACCAGCTGAAAACAAGCACCCAATTCCAGTGTGCTGGCCGTTCGATCAATGGGGAATGGATATCGTGGGACCTTTCCCAACGGCTCGATCCAAGAAAGCATACGTCCTAGTAGCGGTCGAATACTTCAATAAATGGATAGAGTGCATCGCCCTTGCCCGAATAACCCAATTCCAAGTGATCAACTTCCTATGGAAAAATATCGTATGCCGATTCGGCATCCCTAGAATCCTAATTTCCGATAACAGAACCCAATTCGCAGGAAAGCAGGTAGCAGAATGGTGTGCTAAGCTTGGGATTCAGCAAAATTTTACCTCGATAGGGCATCCTAGAGCGAATGGACAAACTGAAGTAGCGAACCGGGAAATAATAAAATCTCTGAAAAAAAGATTAGGGGCAGCCAAAGGAAGATGGCTAGACGAACTCCCAGGTGTACTATGGGCTAATCGAACCACAGTCAGAACTTCAACCGAAGAGACCCCTTTTAGTCTAGTGTACGGCTCAGAAGCCGTTATTCCCATAGAAACGTTAATTCCGACACCAAGAGTCGAAATGTACGACGATCAGGAGAATGGAAAGATGAAAAAAGATGATATCGATCTAACAGAAGCTTTAAGAGAAAAAGCGGCCGTACATTTGCAAGTAACTAAATCCAATATGGAAAAGGCCTACAACCAAAAGGTACGTGTCCGAACCTTCAAAGAAGGAGACCTAGTCTTAAAAAAGGTAGAGGTGTCCAAGCACGTGGGAAAGCTGCAACAAAATTGGGATGGACCGTACGTTGTCACCAGTGTTGGAAAGAAAGGTTCATACAAGATCGCACACTTAGATGGAACTGCCCTACCAAGGACCTGGAATGTAGTCAACCTTAGAAAATACTATGGTAAATAAATCATAGAAGATTATGCTGGTCTAGTTTTTTTTGTTTTTTTTTTTTAGTCAATTTGATTCTTTGTGATAAGGGCATTGCCCAGAAAGTTGAATTCTAAAAGAGTTTAGCAATTTTAAACACCAAGTTAGAGCTCGCTTATGGAGAAATATCTAAACAAGTTGAGTATACATCGATTAATTCGATAAACGCTCCTCGGAACCGTACGATCATTTCGGTTTGATTCAAGAAGGATAATCTAAGCGGATATGACGAGTCGAGTATACATTGATCCGCTCAATAAACACTCCTCGATCAACTTTTAACGATCAAACAGACTATAGGATAAAAACCTAAGTCTACACAGAAAGAGTTGAGCATACATTGATCCGCTCAATAAACGCTCCTCGATCAACAGGCTATAGGATAAAAACCTAAGTCTAAACAAAAAGAGTTGAGCATACATTGATCCGCTTAATAAACGCTCCTCGATCAACATGCTATAGGATAAAAACCTAAGTCTAAACAAAAAGAGTTGAGTATGCATTGATCCGCTCAATAAACACTCCTCGATCAACTTTCAGCGATCAAACATACTATAGGATAAAAACCTCAATCTAAACAAAACGAGTTGAGTATACATTGATCCGCTCAATAAACGCTCCTCGTTTAACTGTTAACGAGTAAACAGACTTTAGGATAAAACCTAAGTCTAAATGAAAACGAGTTGAGTATACATTGATCCGTTCAATAAACGCTCCTCGTTTAACTGTTAACGAGTAAACAGACTTTAGGATAAAACCTAAGTCTAAATGAAAACGAGTTGAGTATACATTGATCCGCTCAAGAAATGCTCCTCGTTTAACTGTTAACGAGTAAACAGACTTTAGGATAAAACCTAAGTCTAAATGAAAACGAGTTGAGTATACATTGATCCGCTCAATAAACGCTCCTCGATTAACTGTTAACGATTAAAAAGGGCTTTGGTATAAAACCTAAGTCTAAATGAAAACGAGTTGAGTATACATTGATCCGTTCAATAAACGCTCCTCGTTTAACTGTTAACGAGTAAACAGACTTTAGGATAAAACCTAAGTCTAAATGAAAACGAGTTGAGTATACATTGATCCGCTCAAGAAATGCTCCTCGTTTAACTGTTAACGAGTAAACAGACTTTAGGATAAAACCTAAGTCTAAATGAAAACGAGTTGAGTATACATTGATCCGCTCAATAAACGCTCCTCGATTAACTGTTAACGATTAAAAAGGGCTTTGGTATAAAACCTAAGTCTAAATGAAAACGAGTTGAGTACAAATTGATCCGCTCAATAAATGCTCCTCGATCTATTGTTCAACGATCAAACAGACATTGGTATAAAAAACCTAAGTCTAAAGAAAAGAGTCGAGTACGAAGTAATCCGTTCGGTAAACGCTCCTCTGACTTATTCCTAAAAATGTAGCAACAAGGATCACGATAAGGTGTCAGCGATAATTAAGAAAATGTTCAAAATAATCAACAACAGAGGATATCAAAGTAATAAATCAAAAGTGTTATTCATCTGAATTACAAGTACAAGTTACATATGAAGTATCAATCGCAGTACAAAGCTTTCCTGTACATCGCTACAACTATTTGGATGAAATATATCCTATCTATGGATCAGCGACCTTCACGACAATGTCCACGGAAACATCAATCTCCTCCCTAGTGCCTCGATGTTTATAACCGACCACCTAAGAAGCATGCTGCTCAGGATGATCGACTTCTTTAGTTCGATGGCCAGGCTCTGAAGAACAAATGTTCTTCCAGACGAAATGAGCATTACCAGCCAGATAACTGGCAATACTCATTCACCTACAACAGAGATACTGCTTTTTCAATGGATTTTTGCTCGAAAGCAGCATCTCTTCGGGGCCATCGCAAAAGATAAAACTTTCCAGCACACCCCGATGGCCTATCACTCCGGAGGTAACATCGAAGAGCGGGGGTGCCAGGTAAGTATGAACCCTCCAAGTGCAAACGAAAACCACGGACCTCTAATCGATGAAGACAAAAGTTGAGGCCTCATGGGACCCGTCAGTACAAGGTAGGGCTGACATGGGACCCGTCAGTACAAGACAGTGAACATCTGAGTTATCCTGAATGAAAGAATCATGATAGTGAGATTTTTTGAATACTATGGGATCTGTAGGCAAGATATAACTCAAAGAAACTGATGATTCCATTTTTGGGAACTGTTAGTGAAATATGAAGATGGCGTACCAATTTATAGGCGCAGATGATATTGATCTAACGGTTGGTAGAGGATCTCGGAAGAATCAATCGCAATTGTTTGACTTCCACCATTAAATGGGGATAAGTTGGAACGGCATTCCAATAACCGAGAACCTGTTCGGTTTCGACACGAAACAATGATCGGAGCGATCAATAAAATAGTAAAAGATCTGAAGAAATCTGAACTCGAAGATCCTAATCGCTTCATAAGGAGCAGATCCACGATCCGAAATTTGAACGACAAGTCGTTTATCGATTAGTGAAATAGCAGTTCATGCTCCCACGAATAAGGCCGTCACTGCCTAATATCTCCCAGAGCAAATTAGTAGTTAACCATACTACACCTCCAATGGAGTCCAAGAAATCTGATGAACAGATAAACAAAACAGCTGCCGAAATATGGATATATAGATTCGTCACTGCTTAATATTCCAAAGAATTGCTTAAGGAGGTCTGGAGAAGCCAGATCTAACCAGTATTTCTACATTTTCCAATTCCTCCCATATCAAAGGATTAATATATTGATACATTGATTGCTGTATTTGAGGAACATGGAACTCACAATCAGTGCAGAGAAACATGGGTTTTAAGAAGATACCTAAAATGATATCTTCTCTGCAAACTTAGACCTATGATAAGGAAAGCAGAGCTCAACAGAGGGAATGACAGCCTCCTTAAATAAGATATACAGGACAAAAAGACAAAATTACAAGGGATTGGTCGAACATCGACAAGAAAACGCTGAGCGTTCCTTAGCAATTATTCAAATGACTTTTTATATGGCCTACTGTCCGCTTTTAACGATTAACGAGACTTTGAAACAATCATAGGGGACCATACTTGATCGATCGTCAGTTTTATACTTGATTTACAAGTTTGATTTGCTGGACAAACGTTATATCATTCAGTTACTTAAAAACTGATCTTCTCGAAATTAAGGTACCCTTTCTACGAAAGCATATTCTCCTAGAAGATCAATATCAGATAAGTAGGTTAATATCTACTGATTATTTCGAGAAGTTATGCTTATTCATGACAACAAAATATGCATAACGAAAGATATTTGCTAAGTAAAATTGATCAAGGAATCGACCTGGTCATAAGCGATCATCATTGGTTTGTTTTCCTTACAAAAATTCAGCCCGCACAACTACACAAAAGGGTCGGGCACTACTACTACTACCAAAAAAAAAAAAAAAAAAAAAAAATCTCCAGATAACAAATGGGTCGAAACATGATCAATGAGAAGGGTTACTATCTCCAGGCCGACTGACAGAGGCGCTCCTCAGAGGTGTCAGGTTACCTGCAAACGTCATCAACTCCTCCTGACGCTTTAGATAACCGGCGTCATAACCTTCTTCATAGGCTTGCCGGCGGGACTCCTCTGCAAGGGCAGCAGCCTAAATCAAATCACTCTTCTCCTTTTCCCAGACAGATTTTTCTTCTTGTAATTTTGCGAGATCATCATTAGCAAGCTGCAGTTGAAGGTTATATCCTGCGGCCTTCGCCGTTTCCGACTCCAAACGACGTTGATAGGTACCTTTAGCAATATACAGGTCATCATTTTGCGCACCCAGTTGAAGTGCAAAATACTTCGCCTAAAAAAGGAAACGGACCCTTTACATTAATCAGCAATCAGAAAAAAAAAAAAAAAAAAAAACAACAAAGCAGGAAAAACAGTCAGAAATATATTTACCTGCTCACACATCTTCACCAACGATTGAACAAGGCGAACGTTCGAGGTACCTTCGATTTTCCTCAACTCGCCAAGCAAGATAGTACTTAGACCCAAATCCCAGGACAAAGCATCAGGCTCAACAGAGCCAGGCAGTTCACTGTCCAAAGGAACATCGTCAGGCCGAGGACTCACCGACTGCGTAATATCCTTAACTTGCTCGAGGATACAACGGTCATCTAACACACGGGGGGATTCCCTCTCGTTGGGACTAACCGAGGTCTCCTTGTCTGATGCAGAGATAACGGTCTGCCGACCAGACCTTGAGCGGGTCCGACCTCCAGAAGGCCCTCCAGATTCAAAAAAAGTAGTAACAACAGTGGTGTCATTAAATAAAAAGTCAGAAAAATCTTGGGAAATAGATTGCGTCATGGGGGGATCCAAAAAAACATCTCCACCAGCTACTCCCGTGGCATCTTCCCTTCGGTCTCCGCCAACAAGTAGCGCGGCAGACGTAGAAGAAGGAGCGGAGTTATCAGAAACCCGTCCATGAAAACCATGCTCAAAAGAAGAGACAGTTATGTTAAAAGTCTGCTCCATGTTAGACATATCACCAAAGGCCACCCGACCAGGAGATGGCCTACTTCCTGCTTCGCCGGAAGAGGAAAAGTTTGGTTGTATAAAGGACGAACTGACTACGAAAAAGGTTCAGAAGGAACGACAGTAGTATCGCTCGCCGACCTACTAATAGAGGACGAACGAGGAGGTTCCATCGAGGGCCCCTCTGTTCGAGGCTTCTTTGGTCTAATATTTCTAGCGCTCTCACGAGAAGGACGCTTCGAGGTATTACCGAAAAGATTACTCATGATCGGAATTCAAGAAGAAAAATTCAATTATCGAGAAAGCTTATCGACCTACTAACGAAAGAGTATTCCGTTGAGAAATGACTGAAAGCGGTAAAATAGCGAGTAAAGTTTTACCTTTCGTATTTATACTATACAAAAAGACGCAAGAGACTCAAAGAATAGGCGCGAAACATAGAAGCTAGCCTAGGAACTGACGCGAGAATTTGAAAAGACATACGCATAATGATTACGGTAGAGTTAATGACTTGTCTGAATTATTATAGGGAAGACGAAAGGACGTGACGGTCCGAATATGAATCGTCTATCTTACAAAGGGATAAAAATGTAATAATACAAATTGGCCTACAATAAATAATTACAAAGATTATTTCAGGGATCAATATATATCATTCAACTTGGTCGCCCTCCAGAATTTTCTGTTCGCTAGCGACGTCTCCATCTCTTGCTAACTCCGTCTCCTCTTCATCTTCCTCTTCCTCTGGATCGATAAAAGTGTTATCGACCTCATCATTAATATCTGAAGGAGGGATCGGCAATGGTTTTCCGAACTCTTTGACAAGGTGAAGCAAAGGAAAACTTTGATAAACGACATCCGGCAGCTCGGAAGGAGAATATACTTCACCATAACGGTTCAACCGAATGTGCGCCGCTTTAAATTATTCCTTTCTACGGTCTTCTATCATTTCCAAAGCGACCAACTGATGAACCGCTTTCTTGAACGTACTCTCTAGGAGTGGACTAACCATTTGATATACCAACGCAGTATGAACAGGAGAGCTGAGAAACTCGCGAATCACTTTTTCGTCAGGATTACGGCCATATCGATCCCTGAGCCCACTAAGGGGAATATCCCTCTCATACTCCTCTAAGGAAGCCTGAAGATTTGATACTTGAGATTCCAACTCACTAATACGAGCAGTACTTTGAAGTTGATACTCTTCCAACCTTTTAGTTAATTGAATAACTTGCTCTTGAGCACGAGAAGTCTCCAGAACCCTATCTATAATCTCCTGGTAATCAGTCTCCGTAGCCCGAGTCTCTAAGACTGGGAGAGAAGAAGTCATCGAGGGACCAACCTCGGAACCGGAAATATTATGAAGCAAAGTTTTATTTTTCTCTTCCAGAAACTCGCATTGTTGCTTCCAGAGAGCAGTTTCATAGGCGTATGACGCCAAACAAGTCTTAGTCTAAAAAAAGAGAAGGAGTAAAAAGAAACGAATTAGCGAACTAAAATAATATTCGAAGAAAATCACCTAATAAAAAGGAAGATCACCTTTTCAGCATAAAGAGAAGCTCGCTGAAATTTCTCTAAAGGATCCTTCCGAAAAAGCTTATTCAAGTCACGGGTAAAAACGCCTGATAAGAGAATACGAGTTGCCTTATCCACTGCATTTTCACTCTCGTCGTGAACTAAAGAATCATTCTCAGGATAGCCAGCGGCTCTTTTTCCCTCTAAATGATCCTCAATCATTTCGACCAAAGTGGGTTTTGGATGATCGACGCCGAGTAAAGAAAGGACGTTACCAGAACGACCATAATAACTTTTCTTTCTCCCCACCGGATTGTCGCTAGGATGAGGCATCGACCAGCTACGGCATCCACGTATACCCAAAGATGTCCTAAGATGGAGAAGAGGGTAACCAGATCCTGTACCCTGGCGAAGAGGAGAGTCCTGAGAAGAATCTGGAGATTCTTCCCGGTTCTCCTCAGAGTCGTGATTCAACTCCAGCTTTCTCTTTCGAGACGCTCTCGGCTCGATGGGAATGTTCTCTACGGTTTTGGTGGATTTAGATAACACCATTTTTCCCTTTGAAGAATGTCGAGAATTTTCTACCATGTGAGCTGAAAAAGAAACACGGTCAAAGTTAGACCTTCTGCAGAAAAAGGGTCATCAGAACACTATGCTGAAATAAATGCTTACCAAGTGATTCAAATGACGAAGTGATTGGGAAAACATGAGCACTCAATCCCGCTTTACGAAGAAAAACTTCTCCTATAAGAAGAGCACTCTGATATTTGTTGGCACGCATAGCCTGAATTTCACCAATAAACTGAGGATCGTCAGGAATGAGCTCGCCAGTCGGTAGGCGACCTCCATAAACCCATTTTGAGTCATGGTCCCACTGGAAAAGAGTAGTCGAACCATCCGCCAAACGAAGATGGGAAGGTGGGCGAACAAAGAAAATATGGGATTTCCAACAAGGGTTGCTAGAAACGGGGGAGTCAAAGATTGCGCGACTAGGCTTCTGGCTAGCGAAGAAATATCCGCGATTGGAGGAACTAGAAATATTAAAACGAAACAATTGAGTAAAATTGCGAAAGGAAGGTTGAAATCCCTTCGCCATCATCAGAACGGAAAAACAGACCACAAAGGCCACATAATTTGGAACTAATTGTGTCAAGGACACGCTGAATATTTTTAAAATGTCCAGAAAGAGGGCAGACAACGGAAAGCGCAATCCACTATTAAAATGGGCTGTGTAAAAAGCTCGACATCCCTCCGGCGGTGATGTAACCCTATCAAAAGGAGAAGGGAGAACAATCTCAGAACCTTCCGGGAAATATTTGATGTAATTATTCACAACCTCAGGGAAAGTATCCTCAGTACAAGCACAAGCGAGATCCTCGATCGGTTCAGAAATTTGAGGGGCCGTACCCTTGCCTTTCTTAGCTCGGGCAGCGACATCCGAATCAGAGAGAATTTACACCTTAAAGGTGTCTTCAGTAGGAACAGTGAATTCAGAAGCTGCAATCTGTTCATTCAATATATCAGATTGTATCGCCTCTTCAGGAACAACTCTCTCCCTTGAAGACGAGGAGGATTTTCTTGGAAACGAAGCCATCGTTATAATTCTCAAAGAATACAAGTCGGTAAAAGCGATCTTTTGAAAGATAAACGACCAAAGAACTGATCAAGAGGTTAAAGGAAGAAAAAAGTAAAATGAGTAAAATGACGATCACCTATTTATAGAGAGAGGTGAAAGGGCATTTCGAACTCCTTACAACTAATCGTATTCCCGCCAAACGGGAAAAGATAAAACGCCTCCCCAAACGGACGCGTAGCGTTTTATAATTGGGATAAGAAAGTGACTATCTATGATGCGTAGCACTCTTTTCCTTACTTAGGATTTTTTCCCACAGGGTTTTTTCTTAAGTAAGGTTTTTAACGAGGCACAAGTCATAGAAATTACAGTCGTAAGTAACGATCTACTTCTACGAGCTTCTACTACATATACGCTCGAAGAAGTGAGGGAGTACTGATGGGGGCTATTTCACAGCCCTTACAATATTCGGATCGACCAAGAGGTATGTGATCAGTTCGACCGGACAAGCCTGTCTTAGAACATCCATCGACCCAGTAAAACACGACTAGCCTCGGCGAGCTAGTTACAATCCGGACTCAAGAAGGACAAATGGGCCGAGTCCCATTAGGACTATGTTTCCTTGTAAAAACTAGGTTAATGATGATATAAATACCTAGTTAAACATTGTATAGAACACACTTTTGAACATACTATCAAAGCTTAAGCCTACATACTTGGGCATTCTGCTTACTATACTAAATAGAAAAGCTTTTGCTATACTATAACAGAGTCCTATTATCACTTTAAGTAACCCCAATCGTATATGTTATTGATTTAATCTTACTCGACGAAAAACGGTTAAATCAAACGGGCTCTTCTTTAGGCTTGACAAGTGGGAGCTACTGGGCTCTGTGAACGAACGAAGTGGCCCATACTCGAAAGATTTACAAGGATAGTGAATATTGGGTGTTGGTTGATAATAGGAAGGGAAAATTGAAGGGCTAGTTCGATGCTTGTAATCGGATAATTCAACTCGAACACCACTTCTTTCATTAAATCCGCACCTTTCCGCACCATCGATATGCATTGTGGCAACAGGTCCCCCATTGTGAGAACCGTGCCAGAGAAATAATAACCCACCCCTTAACACCCTTGAAGACTTCGCGTTCGAACCCCTCCAACCCTTCGAGGGGCCAACAAAAATTATTAGGGCCGTGGGTGGTCAGCAATGCAACTTGATGGCCTTCGAGGGCGAATGTTTCTTTGTCTGCAGATATCCTAGTCGATAATAAAATACTCAAAACTTTATGTCTCGCAAAATATGTCCTAGCTCGAATCTCCAAGTATTGAGATGCAAGGGTGTGTTCCTTGATCAGCATGGTCGAAGAACAATTCTTCAAAAAGAAAAAGAATATCGATTTAAGTAGCTAGGAAAAGAGCCTATTTATAGAAGCAGTTTTGAATATAATCCAACGGGTGAGATGCAAGGATTTGTATGGTCAGGATTTAATAACCTTTTAGCTTCCTGAGGAATAAGGTTGTGTTTGGTGAAAGATCATGGAGATTACTGCGAAGGAAGAGAAAATGCTAAGTCTGCCCATTATACACTCGAAAATTCGAAAGTCGCCTTGGTCGATGATATATTCGAATATCGAAGCACATAATACCGTCAATAGAGAGTTAGTCTTATGGTGAAATCAGTTTGTTAACCAGGGTACAACCCGAGGCATAGAGCGGTAAATATATATATATATATATATATATATATATATATATATATATATATATATATATATATATATATAATAAACTAGTAGCCGAGCAAGAAAATTCAACCTTGACTGAAACAACACGCGGGAAGTTCGGAACAGTTTTCCCGACCTCAAAAGAAAGGGCCTCGGATGAGGAGACTGGAATTGGATCGAAGGGTTTTTCGACCTAAGACTGTTCTATCGGCATAAGAAAACATGCGTCTCTTCATGAAATCAATTTAGCCCTTCGGCTGAGACATCGACCACCCAGAGGCAGCAAATTTAATCGAAGCTTGTTCTCCCGCACACTTTCCTAAAGCACTTGGACCTTCTATTCCCTATGTTCATTTTTGGGCTTTTTGCTCGAGTCTTATTTGCAGCGTTGAGGGGGCTGCCCAAAAGTTGACCTGTGAAAGATGCAAGGGAAGTTTCTGAAGATCGAATTAATATATTATTGAGGGAACTCAGATCCCATTGTTGGATATTACAATGAGAAAAGGCAAGGTGGCCATGGATTTCATAGCAAAGAAAGCATCCTGTTAGCATTATAATAAATAATCGCTGTCGTAAAGATAACAATTTGATTCAAGAAATGCGAGGACAAGAATGTACATACAATTGAGAAAATGAAGAGTACATGGATCTATAAACCCCAAAATAAGAATTAGTAAAATCCTATTATATTAATCAGGGATCAGATTTTTCGGCACTAGAATCCCGACCTTTCTCCGTCTTCTCACTTTCTTCCTCGGAGTCACTTTCCGAACTATCATCAGTGGTGCTACTCGAGCTATCGCCCCTTTCGCCGCTACTTTGATCATCAGAATTGGAATTGTTTATCTTAGGGGAATTGGTGTTTTCTTCTTCCTGATCATCGGATTTGCCCTCGATGTCCACTCCTCATCCTTTTCCCCCGAACTCTCCACTTCTAGCATATCAGGATTGGGCATAGGGACACCGAATTCAGCAAGGAGAGGAGCGTACTCATGGCTTTCTAGTTCCTCAATTTTTGGAGGAAGGGACGAAGCCTTGTAATTCTCCCCAAGAATGTTTTTGTAGGGATCCATAAAGGGAATATAGTCCTCAAGAGCTCCCTTGATCTTTCCGGCCACGATAAGCTGCTGAACTCCTTTGTAAAAGAAAGCATGATTGATTTCACCCGATCGCAACCGAACCAAAGCATCGAGAAAGGGGGATTCTAAAAACTCCCTTACAGCTGGAAGTTTGCCTTCTTCACGACCTCGAGTATATGCCTGATCGGATGATGCTTTGGCCTGCTCAAGATCCGACCTCAATTTTGCTATTTCTTCCTCGAGGGCCCTTTTTCCTTCGAGTTCTTTCCTAGCTTCCTCGAGGTCCTTCTCAACCTTAGAAAGCTTGGCAGAAGTCTCTTCCAACTTACCAGCCTTGACAGCTTCTTCTTTCAGTATCTTGAGAAGAGCAGTATGAGTCTGCCGAGACTCCTCCTCTAGAATGGCCATTTGATAAGTTTGATGAGTAAATAACTCTCCAGCCTAAAAGAGGAAAGAACGGACATCGTCGATAATTAGGCGAGATTTCGAAGAAAAGTTAATATGTTTAAAGAAAATTCGTACCTTCTGATGAGCGTGAGCATAATCGCCCATGATTTGAAAACCATCCCTCTGAAAGAGCACAATATTGTCTTCTTCAAATCTTCCAGCCATTAGGATCCGGAGGGACTTATACACTGTATGTTCGCCATCGGGGCCATGGTCGGACTCGATGGTTCCGTCCTCCGGGAACCCAGCGGCCCTCGAACCACGAAGGTGATCCTCGATGAAGTCCACCAAGCCTAGCTCGGCACGACCGGATCGACACTGAATGGGGCCGGGATCCCGACCAAATGGCCTTACCCTTCTTGAAGACTCGGGATCCTTGCTATTCCTTTTTCGGGCCATTCGAGCTTCAAATATCTCCTGGGATCGGATCCCCTTGAGCGTATAATAGCTACATCCCGCTACATTCGGATCAGACGTGCCGGTCGAAAACACCGATTGTAGAGGGCCAGAAGTTTGAACTTGTGAAGTTCCCTTGGCAGCAATCTGAAGGAAACCTGTAGCTACGTTCGGAGCTGCAGAATTGTCAGCTCTAGCATTGGCTCCTTCAATCATCACAGTAGCCCTCGACTTCTTCTGCTTACGAGGCAGGCCTTCAGACTCTGTAGAAAATGAAGCTACGACCGAACCGGCTACGGAGGTTCTAAACTTCTCAACTATCTCATCTGTAAAAAAGAGAGTGGATTTAATTTCGAGCCGAGAAAAATCAACCGAAATCATAGGAAAAGAGATAATATACCTAAGGTGAGAGGAGCGGTTACAGCAGAATCCTCCTCATCAGTCCGAGCAACTTGATCAGCTGGATCGTCAGAAGGCAAAATCGAAGACGCGCCAAAATTGATAGGAGGGGCAGGATAAGAACATCTGCTGAGCTCTGCCATTCTCAATACTCTCTCTTGAGTCAATAATGCGGTTTGGTAAAGATCGGAATGGAGAGTCTGCAGAAATGCATCCGGGAGCTCGTGATTCATCCGCCCTACGAGTTTCCGCCTACCATAAATCCAAGACCTCTCTCGCGGCCACTCATATGGGGTCGATACAGGAGTCTCTGCGGAAGGTGGAGTGTCGGGGCCTCGGACGAAAAAGAACCCATTTTTCCAACCCTTCAGGTTACTCGAGACATTACTTCATAATATCGATCGGTTTGACCTCTGCAAAAAATAAACGTACCCCGCGTTCGAAGCTGTTGAAGAACTCACTTGGAAAACCCGCCAGAAGTTTTGAAAAGCTGCTTTCTTACCTTTGGCCTTCATTAGCGCGCTGAAGGCGACAATATACCCAATCGAATTTGAAAGAATTTGGGATGGAGGAAGGCGAAAAGCCTCTAAGACGCTGCTAATTAAAGGGATGAAGGGGATGCGTAGGCCATAAAAGAATTGCCTAGTGTAAAAAGTTTGGCATCCCGAAGGAGGATCGATGACACGCTCCTCAGGAGATGGTATGACGTTCGAAAATCCGTCGCCTAAATACTTACCAAAATTGGTCTCCAAATATTCTCGGTGTTGATAGGTATAACGGCAAACGATTTGGTCGGCCCTTTCCTCGGTTTTGTTAAGCCGAACGCTGGTTGAAGGTTCCGTCCACTCAAAAATCGTAACGACGACACTTCTACCTATTCCGTACTTGAATTGATCGTTCTTTACTAAGGGAAGATTATCGTCCTCCGCGGCCTCTTCGTCGGTGGCCTCGCTCGAAGTATCACCCTCACCACCCTCGGAACTAGGATTTGATTCCTCTTCTTCTTCAGAGTTAGAAAATGGGCTCTGGATTCTTATATTCTCTGTCTCCGAGGAACGGAAGGCCACGATCCTCATCTCGTCAGGACCACCCTCTTGCTCTTCTACTACCTTGGTTTTGCCCTTGGAATCTGTGGGGCTAGACATGATATGATCAGACTGATCGGGAAAATATGGGGTTTTCTTATCGATCTATGCGCTCCGATCTAGGGTTCCTAAAAATTTTGTGCGAATAAAATCCAAAGATCAACATATATATAAGGTCAGAACGGTAAATTGCAAACCGGTCCCCGAGAAGTCGCGACGATTGAACTCCCTCCGGATTATTTCAAAACATATTTCCCGTTTAATTGTGCAGTAGACCCCTATACAACATGAATTAATGGGCCGCGGCCCAATACATGAGGGAACGCAATATCCGAGCGTCAATTTTCGTTTACATTCTCGATTTTCCATGCTACTTCATGATCCGAAAAGCGCGATCACGAAAGAAAACAAAGCAATATTATTATAAGTGTCATCCATAACTTTATGAATTGTTGAGCAATGGGACGTTTTCGAAAAATCCGACGAATTGCTATCAAAAGAGAATATCTAGGCGTCATTAACAAATCGTTACGGTGTTTTAGCGATGTGCACTCTTTTTTCCTGATTCGGTTTTTATTCTAATGGATTTTTCCGAATTAGGTTTTTAACGAGGCATATCCGTAACACATCAACATGATTTGTTCATCACGACGTTCAGAATGACACATACTTATTCGAGCTTAAGCTTCCCTTCGCGCTCGAGAAGTGGGGGAGTATTGATAGTGGGTATTTTGGACTCCACTTTCTGTTGCTAATATACGATCAAAGAACCGAAATCTGTATCTCGAAAGTTCGAATTCGAGCCCAGGTCGAAGGCAAGGTAAGTCGATCCTCCAGAAGCAGCTCATGATCGAAGAGTACTGTTGGGCCGATCTCAGGCCCAGGCCTATGGGCCTGTCCGCTTTTTCGGCTATAAATACCCCAAAGCATTTATGGCGTAGGGGGGGACACGCTTTCCCAGGTGCGCTCCATTCGAGGCTGCTGCTCGGATAGTTTGTTAGGCCATTATATATGTATTTCACCCTCTAGTTTGTACGGCATCCTATAATGCTCGAATAGGACCCTCGTTACTTGTAATCGGAAAATTCACGTTTGGAATATATAAATACATTGGTCTTTCACTTAATTATTTATGTTAACATTAACTATATTTTAATTTCGATCATACCACGAATTTGTGTAAAATCACGCCCCCTAGAAGAACGAAACTTAATAAATTTTGCTTTACTTGAGAGTCCATCAATTTATTTTCCCTTGAAGTTCGTTGATCCTAGTTTAAATTGAAACTCCACGAGAGATAATCAGTGGCGTAGCCAGAGAATTATTTTACCGGCATCATTGTAATACTAGAGATTACATTGAATTATTTGAATACAAAAGAAATACTCAAAAGAAAATTCAATACAACAAAACAAGAGTACCCATGAATGTATTAAAATCATTACACTTAACCCCCCTTAAGCTTCCAGTGGAACATTCACCACAAAATCGTCACATGTTGCGCATGTCTATTTTTAAAAGGGTAAAGTAGACATTTTGTCCTTTCCAAATTACCATATAGATTAGGTCAACTTTGACTATTTACATCATTCTCTCAAAACTATTTGTGAAAAGAGAAAAATAGGATTCCGCTACAGCTGTTCAATTCAATATTGTCTGCAAAGTGGTGCATGGAGGGTGGGTGGTCATTTAAAAGTTGGATATTCTAATGTTTGAACTAAAAGTTAGCACATGAATTCTTTTTCATTTTAAATTGAAATTCTTTAGTATGGTTGTCTTAAATGATGGGAAGGAAAAATTCTGGGAAATTTAGTGTCAATTGTTCTAAATTCGAATTTGAAAAATCATTCTAAAATCTTTCTCTATCTACATGATCATTAAGATGGTTTATAATAATTTTGTGCAATATTGTAAAAGCTAAAATGAATATATATATATATATATATATATATATATATATTTCAAAGTAATTAAACTTTCAACATCACACCCTAAATAAAACTTGTAAAAAAAAAAAAAAGTTTGAACCCCTTAATATTTAAATTTTAGGTAAAATTGCAGAAAACGTCCTAAACTAATTAGTGAATTTGGGTTTTCATCCCGAACTATATCATACACGAATATCGTCCGATAATTTTATATTTTTTCAGAGTATTGTCCCAAACTAATTACTAATTTGGTTTTTTTTTTCCAAACTATATGAACTCGCCGAATTTCGTCCCGTAATTTATCATTTTGCATGAATTTAGTCCAAATATTAGATTTTTAATTTAATGAAAATGACGGTTCAATCTTGTAATTAGTTTGGGAAGAATTTTACAATATTGTATAATTGTTCATGCTAAAATTTATCACATCATGACATGGAAGCAGCCATGTGAATTTTCATCTCATAAATAACAGTGGGACGATATTCCAAAAATAATAAATTATGGGATGAAATTCGGTGAGGTGATATAGTTTGGGACGAAAATCAAAAATCACATATTAGTTTGAGACGTTATCTGCAATTTTACCTCAATTTTACTTAAATTTGCGGGCTCCATTATAAGATTACTATAATACACTTATACACTCCTAACCTAAAGCTGGTCAGAACATGGTTACTTCCCGAAACTAAGTATATATAGCAATAATAGAGATGTGATCCCAATATATACATGACGTCGAGGTGACACTACTAGAAAAACTCAAAATTTCATTTGAATAATTGCAACAAAATTACATTGATCAGAAATTCGGGTGAAATTACAACCGAACTTTTTTATTGGAATTTAAGTTGAAATTGCAATCGAAAAAATTTCAATGTACCTAAAGACGTACATAATTAGGGTGTATCATGAATATCATCATCAAATTAGATGATATTATACCTTGAATCAATAACTTAATGATAAGCCACATTCAAGTACTTTGATTCAATAAGCATTATTAAAATTTTGAAAAACTACCTCTTCACTTTCGATTTAATATAGTAAAATTAATCTTATCCATCAGAGGTGTTCTAATATCGTGTATGTTTTGTAGGCTTGGATTAATTTGGGTCATTATAATTCTTTATTTTCAAATCCATATCATTAATGCAACAATATAATTAGAGATTGTTTTGTGCAACAATTATATATGACGTAATGCAGTCAATTCAACATTGTTGACAATACATAGCGTTGATGAAATCCTAGCGCACCATTATTATTATTACTGTGAGAAAAGGTTCATATATATCTTGCTTATAACAATAAGGACATACATAGTTAATAATAATAAATACTGTGTGATTTTTTTTTAGAAACGAGACTTTAATTTTTTTTTAGTTACTATTTTCTTAAATAGATAATACAAATTAAGTTCACATTTAAGTTAAATTTATATTTTTCGAAAATTAAAATTTTAATTTTAAATCAAATATAATTACAATTAAAAATTAAAAAATCTTCTTTCATGTGTATTTTATTAGTACGAATATTTTATATATTACTATTTCCAATTTAAGTATTTATTCGTTAATCTTACAACTAACTTTTTCTATAATATAAATCAAGCAAAATCACATATATAATTTGACTCTTTACCAAGTAAATTTAAATTTTTCATCTACTCTGAATATAGTTTGTCACTATTTTTATATTATAGGCTTTCTATAATACATCACAAAAAATTCATTGTTATTTGATATACTAGTAAGATTATTTAACTATAAATTATTTGTAATGAAACAATCTCACATAATTTCAAACGTTTATATCGTAGTTATCATACACTAAACATGCATTCCTTTTTAATTTTTGTGTGTGCAATTAAATGAGTATGATGTTTTTCTTCTTTCTTATTCACTGTACTTTTATTATAAATTTTGTTCATCAAAGGTGTTTGTCCCATTTGTCAAAGAATGGAATGACAAAAAGTATTAAAAGGGAAAATAATACACTAAAAGCAAAAAAAAAAATGAAAAAATAAGATAAGTCACATGTTCAAAGTTTGTCAAAGTTGTAGTAATGTCCTTAAAACAATGCATGATAACACCAGTCACGTGTGCAAAAGGGTCATCAAAGAACCTGACATTATAGGAGTCTTCCATTTTTAGAGCTCATTATCAATTTTGTTGCATAGTAAGTTAAGTTAGGCTCTTTATCTCAATAACATTTTGAAGTGCCAAGAAGGCATGATGTTGCGCCCCAACATTTGGCATGCCCGAGATTATGGACACACATACCAAAAGATATGGAAAATGGCCAATGGGGCACGACCAGTGTTTTCAAAAGCGGACAGGTTGTAGCCGGAAGCTTCACTGATTACTGGTTCGATCGGGTAAGACCATTGATTCAACCAGTGTAACGTCCTTATTATGTAATATTTATAATTATGTTTCAATCTAAAATGCAATTATAATTTAAATAATTGTGAATTTTTGTCAAAAAAAAAATCAAATTGTTTCATGCAAAAAAAATATTGTCTCAAAATCACAATCAATGTCAAAAACATTAATTTTTAAGTATCAAGGGTTCGAACATTCAAAACAAAACAACAAAATTCAAAAATCATTTTACCATACAAAACATAGACCAAAGTCATTATCAATGTCAAAAACATAAATTCCCAAGTATTCTTCAAGGCTTCAAACATCCAAAAATGACAAGAAGACTCAAAACTTAACTAACTAATGTCTAAAACAGACCAAATAATCACACAAAGAAACAATAATGTCTCAAAAGGAAAAAGCTAAAATTCATGGAATTTTTTGAAGGTAAGACTATTAAAATATCTCATCTCATCAAGTGAATAATTTAAAAATCTAGGCTTAAAACTATTATAATACATAATCCATCTTTAAATCATAAATTAGAGTAACAAGAAGCACAAACATCTGAAACAAGGCAATGAAGGAAAGCATCACTTGTAAGCTTAGTTAGAACTTATCAACAAATAGAGTATTGAATTGACTGTAAAACTAATATACTTGTAAATTTAATCCTATTGAATCTCAAACAAGAGTTGTAAGAAATTATAAAAAAATGAAAAAACCTCTAAATTTTAGACAATTAAAAGTTACCTATAAATTAATGTGAGGAAATCAACTGGGAGAAGATTGAAGAAGTCAACCGATGTTTGGATTAGTTTCTTAAGTCTCAACTCTAAAAAACAACATAATTTTATCATTTTTTGTAAAGAAATCCAAAGCTTAGATGGAGAAGGAAATGAGTGGAGAAGAATGGCATAAGTATCGTAGTACAAAGCCCTACAAGTTATGAAATAATTTAAAGTTTTTTGTGCAAGGAATCTTGAAGCAAAGTGATGTATGTAATTATTAAAAAAAATGTGAGTGTGTAATCTTGGAAGAATTGTATTGCTGAAAAGTAATAATTTTGTCTTGATTTGTTTCTTAGAAATTCTATTTATCAAGTTCTATTAAAATTTTAATTGTGTATTATTTATTAGAAGCGAAACATGAACTTTCTGAATTCTCATCCCGAAACTTAAACCAAGAGATGGTATTTCAATTGCCAAGAAACTTGAACTAAGAGTTGGATTCCCAATTGCGATGAAAGATATTGAAGCTCCAGTTTTTTGAAATAAGCGTTATAGATATCAAGAAGTTTCAAGTTTTGATTGAATAACAAAAGTAGATGTTCCCAGGGCCGGTCCTGAGTTTTCGGTGGCCCTAAGCAGGCATTAAAAAAGTGACCCTTGAATATTTATGTACTTATATTATGTTAATAATTAATACAAAGTTATTAAATAAACAAAAAAACTATTAATTAGAAAAACAAGAAATAGTAATGAATAATGAATCATATATAATCTCGCTTTTATAACAAAAAGGGTAATACGAGACACATTTTTATTAACGTATTAATTTTAGATATAAAGAAACATATTAATATTAAAGTTACGTCACATAACATCCATTAACGATACAAAAATATAGGTATAATTTATTTAAAATTGTCGGAAAGGATGATTAGATATGCAAGGTCGAACACTGAAGTATTTAAATTATGAGATAATCATATGGATCCGTTGGTCACATGGCTTACAACTCCAAATAAATTTGAAATTGCAATATACAGATTTATTTCTTTTACTTTTTTATTTAGATAATATATATCTTAACTTATGGCCAACTAGTCTAAATATGAGGATCCACTAAATTATTTATGAATGTATTGGATCTGATTTTGAAAATTTAAGCAATGTTTTTGGGCTTTCCATATTAAAATATGGGCTCCTCAAAACAAATAACAAAAATAAAAAATAAACACATAAGACATGAGCTCCTCAAAACAAATAACAAAAATAAAAAATAAACACACAAGACATGAAAAGTGTCGAACCTTGGACCTTTGTGATGAAATGCAAAGACACTACCACTTCAGCTGTATCACATGTTTATAAAATATACAAGTACACTTATATTTATATTTATATATGCATGTATATATGTATATTTTGCAGGAGACCCTCGTGAGTCGGTGGCCCTAGGAGGCCGCCTTTGCGGCCTACCCTCAGGGCCGGCCCTGGATGTTCCTGCTTGAGGATATATTGTATTTAATGTTTGACTCAACTACACATGAAATAGTTATTATATTTTTGTGTTGATATACATTGAGATGGTTCGTATTCTTTTATGATATTTTTGTGAGAGTGAATGGACTTTAGTTTGAGAGTGGAATTTTACAGTGATATTACTTAGCACAAAATGTTGCAAGTATGTATGAAAATTTGTTCCTTCCTTTTTCATTATTTAAAAAAAAAAATCTAGCATTTTTATTTGGATTTGTTAGATTATTTTCGATCTTATTCAAGTTACTACACATTGGTGACACGAGGGCTAAACGACTGAAAGTATTTAACATCAAGAAGACATCAATCAGACATTTCATTATGTTTAGTAACACAAATCATACCGACAGCTTATAAAGTGAACTCTATAGAATAGCCCTTAGTTTTCTATATTGATTAGGTGAACTCTTTCTATATTTATCTTCACATTACATTCGTTTTCATCAATTTTAAGTGTACTATTATTATTCTCACTTTTCATTTATTTCGAAGACTTAATATGACAATGTCTTTTTGAACTTCAAATAGCTCAAGTAATGGTCTAACTTAATCATTTATTCTAAAATTTTCAAATTGCCAAGAACTTAAACATTTTATCTTCATACAACCCTAACTTAACCTAACTTCGCCCGTTCTCAACATGATCAATATTTTGTGTATCTATAAGTTAAGTTTTTTGATTTTGTAATTATTAAAACTTTAGGATATTTTAAATAATTTAAACTATAGTCAAACAATACGTAAAGAATTACTCCTTTTTATTATCATCATGCAAAACACTTCAAGCAAAATTTTTATTATAATTCAAACTATAGTCAAACTATAGGATCACATTGCTAAATAAAGTTTTTTTTTTTAATTATCCATGGCTCCCTGCTTCGGTTCACCAAGTCAATAAGGTGTTCAGGAAATTAATTACAATTTCTTATTAAAATTATTTATTGAGCTTAACCATTTATTTTATGTAAAAAATAATATTTTTCATGTTATATTTATTTTTCATAACTGGGTTTTAAATAAGTCATATTAATAATTTCATTTTAAACAAAATTATTTAAAATATTTTAATGTGATTTTGTGCGTAGCACGGGAATAGGCTAGTTATTGTGTATATATATATATATATATATATTATTTTGCCATTCGATCGGACCAAACGGTGGAACAAATCTTAAAATTCATGCATAAGAAACTCAAAGTGCATGAAAGCTTCAAATTAGTATTTGCCCAATCGTATTAAGTTTTAGTATTTAGTTAGTTAGTTTTACAGGCAGATTACTATCATACCCCTCTTCTAGAATTACGTGTTTTTTCAAGAATTTGAAATTCTCAATTTATTAATCTGTATTTTGTAAGTCTTTGAACATTTATCAATCAATGAATCTTTATGTATGTTAATTATCACTAGCGAAAGTGAATTTTCTTAATCAAAATCATAGAGGAGATTAGAATATTATTATTAGAGTAATGTTAATTAATTTCATAAAATCGAAAAGAAAATAAATAACTTCAATTCATTAATTAATTAATTGAACTGATTGATATATAGAGCGAGGGAAGGAAATAATTAACATATAAATAAATTAATATGCTAACCGTTTTTTTAGGATAAATTAACAAACTAATTAATCATTAAATAACCACCAACAACGTCTAGAGCAATTAATTCCATATGCACCTCATGCAGCTTCGAGTCCATTTAACACGTACATACATACTAAGGTTCAATGTCAATATCCTTTATACACATTTGAAGAAATAGTAAAATAATTAATTAATATAGATAGGTATTAATTAATGAAAATTGTCATGAAAATTTAAATTAAATGATATATGAGATTAATTAACTAATTAAACATAAAAATTGCTAGTTTACTTGCTCCTTTATGACTAACACCAAGTTTCCAACATTATCCTTATAGCCAAAGACCCACCAGTTTTTGTCCATTGCCTTTTCCCAGCCTTTCACTATATACCTACTGTCAGAAAGTCTAAGGTTCACCATCACTTCGTACGCATGCAATACGAGGAGTTCTAAGTAGAATAAGAGCTCCTATCCATCACCTCCAAGTATTTGAGTACGCTTTGGGTTTGGTGCAATATGAAAATAATTGAACACGTTATTTTCATGCATTCTCAGTTGAAATTTTTCCTTCAATGATAGTTCCTTAGCTCAAATGACGATTGGTGCCGCCTGCATGGAAATAACTGTCAGGCGGCACCAATCGTCATTTGCGCTAAGGAACTATCATAGAAGGAAAAATTTCAACTGATAATGCATGGAAATAATGTGTCTAATATTTTTCATACTTCACCAAACCAAAGCGTGCTCAAATAGTTGGAGTTGATGGATCGGATCGGAGCCCCTATTCTACTTAGAACTCCTGGTAAAGGAGAGCTACATATTTCATGGAGATGAGGGAGAAATAATCGACGAAAGATATATTAAATGTCCTACCTACCTAGCCGTCAGGTTTTTCATCAATGTGTATAATTATATTAGCTTATTCCCGTGTTGTGTTGTGCTATGCACAAATCCAAATATTTTATTTTAATTTACATCAAAATAAATTATAATATGTTTTCAGGCTTAATCCCACTTTGCACCCTACAAAAAAATTTATCTCACTTTGCACCATATAAACCACTATTTCATTTCAGATTGCACCATCAACCATTTTCAGCCCATTTTAGTTGCTAGAGTAAGGGTAAATTCGTCCATTCACATTATTAACCACCCCAATTTCCTTCAAAAACAATATATGGGCAAAATCGACATATCTCCATATTCTCAATTTCTCCTCTTTCTTCTTCAAATCCAGTCCGGTGTCGCCTTTTTCTTTTTTATGTTTGAAGAAAAATGTGTTGGGTGCTAAGAAAAGAGAATGAATTGTGTTTACCATATTCTCAACTTCTCATCTTATTTACGTTTTGATTCTCATTTTCATTAGCAACTCTATTATACTCGTTTATAGAATTAGTAATTAGGGATAATTAAGAATAACTACATGTACATCCTCAGAATTACTCTATGTTAGTTTCAATAATCATATGTAAAGTGAAAAAGAAAAAGGCGGCACTGGGGACTCGACTTTAAGAAGAAAGATGAGAAATTGATTAAACCCTAAGTCACCGTAAGACTTGTTTTCTACTTTTCAGTTTTTTTCGAGTTATTATGTAGATATGTTAATTTTGTCCATATATTGTTTTTAGGGGGAAATTGGGGTGGTTAATAATGTGAATGGACGAATTTACCCTTACTCTAGCAACTAAAATGGGCTGAAAATGGTTGAGGGTGCAATCTGAAATGAAATAGTGATTTGTAGGATGCAAAGTGAGATAATTTTTTTGTAGAGTGCAAAGTGAGATTAAGCCATGTTTTCATCACTACAACATTTCACGTCTCTGATAATTATAATTTGAATACCATTTTACAATATTAAATTTTTTTCTAAAGGTATAATTTAATCAAAATAAATGTTATATGGTTTTCTTCATGGGATATGGAATAAGAAGATTGACAATGCTTTAATTCAATAATATGAAGTGAAAATTACTCAAACTATCCCTCAATTTTATTGTACCTAAGTTTGGGAAATTACTTAAAATATCTGTAGGTATTGAATTCATTACATTTTTATCCTCTTACGGCGTCAATCTATGACGCTACATGTTGATATGTCATCATAAAAGTAATTTTTATTCAAGAAATACACCTATGCTATGCTATTCTTTCTTTCCTTTTTTCTTAAAAAATTTCTCAACTACCCATCATGTTTAATGTAATTATACGACCTCCCTCAAACTTTGAGAAATTACTCAAAATACCTCGAAGTATTTTAAAACCAAATATTATATTTGCAAATATATGAATAGTTCTTCTAAACAACCATTACAATGAAATAATGTGTTAGAAGAATAAAAATAATTAATAAACTAATGAGAAATACAAAAGGGCCCAAACTTACAACATATATTATCTAATATATTGACGCAGAACAATGCATAGCAGATGAGAAGGACCAATGCACACATGTCCCTCTCGTGTTGAACTTCGAAGTACTATTGGATCAAGAGAAGAATATATTTTTTTTTTTCAATATGCGTAATTTTTTCAAGAAAATTTTTATTCAAGTAATTTTAGAGTAACAAGAAGCACAAACATCTGAAACAAGGCAATGAAAGAAAGCATCACTTGTAAGCTTAGTTAGAACTTATCAACAAATAGAGTATTTAATTGACTGTAATACTAAGTATTAATTCAAATTCAAACATGTAAATTTCCTATTGCATCTCAAACAAGAGTTGTAAGAAATAAAAAATGAAAAAACCTCTAAATTTTAGACAATTAAAAGTTACCTAAAAATTAATGTAAGGAAATCAATTGAGAGAAGATCGAAGAAGTCCACCGATGTTTAGACTAGTTTCTCAAGTCTCAAGTCTAAAAAAAAAAAAACATAATTTTGTTAAAAGAAATTCAAAGCTTAGATGGAGAAGGAAATGAGTGGAGAAGAAAGGCAAAAGTAAGAGCCCTACAAGTTATGGATTTTTTTTTGGGCCTTAAATTGAACCGTTGGTGCACTTGAACCTATGGTTCACTGGTTTTAAGGGTTCTGATCGATTTTGGCCAGTTCGAAATGGTTAATTAACAAGGTGGTTATGAGGGTTAGTCGGATAGGACAAAGGTCCAATTAGAGATTGAACAGGGCAAACTGGACAGTCCAGTCCAATTTTAAAAACACTGGGCACGACATGTGACTTGATCACATGTATGGATGATTCATGCCGACAGAAGCCTGACTTAAGCGGAACGTGATGTGACTTAGGAGAACAAAGATGCAAAGCAGTTTTACAATATGTGGCCCAATGATGACTTGATCGACTAGGCAAGTGGCCTAGTTGGCTCAACATGTGACCGGGAGCCAAGCTAACAACACAATCGGCTAAACACGTGCCTGGCTAACCAACCAAAAGACACACCAACAACACTTCTCACAGATCATGGCCCGACCACCCATCAAGCCATGACCCTGTCTAACATCTAGAAATGGCTTAACCAAACAACCAACATTAGCCAACTAAATAACAAGTCATGGCTCAACAGTTCAGCATTCGATTGCCCATTAGTCGGCCAGGTCACAACCAAGCAATCTGCCACAAGCCACACCACAATCGAACACTCATCCAGGCCATTGCCTGGCCAGTGGACCAAGTATGGTGCTGGCCCAACAACATGGCAACTCATATGGAGGTTTCCTTGCATTCTTTAGACTCTTGTACATAGTGTAGATTTTTTTTCTTTACTGCGTAGATGTTTCTTGGTAGCATTTCTAGAATTAAGTATGTAGATACTTCACTCTTAGTATTTAGATCTAAATGATCTCAACCAACAATTAGAGATGTTGAGTTGTATAAATAAGGGTCTTCATTTCATTTGTAACCGTCCAACGATATATACTTTTAACGGAAAACTCATTTAGTAGTTTAGAATGATTTAAACCCCAACATTTGAACAAATAGTTGTTGAACCGATATCATCACATATTTGAGTTTGTGCATAGCACCACACAGCAAGGGAATAAGCTAATATAATTATAGACATTGATGAAAAATCTAGCAGCTAGGTAGGTAGGACATTTAATATATGTTCCCTAGCTCGATGATTTATCCCTCGTCTGCATGAAATATGTATGTCCTTTTGATTTTATTCTCTCTCCAATTTTCTGACTAACTATCTAGGGCATTACGTTGCATGTTAATATTTATGAATATGAAACATCCTCTACAATACGTACATACATTAATACATAGTACTATTATTTTATTTTCATACGTAGTCAATGCAGAATATATACACTTTAAATTTGAATTTGAAATATTAGAAAAGTTGAAAATCAAAGTTAATTAATTTTGATAGAATCAAAAATGAAACTAATCATTTGGCATCAGACATACTCCATACATGTGTTAAAAGACATTTAGTAAAGAGAAAGAAAATTACAAGTACAATAAATTGTATACATTGAGTCAAGACCTAGCTAGGTGTATGCCCTTTTGAACAATATGAATATCACAGGTGGTTAAATTAAATTGCCATTAATTAACTCTAATATATATATTCACCTACAAATATCAAGGGATTAATTGTAGTTGAAATCCAGATGATCACTTAAACTTAATTTTACCACAATTAATTTCAGCTAGCTTAACCTGCAATTAATGGCCCATCTTGAACCATATCCCATCGGTAACTTTCCTTTACCCAAGAATGTGTAGGCGGCACCAATCGTCATTTGCGCTAAGGAACTATCATCGAAGGATAAATTTCAACTGATAATGCATGGAAATAATGCGTCCAATTTTTTTCATACTGCACCAGAACAAAGCGTACTCAAATACTTGGAGGTGAAGGAGCCCCTATTCTACTTACAATTCCTCGTATTGCGTACGAAGTGATGGTGAACCTTAGACTTTCTGACAGTAGGTATATAGTGAAAGGCTGGGAAAAGGCACTGGACAAAAATTGGTGGGTCTGCAAGGATCAAGCTGAAAAAAAGGCTACAAATGACAGTTAATAAAGGCAAACGATTTCCAGAACCAACTAATCAAAAAAATTTATTAATCAAATTGTTTGCCTTTATTAACTGTCATTTTTCGGATTTTATTTAGCAAATTGATGATTTTCTTGATTTTGGATGAATTCTTCTTGTTTGAACTCTGGGTGTGAAAGTGATCACTCTTGGTTGTAAGGAAAATGAAATCCCTAAATTAGAACGTTGATGCTGCTGCTGTTCTTCAACTCTTCAAATTATGAGCTCCCCTTTAATTCCTCTAATATCATTTAATTTAAATTTTCATAACAATTTTCATTAATTAATACCTATATTAATTAATTATTTTTACTTTTTCTTCAAATGTATAGGATATTGACGTTGAATCTTAGTACGTATGTACGTGTTGACCAGACCCGAAGCTGCAGGTGATGCATCTGGAATTAATTGTTCTAAACGTTGTTGGTGGTTATTTAATGTTTAATTAGTGTTTTTAATTTATCCTAAAAAAAAGTTAGCATATTAATTTATTAATATGTTAACAACTTAATTCCCCCCTGTTCGATCTGGTTTATTAATTAATAATTAGTAATTTAGTATGTCAATTTTCCTAGTAAGTATGTGTGTCAGAAAAGAATTACGTACCCACTTGTTGGGCCGGTCGGGTTTATTTGTAGTATGTTATTTCCTTCCCTCGCTCTATATATCAGTTTAATTAATTAATGAATTGAAGTTATTTATTTTCTGTTCGATTTTATGAAATTAACTAACATTACTCTAATAATAATAATCTCCTCTATGATTTTGATTAAGAATTAAGAAAATTCACTTTCGCTAGTGATAATTAACAATTTAACATAGATAAAGATTCATTGATTGATAAATGTTCAAAGACTTACAAAATACATGAGATGAATAAATGGAGAGTTCCAATTCTTGAAAAAACACGTACGAAGAGAGGAGAGTTAATTTCTAGAAGAGGGGTATGATAGTAATCTGTCTGTAAAACTAACTAACTAAATACTAAAACTTAATACAATTTGGTAAATACTAATTTGAAGCTTTCATGCACTTTGAGTTTCTTATGCACTTTGATACCACTGGCCATCATATCATGTTGTGAATACTTAGCTCGACGTATATTTAGTATAGAATAATAATTCATTGCAAACAGAATAATCAACCTTTTCATTAACCTAAAAAATAGGTGTTTTAAACTTTCGAGTCGAAGTCGAGCTGAGCTTCAAAAGTTATCAAATGAAAAATGAAGTTCAAGTTTATTTGAATAGTGTGATATTAACTGGAAAAGAAGAAGAATTAAAGACTGAAGAAGAAGATTTGAGAGATGAAGATAAAACCTAATTTTCTATATTTTCCCCAATCGCCCCAATTCGATTTGATTAGAGATAGGCGGTGCAAGTATTAGTCAGTTATCTAATTATTTGTTATCATTTATGTATTTACTAATTTACCCTTGAGTTAGTTAGGATATAATTATATATATAGCTGTTAGCAGAGTAGTTTGATACACAACTTTCATTTATCATTTTGATCTCATTTGTAAACACATTTACATATATACAATTTACGGTTTTCTCTTCCAAGAATCAATTCCATTTACAGCAAATATATTTCATTTATGAATTCTTATACATATTTCATTATCAACATGGTATCAGTAGTTCTCCATTGAAATTCTTCATCCGCTGCACTTACTCTTCATCCAGAATCATCACAAGTTCATCAAGAACCATCATTCCAGTCTTCATCTCCAGATTTCGCCTCAGACTCTGTTTCTGGTCCCATTGTTTCCAATCGCATCCGGGCTCAAATTGAAGACCCATCAAGTCCCTATTATTTGCATCCAGCAGATGGTCCAGGGATTTCTTTAGTCTCTGAAAAATTAACAGAACACAATTATCAAACCTGGAGCATTGCTATGAGTCTTTCACTCTCTGTCAAAAATAAATTGGGGTTTGTTGATGGCACTTTGCTACCACCAACAGATGACCCAATTCTTGCCAATTATTGGGAAAGAAATAACAAGTTAGTAATTACATGGATCTTAAATTCCCTATCCAAAGACATTCATCACACCATCCTTTACCATACATCTGCCCTGGTCATTTGGAATGAGCTAAAACAGAGGTTTCAACAAGCCTCTGGACCTAGACTCTTTCAAATAAGAAGAGACATCATGCTACTATCTCAACAAAATCTTTCTGTCACAACTTACTTTTCAAAACTCAAAGTCTTGTGGGATGAAATAACTAACTTCAGACCCAAATGTACATGTGGCCTCCTAGATGACTACTTTGAAAAAGAGTACCTTATGATATTTCTTATGGGATTGCAAGAATCATTGGCTCACACTAGAAGCCAACTTCTTTTAATGGACCCATTACCCTCTGTCACAAAGGCTTATGCCTTAGTCACCCAAGAAGAAACACAAAGATCAATTCACAATTATCCTACACCTATGGATTCTACCAATTCTTTAGCTTTTTCAGCCAAAACTGGACCAGTCTATCCTACACCTAGACCTCCCAACCCCCAAACATCCTTCAACTCCCCTAGACCACATTACAACTCCTACAGACCCTCTTACAATCCAACAAGACCACCTTACAGACCCAACAGGCCCTTTTGTTCCCACTGTCAGATGCCTGGCCATACAGCTGAAACTTGTTTCAAACTTCATGGATATCCACCTGGCTACAGGCCACCCACTCCTAGACCTCAACAATCATCAACTTCCAGAATCAACAATATCAACAATGACTCTCTCACAGATGCACCACAACAACAGAACCTACAGGAATTTGTGCAGAACTTGTCTCCAGAACAATATCATCACCTATCGCACTTACTTTCCAGCCCTTTGAATGGTAATACTCCTACTGCTCAGTCTCCTGCTTCTACATCAAATTCATTCAACATTACTTCTCATTCAGGTATTTGTTCTTCTTCTACCTTTTTTAATAAATCTACTTTTCAAAACAAATGGATTGTGGACTCTGGAGCCACCAGTCACATATGCAATAATTTAAAATATTTCACTTCTATGTCTCCTGCTCATAATACTTTTTTAACTCTTCCTAATCATACTACTTTTCCTGTCTTTTTTAAAGGTTCTGTTATACTGGATGAACATTTATTCCTTCATGATGTCCTCTTTGTTCCTAACTTTAAGTTCAACTTACTTTCAGTAGGATCTTTATTATGTTCCTTAAATCTAAGCATTACATTCACACCTACTTATTTTACAATTCAGGATCTCCAAACAATGAGGATGATTGGCAAGGGTGACTTCTCACATGGGCTTTACATCCTCAGTCCTAAATCTCTATCTAGTTCTAGCAATAATTGTAATTTTGTTTCCATAGAGACTTGGCATCATAGATTAGGACATTTAGCCAAAGATAGGTTACTTTCTATGAAAAATGTACTGCATTTACCTTCTACTATTTCTACAAAACAACCATGTGAAATATGTCCTCTTGCAAAACAGAAATGCTTACCTTACAATTCAAGTAATTCAGTTTCCTCTAATGCTTTTGATTTAATCCACTGTGATATATGGGGTCCCTATAGAATTACATCTCACAATGGATTTAGATATTTCTTAACGTTGGTTGATGATTTTAGTAGATTCACATGGATATTTTTATTACAACATAAATCTGATGTTTCTCATATTATTCCTAGATTCATTTCCTTGATTAAAAATCAATTTAATTCAACCATTAAAACTTTTAGAAGTGACAATGCTAAAGAACTTGCATTTTCTGATTTATTTTCTAAATTAGGTATTTTACACCAATTTTCCTGTGTAGAAACACCCCAGCAAAATGCTGTGGTAGAAAGGAAACATCAACATATCTTAAGTGTTTCTAGATCTTTATTATTTCAATCTAAAATCCCAATCCAATTCTGGAATAAGTGTGTTTTATCTGCTGGCTTTATCATTAATAGACTCTATTCTCCTTTTATACATAATCATTATCCCTATTTTAAACTTTTTAACAAGGATTTTGATTATTCTTTTCTAAAAGTATTTGGCTGCCTTGCCTTTGCATCTACTTTGAAAAATAAGAGATCAAAATTTGATCAGAGAGCTAGGAAATGTATTTTTATTGGATACTCTCCTGGCATTAAGGGTTACAAACTTATGGATCTTAATACCTCTGAAATATTCTTCTCTAGAAATGTCATCTTTCATGAAGACATTTTTCCATTTCATGACCCTATCTTATATAAACAGTTTACTAAGGATACCCCTTTAGTTACTCCTATTCATAATCCTTCTCCTTTTTTATTTGATGACTTCTCTTTCCCTAATTCTGACCCTACTATCAACCCCATTACCAATCCAGACCTTCCTACTATCATCACACCTAATCCTTCTGTTTCTAACAATACCACACCTCCTGTTTCTGCTCTTAGGAAATCTACAAGACCTCATAAAACCCCTTCTTACTTACAAGATTACCACTATAATAACAATATCAATCTAACCCCTACAAGATATCCCCTATCTTCTGTCTTGGATTATTCACACATATCTCCCTCTCACACTGAGTTCATTTGCAACATCACTAATTTCACAGAACCTACCAATTTCAAACAAGCAATTAAAGATCCAAACTGGATAGAAGCAATCAAACTTGAATTACAAGCTATGGAACAAAACAAAACATGGTCTGTTGTTCCACTACCACATAATAAATACCCTATTGGCTGCAAATGGATTTTTAAAATAAAAAGAAACTCAGATGGTAGTGTTGAAAGATACAAAGCAAGGTTAGTAGCACAAGGATTCACACAACAGGAAGGTATTGACTATAGTGCTACTTTTTCACCTGTGGCTAAATTAGTAACTGTCAGGATACTTTTAGCTTTATCTATGGCAAAAAATTGGTACCTACACCAATTAGATATCACTAATGCTTTCCTAAATGGGGATCTAGAAGAAGAAGTCTATATGTAATTGCCTAAAGGTTACAATTTTACATCTTCTTCTAGTCCAGATACATCTACTAACATGGTTTGCAGATTACACAAATCAATATATGGCCTTAAGCAGGCAAGCAGACAGTGGAACCACAAATTAACTGAAGTTCTAGCAAATATGGGTTTCACTCAATCCAGGTGTGATTATTCCTTGTTTACTACTGGTCAAGATTTAAACTTTATTGCAATTTTAGTTTATGTGGATGATATAATAATTGCAGGACCTAACATTGACCTTATTTGTTCAACTAAACAGCATCTACATAATTATTTTAAACTAAGGGACCTTGGTAAATTAAAATACTTCCTAGGTATAGAATTAGCATATGCTAAACAAGGTTTGATTATATCTCAAAGAAACTATGCTCTTCAATTACTACAGGATACTGGATATCTAGCCAGTAAACCTGTTCATATACCTATGGATCATAAGAATAAACTAAAAAGTAATGATTCTGACCTTCTACCTGATGCTTCACCATATAGAAGGTTGGTAGGCAGACTCATTTACTTAACAATTACTAGACCTGATATTACATTTGCTGTCCATAAATTAAGTCAATTCCTAGCTTGCCCTACTGTTCTACATTTATCAGCTCTACATCACTTATTAAGATACATTAAGGCAACTCCTGGGCAGGGTCTATTTTATGCAAGAAATCCTAACTGTTCATTAACGGGATTTTGTGATTCTGATTGGGGTTCTTGTCTTGACTCCAGGAAATCTACTACAGGATATTGTACCTACTTAGGCAACTCACTCATTTCATGGAAATCAAAACGACAACCTACAGTGTCTAAGTCTTCAGCCGAAGCTGAATTTCGTGCCATTGCATCTATCACAAGTGAAGTAATATAGATAAGACAATTACTGAGGGACTTACATGTTACACAAGATGCTCCGCCATTGGTGTACTGTGACAATGCTTCCGCGCTGCATCTTGCACATAACCCAGTATTTCATGAACGCTCCAAACATATAGAAATAGACCTCTATTTCGTAAGGGATCACATCACACGAAAATCTCTCAAATTAATACCAATTTCTTCAAATTCTCAGTTGGCAGACATTCTAACTAAACCTTTGCCGCGCCCTCAATTCTCTCACATCTTATCCAAGATGGGTGTGCGAAATGCATACACTCCATCTTGTGGGGGGGGGGGTATTAACTTGAAAAGAAGAAGAATTAAAGACTGAAGAAGAAGATTTGAGAGATGAAGATAAAACCTAATTTTCTATATTTTCCCCAATCGCCCCAATTCGATTTGATTAGAGATAGGCGGTGCAAGTATTAGTCAGTTATCTAATTATTTGTTATCATTTATGTATTTACTAATTTACCCTTGAGTTAGTTAGGATATAATTATATATATAGCTGTTAGCAGAGTAGTTTGATACACAACTTTCATTTATCATTTTGATCTCATTTGTAAACACATTTACATATATACAATTTACGGTTTTCTCTTCCAAGAATCAATTCCATTTACAGCAAATATATTTCATTTATGAATTCTTATACATATTTCATTATCAACATGTGACGAACCAAACTCAAACGAGTTTGAGTCGAATATCGAAAAGATTGATTTAATTTCCAGTCCTACCTAAACTACTCAGCCGTCTTCACAATTGACATAATCCAGAATTGATCAAATAAAATTAATATATCAAAATATTTATCCAAGTAGGCCGAAATTAAAATTATGTGCATTTCGCACTCGTCAGGAAGAGGCTCGTGATTAGTGTTATTGATCAATCTATATCTATCTATTCTATAATATTTGTATTATATATATATATATATATATATATATATATATATATATATATATATATATATATATATATATATATATATATATATATATATATATATATATATATATATGTAATACCCCGTAATTTTATATAAATGTAAAACGAATATTTAATTGATTTTAAATAAAATAAGAAGTAAAAGAAAGTGAATTGGTATAGTATGTTATAAATAAAATAAAGTGTTCAACTATATTGGAGGATTAAAGTTAAGGTTTAGGAAATATAGTGGATCAAGTATAAAAGTTGAAAGCATCGATTGAACTCGTCATGGACATATAAATCATGTAGTTATGATGTGGGGATGAATATCAAATCTATTTAGAAGTTGGGTTTTAGTCTGAATAGTTACATTCTATTATTTTATCAATTCGTTATCTTTCGTAAATATTTAGCGTAACTTGATAAGTCTTTAATTCTTATTTAAAGTGGACCACATAATTAAATAAAGTAAATATATAGATGAACAAGCCGATATTTTAATAATAAAAGTAGAGTGAAATATTAATTAAGTCAAAATAATGATTTGATTCGAAAATAAATTAATAATACTAGATTAACAATTTGTTAGTCAAGATAAGAAGAAACTGGTATTTGAGCATATCTTACATGTGAAATCTTATTGGTAAATAAATGAACAATGAATTAAAAATAGGGGTCCAGCAAATCAAGGTTTGATGACTATTGAATTTAGCATTTTACGTGGCATGTAGTCCAATTATTAAGATAACTACAAGTATATTATAACCATTAATACCTTAACCTTGTTACTTCTAGTTGAATATACATACTTCTTCATAAGTTTGCAGCAAAACAGAGTAAAACAAAAGGCTCTCATCAATTTCTCTTTTCACATACAATACGTGTATCTTAGACTACTCCATAATTTAATATGTAACCAAACATATACTGGGAGAGTGAAGAGTTCTTGGGAGTGGTTTTAGAGGGAATTTGGAAGAGTAGACGAATTTGATGCCAATAAACAATTCAGGTAGGTTGTTAAACTATTTCAATTATTTTGGCTATTTAACATACTAAGTTAATTGTAGGGTTGGACATATAATTATGGACTGTAATTTATCTAGTTAAAGTTAATGGTATTGTTTAGAGGTAAGAAATCATTATCTTATAGAAAATTAAATAACTAAATAAAAGTTAATTAAGATTAGCTCTTTAATGAATTGTCAAAAGGATTTAATTAACTTGACTTGCATCTATTAAATTGGAGAATTTTAAACGCACTCACGGTTTATTTATAGGGGTCAATTGATTGTTTTAATTGAATTTTTAATTATGGATTTACTATGGATGTGAGACAATTACCCAAAAGAAATAAAATAAGATTTAAGTTATGGCTTAGTGTTATTAGATATGGAACTATTATTAATTAATTAATGCATGTACACAAGAACCTTAGTGCCAAACCGTGTGTAAGGCCTGTTGATTTAATAACCAATGTAAATTGCTTAAATTGAAGACTAGCTTCATTATCTAGATTGAAATTGTGGACTTCAAATTATCAATTAGGCATGAATTAGTTCGTTTAAGACTTTATTGTTCCAATTATTGGGAGATTTAAGCTTATCATATGACTTAAATTCACAAGGATAAGTAAATAATTTTATAAAGTACGATTAAGGGTTGAACTTAACTAAACTTTGATTTGATTATAATAAAGTAAAGAGGTATTATTATAAAATTTGACCACGGATAAGGAATAGAACGGCAAATGGACTAAACAGAATACTTGATCGTGGAGTTGTTATTGATATTACGGAAACGCTCATTGTAGGTATTTCGAGATTAGTCGACATGTGATTATCCGACTATTGAGTCAAGACGTGAAATGATTTGGTTCGAGGTCTTTCCCCTATCGAGCCATGCCAGAAAGTGAATTCGATAACGTGTCATGAGGATCATTGTCTATCGTTGAGAAGCATACATAGCCTGACAATGGTGAGCGCCTCAATAAATCGTTTTTTTAAAACTGAAAGAGTTTCTAAAGAAAATCATATCATATATATATGCATTTCTCATTTGAAATGACTATAGTTGTTATATCTATGTTTATAACTTTCCGCAATGCTCGCAGTATGTACTGCATATTCATAATGGAACTGGTAGCCCTATATCTGCCTGCGATGCTTGCAGCATGTACTGCTTCTTCATAGTAGAATTGATAATTCTATAATTGTCTGTATTTCGCGTAGTATGTGATAATTGTTGAATAATGGAGTGTAGTACTTTATCTCACCTCATATTGATGAATGGCACCAAGGTGTAGTACTTTATCTCACCTAAGTACCAATTGCTTGTGGATGATTATTTGCGGCCTCATCTGCTCTCGATTGATGGTATTCTCTGGATAATTCTGAGTAGCTGGGGGCCACAGGACTACCAGAGCTCTGCCATTGACCGGACTCACAAAACCAGGGATTAGAGCCCATTGGGGAGTGACTCAACTTATTCGGCAAAGACATGTCAAGGCCACTTTAAAAGGGACAGGTAGCGCCTCAGCCCTTATCTAACCGGCGTGCTAACTATTGATCACATCATGATCTTTCTGTATCCTTTTTGAGATGGAGGAGTTGTTTATCCCGTATTGACAGGTAATTGATTATGATATCATCTGTGATATTTACGTATCTGCTATACTAGTCTTAAATATCAATTACTTTGTATGTTAATAGGCATAACATGGATTTCTAAATCGTTTTCTGCATAAAACTCAATTTCACACCTGCACTGGCCTCACTAAGTTGTTTTTACAACTTACGCTTTCAAATTATTACTCTTTCAGAATCTCATTGAAGGACAAGATGGACCACATGAGACTAAGGGATTTCGATTGGGCGTCGACCATAGAGTTTCTAGATGTTGTCATGTGAAGGTTTGATTTGTAATGAAAAGTTTTAAAGCAGTAAGTTAGTTGGAAGAATCATTCTATTGTAATAGATAGTTAGAGCTCTGAACTGCAGTTATTGGAAATTTATTAAGGTTATCGTATTAATATTTATTTCATAGCAGGCAGGTGCCGGTTTCGGACCGTTACATTATTTATATTTATATTATTACATATAAAAGTACTAGTTCAGAAAATAGAATTTCTTGAATTTTTATGAAGACTAATATACCCTTACTTAAATTTTATTATAAATGGCAAAATAGAAAAATACTTGAAGAAGCATACTTCTATATAAACACTACCACTTGAAAAAACATATCATCCTTTCCCTATCGGAATTTCAAAAGTCCATATCCAACCATATAAAAGCTAATTCCATGTAAATGCATAGGTTGATCAACACTAGCCACCACACCGTGGCATTAGAATAAGGATTATTACTATAGTGAATTAGTGAAGATGATAGAAATAAATCTGAAAAAAAATTGTGTAATCGATGAAAATTCAGGTTAAATTTGTAAAAAATAGATGAAATTGATGATACTCGAATTTTGATGGAGTTCTTTTCATGGAATATGGAATCGGTTAATAAAAAATTGGTGAAATCAAGAAAAGTCATTAAAACATGTGAAATCTATATCTATATCTATATACATATAAAAGTACGAGTTCAGAAAATAGAATTTCATGATTTTTTTGTGAAGACTAATATACTCTTACTTAAATTTTTTTATAAATGGCAAAATAGAAAAATACTTGAAGAAACATACTTCTATATAAACACTCCCACTTGAAAAAATATATCATTCTTTCCCTATCGAAATTTCAAAAGTTCATATCCAACCATATAAAAGCTAATTCCATGTAAATGCATAGGTTGGTCAACACTAGCCACCACACCATGGAATTAGAATAAAGATTATTACTATAGTGAATTAGTGAAGATGATAGAAATAAATCTAAAAAAAATTGTGTAATCGATGAAAATTCAGGTTAAATTTGTAAAAAATAGATGAAATTGATGATACTCGAATTTTGATGGAGTTCTTTTCATGGAATATGGAATTGGTTAATAAAAAATTGGTGAAATCGAGAAAAGTCGATTAAAACATGTGAAAACGATAAAATTTGGGTGAAATGTGAACACTTGTAAAGTTGGTAAAAAATGAATTAAGCCAGTAAAAATGTGCCCATGAAATTGATAATACATACGGAATCGCATAACATTGGATAAAATTCGTGAAAATCGGATAAGACCGGCAAAAATTAGTGAAAATTGATGAAATCGTTAAAAATGGGTGAAATCAGTGAATCGGGAAATAAATATAAAAGTCAGTAAAAACATGTGAAATCAATGAAATATGAGGTGAAATTGATTAAAAAACATGTAAATCAATGGAAAAACGTGTGAAATAGGTAAAAACGAGTGAAATCTATAAAAAAAAAAAATTATAGTTTAATCGACAAAAACAGGGTGAAATCGGAAAAATAAAAGAAATCGACGAAAAATGGAAAAAACAATTAATGTGAGTTAAACGGAAAAATGAACGGGTAAATCAAATAAAAATATATATTATAACGATTTAAAATGAATGAAATCGATAAAAAGACGTGTTAAACCCGTCAAAAATGGATTAAATATGTGAAAATTGGCTTAGGTATGTAAATAGATGCATCTCAAAAGACATTATATTATTTCAAATTAAAACAAATAAATAGTGCTTTTTAGATGAAAACCACTGTAATGGAATGAACAAAATAATTTTATTATTATCTTATTTTAGAAAATAATTTACAAAATCTTAAGAACAAATCAATCATCATTTTATATTTGATTACAATAGTTTAACGTTATCATTTTTTTGATGAAATAATAAATAAATTGAATATTGTTTATTAATTTGTGCTATTTTATGACATGACAAAGTTAATTTTACTATAAAAAAAATTTATTAATAAAATTACTAGACACGTACAACGTACGTTAAAGAAAAAATGCTTATGACTTAGCTAATTACATAATTCTTTGGCTAGAGAAGCAAAATATAAATAAAATTCAAGAATATCAATGAATAGCCTTGAATATAAATATTAGTAAAGTTGGTGAAACAACGTGTAAAACCTATAAAATAAAAATTGTGAAATTCGTGAAAAAACTGATGAAATTGATGATACTCGAATTGTCATGGAGTTTTTTTCATGGAAATAGGTGAAATCGATTGACGAAAATCGATTAAAACATGCGAAATTGATAAAAAAAAAAAAATTGGATGAAAACTGGTAAAGTTGGTGAAAAATGAGTGAACCTGAAAAAAATGCGTCTATAAAATCGATAAATACATATGAAATTGAATACTTTGGGTGAAATTCGTGAAAAATGGATGAAAATATTAAAAAATGGTGAAATCAGTGAATCGCGAAACAAAGGTGAAGTCGGTGAAAACATGTAAAATTAATTAAATATAAGAAATTGGTGAATAAACATATAAATCAATGAGAAAACGAGTGAAAACTGTAAAAAGAAAAAAAAATAGTTTAACCAACAAAAATAGAGTGAAATAGGTAGAAAATGGTTTAAATAAAAAAAAATACGACGAAAAATGGGAAAAATAATGAAAGCAGGTTAATTTCGATAAAATAACGAGTAAATAAGAGAAAAAAATATATTTAATCAATGCATTGAATAGGTGAAAATTTTATTAGGTATTATGGTTCCTTAGATCCTACCCTAATGACTTTAATCCATTGCGGTTGAATGGGCTCAAGATCCTCTGTACCACAATTTGTGTACCACAAGTGTGTACCACAAATGAGTAATTGACACTTGTAATTATGACAATTATAATAATTGTCATAATTACAAGTGTCAATTACTCATTTTGTGGTACACACTTGTGGTACACAAATTGTGGTACAGAGGATCTATTGCCGGTTGAAAGTCATGCACGTGGGCATGAGAGGATAAAAAATTCATTTCAAATTTTCCGTAACAAATTCATCCAGCATCCCGGTAGATTTAGATACGAATTTTCCGTAACAAATTCATTTCAAATAACACGATATTGTTTCAAATTAAAACAAATAAATAATGCTCTTAAAATAACATTTTTTAAATAATAATTGCTATAATGGATTGAACTAAATAATTTTGTTATGATCTTATTTTAGATAAAAATCTATAAGATCTTATGAATAAACCAATCATCAATTATATTTGATTACAATAATTTAAAGTCATCAGTTTTATTAATTAAATTGAACTTTAGTCATTAATTTGTGCTATTTTGTGACATGATAAAGTTAATTTTACTATTATTTATGAAATTTATTTATGAAATTAACTAGACACGTACAACGTACGTGCACTTTTCTAATATAATTAAAATGGGGTTTTTGCAAATTATTCATGTGATATATCTAATGGGCAATTTACCTCTCTGTGAAATAAAAATAGGCAATTTAACTCCCTGTGAAATGAAATAATGAGCAGTTTATCTCCTTGTGATATACAAATAGGCAATATACCTCCATGTGAAATAAAATAATGAGCAATTTAACTCCCTGTAATATGAATTAATAAGTAATTTAAAGGGAGCAATGTGCTTCTTCTATAAAAACACAGGGAGGTATTTTGCCATTTTTCTTATCACAGGGAGTTAAATTACCTATTTAGGATATCACAATGAGGTATTTTGCCCTTTTATTTATCACAAGGAATTAAATTACCTATTTAGAATAACACAGGGAGTTAATTTGCTATTCATTCTAATTAAAAGGGTTAAAGGTAAGATATTCATTGAAACTTTAATAGTTCATATTATACTTTGTACCCATCTATATATATATATATTAGTGGAAGTTGTTTGGTCGATTAAAGACCTAGCCATATCGAGGCTCCAATGTAACTCCACAAGGCATACATGATGCATGAGAAATTAATTATATATTGGAGTAATATTAAATATTAAACCATTCCTTCCTTGAACAAATTGAAAGACTCATTAATCCTTTAAAATACTCAAAAACTAAATTATTTCTACTAATTTACTTATTTGTTTTATATTAATTTAAATATATCCTATTCATATTTTGACAAAATTCTCAAGAAGAGCCTAAAGTTTTAATTTTCATTGTCTGAGACTTGCTTTCTCATAAGAATCCCAACTAAGATAATGGAAAGTATATGTATCATTTCATTAAATTTGACTCACTTCCGTCAGGTCAATAGGATGTTCTTGTAATTTTCGAAGCAATAGATGGTTGTTTGTAATACCATTGAATTTCACCCACTTTGTAATAGCGGGGCTATTTTCAACATTTCACAATTTCTGTTACGACTGACTAATGACTTTCAGGTCAAGGGGGCTCCCTGTAACTTTTGAACGTTAATGGGTTTCATGTAATATCACTAAACCTCAGGGATTTTATTGTAAATTCATAAAAAGTTGAAACGATGATTGCCAATTAGCTAGGCAGAACAAAAGGGATATTTTTGCATAAATTTTTATTAAAGTTATTTCTCTCAATTATAAAATATTTAGTTAATCTATAGAATTGATCATATTGATTGAGAAGAAAGGAAAATAAACTTATTGAATGAAATTGAAAATACAATTTTGTGAAAAATTATGAAAACTGAATTACAAACAAAGAAAGATACAAACCTATGTATATAGGCAGCTAATAACAAAACTAAAAAACTTCATTTTAATCTAAACATGACCAAGAGAAAGGAAAAGGCTACTAATTAGATGAGTTTTCACAAGTGAAAACCGAAATAAGTTAAAGGCCTCAAAACTTTGGTTGTTCTAAATGTCTTTGCTTTTGTATGATGGTAGTAATGATGTAGACCACTACTTCCTACTAACAACTCATCTTCATTGATCATGAATACAGGCAACCTAAGTTTTTCATCAACAACATTAACCAAATCAATGGTATATGCCTCTTCCCAAACTCCTTTATTGTGATCTTTTATCATCAAACTCTTATTCTCCTCCCCCCATAACTAACATCGCATACGCTTAACTTCTTCCGGAAACTCAACAAAGCCAAATCATGATTGCCCGATTCCACACCACGACCAATGTCTTGCTGCCATTGTTGAGTACAAGGCACAATGCTAAACTTTTCGGTGTTTAAGTCCAAAGAAACAACGGCAACATTTGTCTCAAAGAGCATATAATCGGACAACCAATGAAGAGTGTCATCTATGCACGAAGCCGGATTTAGAACTGGACACGGGCATTTAGCATTTATCGTCTTCCAATAACTACTGCTACTACTAGAACTAGAAGATGTGCCAATTTCTTCTAGTGAATATACCTCACAAGATATCTTGCATTTATCCACATCCCACACTGAAGAAAATTGGGTGAAATAGGTATGCACCACTTATATTCATCCGTACGCGTTGAGTATCCAAAACCAAAAGATAGATTAGTTCTGTTGCTACTGTTAGATTCACATCGAGATGCCGATGGCAGGTGTAGAATTTGTTTAGTGGTAGGGTTAAATAAGTAGACCTTAGGATCATCTACTAAGGGCGTGTAGAAACAAGCTAATTCGAGTTGAGTAGGAATAACATAAGGTGTAGCGCACCCAATATTTGGTGCAGCTGGAAGACTGAATTCGTCGAGAATATTTCCTTGGGTATCGGCGGTTGTGAATCTGAATCCGCAGCCACCATCTACGAGGCGGCGGCAAAAGCTATACTCTATCGAGTCATGATGGCCGTTCACATATGCAAAGCATAGATGTCGGCGTCTGTTTGTTTTATACTCTTGTCGCATTTTGATGAACCAGGACTCGGAAATCAAGTGGTTCCATAGTTTACAAACACACTTGAATCTGAATATAGGCTTGTTCCGAAGCCGTTTTAGTATTTCGACTATCGCATCGATCGTTAGACCGGTACCTACAGACATCTTTTTCTTTTTATCAATGGAGACTTAAAATTTGTTGGATGATCTGTTACATTTTATATCTTCTATTTCAGCCCTTCGGCGAGAAGATAAACATGGATCTTCATGTAACAATTCCAATATTGATGCAGATCTTGTTTAGATATGTTAGCAGAAAGAATTGTTCAAGATATATTAGCTAATCTCATGAGGATGAGAGGCAGGGGAGTTAATAGTTGCTGGGATTTGATATTTTGGATATAACATTTAATCATTTTCTCTGTTACCATAAAAGTGCACACAAAATATATCAATTTTTTTTAGATAACACAGATGTACAAAACTATTATAAAAATAGGCATAAAAAAAGTCGAACATGTTACAAAATAATATAATTAGGAATATTATTAAAACTGTAAAGTATTATATGGATTTTAATAATTATAATAACCTCTTATTAACATATGTAAAAAATGAATTTATTGATCATGAAAAAGTTAGGTATGACAGGCAATCTACTTCATGTAATATTGCATGGTGAACATACTATTTAGCATTTGACTATTGACTTTTTAATTTTGAATCTTGTCACGATGCATCATATATGATTTCAAGTCAATGTCGTATTATACAACGGCAAAATCCACATTACATGGAAAGAAAATAAGCTACTAGTGAGGAAAGAATCCAAAATCAATTCAACGTAACAAGGCTCACTAAACCCTCATAACGTATATCATAGGTGACTTGAACATGTTGCTACAATTTGACTGATGCGGGTACACTCTAGAGGCATTACACTTGGAGTGCTACTATGAATCAAAAGAAGACCGAAGATTTCCACCAACGAAGCTATGGTGAGGGAAAACACATATCCCCTCTCTTGCTTTTGATTATTGTTTTATGCTTTAATCAACCTTTCCACATCTGTAAGATGGAAATCGATTTATGGGATGTATGGGTACCTCGATTTTTTTTTTTTAAATTCCGCACTTTCGTTGTTTTGACAACCGAAGTAACCCAACAGTAGTATAAGTGCCAATTCCATAATTCTTATGTGAAAAGGCTTGAACATAATTTAATATATGGATATTTGTGATATTTATGTTATGTGTGATGATTCTTACTTGTAATAATATTGTCTTTGTTCGAGCAAAAGTATAGTTTTCAATACTTTAAGGGCTTATTTGCAAATCGTGTTTTTTAAAAAACTGGACTGAAAATTAAATTTCTGATTCTGGAAAATTCTGGACCGTTTTTGTAATTTTTTGGACTCTTTGTATTTTTGGGTTGTTTTAGTAATTTCCAAAAGTTAAGGGACTGTTATGCAATGTAACTTCAGGGGAATGTTTGCAAAAAATGAAGAAAATTCTTGATTTAAAATGTATTTTTCAGTTCTCTGGCCGATTTAAAATTTTGGGCTGATTTGTATTTTCCAAAACTTTTGAGGTTAAAAATGCAATTTGCAAAAATTGAGGTGCCGAATTGCAATTTTCAAAAGTTGAAAAATCTGAATCTGTTTTTTATGCATAAAAATGTTTTGTTTATCTGAAAATAATTTTATTATAATTAGGAATGAATAATATAAGAATCATAGGTTATTTTAAAATGTGCTTTAAAATAAGATAGAAATGCGTAAAAGTTGTTTGCTTTTTTTTTTCCACGTGAACTGTTTACGTGATTTTCTATTGTGCCGAGACTTGACCCTAGGAAAAGATGTGATTCGTTTATTTAATTGTATGATTTTTATTGGACATGCGATCATCAAGTTTTCGGGCCACTTTGAGACTCCATGATAAAATAGGGCCTTACTTGTAATAGTTTATGATGGAGGCCCATTATAAGTAAGATGAAGTCCCATTAAGAATTCAAAGTCATGTATGCATGGTTATTAATGTATTAGACTAGAAGGTTAGAACCATTAAGAACTCTTTAGATTGACCAATTGGTCAACATTATGGCTCAATGCTGGCCACATAAGAGGCTCCCAATCGAAAACATATTATAGTAGTATGCATGTTAGGTGTACTTTTTATTAAATTTATTGATTTGTTCTTAGCATGTATGTGATGTGTGCTAGTAATTAGATTGTAAATAAAAGATAAATCATAATTTATACGTTGAGATCTCGAGGAGAGTTAACTCTAAATTTCAGACCCAAAAACCCTCTTGAATTAAATATTAAGTCATATTGGATAGATTAGAATGATGTTTTAGAGATCCAAGCCTCCCATCAATAGGAACTATCATAAGTTGTCTACTTATCTATTAAGTATTTATAGCAATAATCAAGACGTGATCCCAATATATACATGACTTGGAGGTGACACTACTAGAAAAACTTAAAATTTCATCTGAATAACTGCAACAAAATTACATTGATCTGAAATTCGGGTGAAATTACAACCAAACCTTTCTTTTTTATTGGAATTTTAGTTGAAATTGCAATCGGAAAAAACTTCAGTGTACCTTAAGGCATACATAATTACATGAATATCATCATCAAAATAGATGATATTATACCTTGAATCAATAACTTAATTATAAGCCACATTCAACTACTTGGATTCAATAAGCATTATTAAAATTTTGAAAAACTACCTCTTCACTTTCGATTTAATACAGTAAAATTAATCTTATCCATCAGACGTGTTCTAGTATAGTGTATGTTTTGCAGGCTTGGATTAATTTGGGTCGTTATAATTCTTTATTTTCAAATCCATATCATTAACACAACAATATAACTAGAGATTGTTTTGTGCAACGATTATATATGATGTGATGCAGTTAATTCAACATTGTTGACAATACATAGAGTTGATGAAATTCTAGCGCACCATTATTATTATTATTGTGGGAAAAGGTTCATATATACTTCGCTTATAACAATAAGGACATACATATATGGTTAATATTAATAAATATTGTGTGATACTTTTTAGAAATAAGACTTTAATATTTTTTAGTTACTATTTTCTTAAATAGATATATAATATAAATTAAGTTCAAAATTAAAATTTTAATTTCAAATCAAACATAATTACAATTAAAAATTAAAAACATCTTCTTTCATGTGTATTAATTTTATTACTACAAGTATTTTATATATTACTATTTCCAATTTAAGTATTTATTCGTTAATCTTACAACTAACTTTTTTTATAATATAAATCAAGCAAAATCACATATATAATTTTACTATTTACCAAGTAAATTCAAAATTTTCATCTATTTTGGATATAGTAATTGTCACTATTTTTATATTATAGGCTTTTCATAATACATTACAAAAAATTAATTGTTATTTGATGTAAGATTATTTAACTACAAATTATTTATCATGAAATAATCTCACATAATTTCAAAAGTGTTTATCATAGTTATCATACACTAAACATGCATTCATTTTTAATTTTTGTGTGTGTAATTAAATGAGTATGATGTTCATTTTCTTTCTTATCCACTGTACTTTTATTTTAATTTTTGTTCATCAAAGGTGTTTGTCCCATTCGTCAAAGAATGGAATTGAATGACAAAAAATATTCAAAGGGAAAAGAATATGCTTTTTTTTTTTTTTTTGAGAAAAAGGGAAAAGAATATGCTAAAAACATAAAAATGGAAAGATAAGATAAGTCACATGTTCAGAAGTTTGTCAAAGTTCTAGTAATGTCCTTGAAAAAATGCATGATAACACCCAGTCACATATGGAAAAGGGCCATTAAAGAACTCGACATTATAAGAGTGATTTGCATTTCTAGAGCTCATTATCAATTTTGTTGCATAGTAGGTTAAGTTAGCCTCTTTATCTCAGCAACATCTTGAAGTGCCAAGAAGGCATGATGAGCATGATGTCGTGCCCCAACATTTGGCATGCCCGAGATTTCTGGACTTACATACCAAAAGATATGAAAATGGCCAATGGGGCATGGCCAGTGTTTTCAAAGGCGGACAGGGTGCAGCCAAAAGTCTCACTGGTTACTGATTCAAGCGGGTAAGACCATTAATTCAACCGGTGTAACATCCTTATTATGCAATATTTATAACTATTTTTCAATCCATCTAAAATACAATTATAATATAAATAATTGTCATTTTTTTGTCAAAAAAAAAAATAAAATTGTTTCTTGCAAAAAAAAAAAATTTGTCTTAAAAATCACAATCAATGTCAAAAACATTAATTTTTATGTATCAAGGATTCTAACATTCAAAACAAAATAACAAAATTCAAAATTCATTTTACCAATTACAAAATATAAATCAAAGTCATTATCAATGTCAAAAACATAAATTCCAAGTATTCTTCAAGGCTTCAAACATCCAAAACGACAGCAAGACTCAAAAATTAACTAACCAATATCTAAAACAGACCAAATAACCACACAAAGAAACAATAATGTCTCAAAAGGGAAAAACTAAAATTCATGGAATTTTTTGAAGGTAAGACTATAAAATACATCATCTTCATCAAGTTAATAATTTAAAAATCTAAGCTTAAAACTGTTATAATACATAATCCATCTTTAAATCATAAAGCACAAACATCTGAAAAGGCAATGTAAGCTTGTACACCTGGGTTATCAAAAAAAAAAAAAAAAAAAAAAAAAAAAAAAAAAAGAAAACATCAATTGTAAGATTAGTTAAACTTATCAACAAAAAGAGCATTGAATTGACTGTAAAAGTAATAAATATTAATTCAAATTCATACTTGTAAATTTAATCCTATTACATCTCAAACAAGAGTTTTTTTTTCTCAACTAATAAAAATTCATTGGCGCCAAGCGTGAGGGAACCCCCCGCGGTGTACAAAATAAATTTTGTAGTTGAGTAAAGACGTTTTTTTCTTCCCCACATGGATAATAGGCATAATTCGTCTAGGAAATGAAAGGGTATAAAAAAAGAAAAGAGTAGACTAGTAAGAAATAGAAAATGAAAAAACCTCTAAATTTTAGACAATCAAAAGTTACCTAAAAATTAATGTGAGGAAATCAATTGGGAGAAGATTGAAGAAGTCCACGGATGTTTAGATTAGTTTCTTAGTCTCAACTCTGAAAAACAACATAATTTTGTTATTTTTTAAAGAAATCCAAAGCTGAGATGGAGAATGAAATGAGTGGAGAAGAAAGGCAAAAGGAAGAGCCCTTCAAGTTATGGATTTTTGTTGAGCCTTTAATTGAACCGTTGGTGCACTTGAACCTTTCACTGGTTTTATGGGTTCGGATCGATTTTGGCAAGTTCGAAATGGTTATTATCAAGGTGGTTATGAGGGGCCAACCAAATAGGATAATTAGAGATTAAACCGGGCAAACTGGACAGTCCGGACAGTCCCAATCCAATTTTAAAAACACGACATGTATGGATGATTCATGCCGACATAAGCCTAACGCAGAACGTGATGTGGCTTAGAAGAACAAAGATGCAAAGCAGTTTTACAATATGTGGCCCAATGATGACTTAATCGACTAGGCAAGTGGCCTAGTTAGCTCAACGTGTGACCGAGGAACCAAGCTAACAACACAATCGGCCAAACAGGTGCCCCACTAACCAACCAAAAGACACACCAACAAAACTTCTCACAGATCATGGCCCGACCACCCATCAAGCCATGACCCTGCCCAACATCTAGCAATGGCTTAACTAAATAACCAACATTAGCCAACTAAATATCAAGTCATGGCTCAACAATTTAGAATTCCATTGCCCATTAGTTGGCCAGGTCACAACCAAGCAATCTGCCACAAGCCACACTACAATCGGACACTTATCCAGGCCATTGTCTGGCCAGTCGATCAAGTATGGTGCTGGCCCAACAACGTGGCAACTCATATGGAGGTTTCTTTGTATTTTTTAGACTCTTGTACATAGTGTAGATTTTTTTTTCTTTTATAGCGTAGATGTTTCTTTGTAGCATTTTTAGATTTATGTAGATATTTCACTCTTAGTATTTAGATCTAAATGATCTCAACCAACAATTAAAGATGTTGAGTTATATATATAAATAAGGGTCTTCATTTCATTTGTAACCATCCAACGATATATACTTTTAACTGAAAACTCATTAGTAGTTTAAAATGATTTAAACCCCAATATTTGAACAATGGTTGTTAAACCGAGCCAAAGTTCATAATTTTTTAATGTCAGTTTGAAGTGACTTAAGACCAAAATGCATGATTGTTAATAATAAACTTATTCACTTTCCTAGGTGATAAATCAAAAATTAAATTCTAAATGCATGCAATTACATCCTTAAATAACCACCATTAAATATATCTGGATTAACGTAGATAATCCTTGTTCCAGCCATACTGAAAATGCTTAATTACAAATCTTCTTTTTGATCCTCATATGTTAAATTTGAATTTCTTAGATTTGAAGTCCTCGTCGGAATTTAACTTTCGAAGAAATCGAAGAGCTTATATTATTAGAGCACAAACATGCCCCGAAGATTAAAAAGGAAAGAGCTATGTTAAGGACAAATGCAGATAATGAAAAAGGTAAATATGTAAAATCAGTAAGTGTGACGAGGGAGATCACAATGAACAATTTGCAAATGGGGTTAGCACATTTGTTTCAAGCAATGACTAACTTTGTAAAAGAGTATGCATGAGTACTTGAAGATGTGGCCAAAAGCACTGATGTCAGAATTTGAACATGATACTGACTTGAAAGAGATGCATATAATGTGAATATGATATTGCCAAGAAGAAGCATATATTGTAGTGTGTTTATTTGTAGAGTTATAGAAGTAAGTATTACTTTTAGATATCTGCATTACTACATAAAGTGTAAAAATGGATGATTTTGGATTTCATGAAAATAAAGTTCGTAATATTTCTGTTTAGTTCATTAGAACTCTGTTGGTCCCAAGTGGTCAGATGAGGTCTAGAGGGGGGGGGGGGGTGAATAGACCTCTGAAAAATTTTAACTTAAAAACTTTTCAGTCTTCTGTCAGCAGACTAAGCTGATGAAGAACAGTAGGATGACTTCGCTGATCAAGAACATGTCTAGAACATCAGAATGACCACTCTTCTTATAAATACTTAGCTGTTTTTCAACAGAGAAGTTTTCTTAAGAGATTACTTGCAGCGGATGTTTAGAGTGTTTTTCACAAGTAACTTAAGTTCCTTTAAAAGATTTTATCCCCAGTTTCAAAAACTCCTTTAAAATCTTTTGATCAATTCGAAGTGATTTATGCAGTTTGAAATATGCAAGAAAAACTTAAATGCAAATCAACACAAAGAATTTTTATAGTGGTTATATGGATAATAAATCCTTTAGTCCACTCTTCCAGATCACTTAGATTCTGGGTTATACTATAATCACAAAGATTACAATATTTCTCCACTTATACCTAAACAACAAATGAAAAGGCCATAAGCTCACAATAGGAATTCACTCAGAAAACCTATCCTCTAAAGTAGAATCACTCACAAAGATCGATTCTAACTTCGCACAACACTTGGCTGATACAAAACACTCAGATTGTTTCAACTGGGTTTCTGTCAACAGATGACTTCTACCAGACGAGTGAGCTGTTCGAGCTTCTTGAGACTTAGATAAATTTCTGCTTCGAATGCGAAATCTCAGATGTTGTTATATTTCGCTCGTTGAAAATTCAGCTCTATTTATACTTGAATTTGAATTTATGACCGTTGAAGGAAATCAAATCTTCAAATCCATAGCCTTAGCCAGAAATCAAAACGGTAACCTGCTACAGTCCTTTTTCTGTTGTACTTTCCTGTAGCTGCATTAAATGCACTTTGCTGATCCGAGAATAAATCCAATCATTTGCCATTACTACCCTTCTCTTGCAGCATTTATTACACTAAGTGCATTTATTACCGTTAGACTAATCTCTTGATCTCTTCTACTCTGCTGATCAAAGCAACCCATCTGATAGGCACTCTGCTGATCAAACTCTGAACTAATCTGATTTGAGTCAGCTAATGGTCTACCCTTCTGTTTGCTGTTTCAGCATGAGATCACTAGTCTTCTGGGCTTTGAACTTTGAACTCTTCTGATGTCTTCTTTACTTGTTCAAAATTCTTCTAAGGGAACTAAGCTTTTCATACTTAGCTGATTATGATGTTTTGGAAATCATCAAAACCTTCCCTCAATTTATAACTTCTTTGCTCTTCATCTTCATCTTCATCCAACAATTTCCCCCTTTTTGATGATGACAAAACTCCAGCTAAGTACCTGTTCCTAAACTAAAGTTTTGATCCTAAAAAATTTCTGAGATAGGAATAGTCTGTTGGATTTAAAACTTGCAATTTTATAGATGTTGAAAAGATTACAGATTACAAGTTCTTGACCAGATGAGATGTGCAAAAAGAAAAAAAAAATTACAAGAAAAATTATAAGTAAAGTAGCACTAGTTTTTTTCTTTTTCCTTGTCTTCATCTTCTTTTTCTTCAGCTGGCTCAGATGCCTCAGCTAATGATTCATTGAATCTCTTTCTTAGGAGCTCCATGTTCCTATACTTCACATCAGGGTCAAGCTGTTCTTCAGCTGAATCCTTAGCAGCAGCTATCTCTTTGTCAGATTTAGCCTTTGCTTTAGTTTCAGTGTCTTCAGCTTCACTTTCTTCTGTGTCTGATTGATTTACTGGTCTGCTGGTACCTTCATTTTCATCTTCATTTGCAGACTCTTCTAGCATCTCAGTCTCTTCCAATTCAGCAGTCTTCTCTTCTACCTTATCTTCCCCCTTTTTGTCATCATCAGCAGGGTTGATTTGGTATTTAGGTGAGACTGGTGTGATTTAGAGAGAATCACAGAGAAGTCTGATGTTCTCATTCATAGCATCCATTTGGGCTCATTGCCTTAGCTGATTGGCTTGAATGACATCAACTTGAGCAGCATGAGTTATTTGATTTGCTTCCATAGCCTGCATTCTGTTGAGAACTTCTTCACCTTGATCACCCAGTTGAAATTGGGTTGCAAGTACCTTATCAGCAGTTGATTTGAAAGATATGCCCATATTCATCAAGGTTTCATCCTCTGCCTTGATAGCCATCTCAACAGTTTCAGTAATGTCCCTCCATCCAGCAGCTGTGCTTTTGGTTTTGGCTTGAATAACATCTATGTCCTGTCTGATTGACTTCACATTATGAGCAGTCTCCTTAATTTCATCAGCAGGGATAGAAGTAGCCTTCTGGATTTGTGGACTTAATGCAGCCAAGATGTTTGCAGTTATTCTTTCTTCCATTTCCTTCAGGGATTTGGCAATTAGCTGTTGGAAGATGTCAGATAAGGAATCCTGCAAAACTTGAGAAGTTGAAGCAGCATTAGTAGGAATAGGAGGTAAGGCAAGAATTTCAGCTTCTGTGGTCTGATCAGCTGAACCAGATGCAATCTCCTGCATTTTGGCTTCATCAGCAAGACTGGGAGTGCTTTCCTTCTCCTCAGTTTGATCAGCTATCTTCTCCTCCTTTTTCTCCTCTAAGTCCTTACTCTGACCAGCAGGGTCAGATGAGTCCTCTGTTTCCTTATTTGTCTTTTCTTGCTCAGTGGACTTGTCTTGCTCTTTCCCTTGATCAGCAGCAGGGGCTTTGATCTTCTTCACCTCGGTTATGGTGTGGAATTTACCAGCCTCATCTAAGGCAGTCCTGTGAGTAATCCATGTCAGATCATCAATGGGAACAAAGGGTGACACTGGATTCTCAGGAAGATCTTCATATGGTCTGATGGCTGGACCATAAACTATCTGTTTCAGACTAGGGAGGGGAATTAATGAGCTTGGTGTTCCCTCCATCTTTCTTGTCTTCTTAGCCCATGTTTTCATAGTTTGAGAGATAGCCAGTCTTATAGACCTTTCCTTCAAATCTTCATCTTCAGCGTAGTCCTCTGGCACAAAGCTGTAAATCTTTTTGGCCTCAACTTTGGCTACCTTGCTGATCATCAGCCTTAGCTTATCCAAAAAGAACTCTGAGTCAAGTGCTTGTCTGATTGATCTTGTTTCAAGCCACTTGAGAACCCAGACCTCTTCATCATTGAAGGCTCTCCAACTATTAATTAGTCCCTTGCTCTTGGTCAGACGATATTCTCTCCATCTGTTCCAACGAACCTTTTCTTTATTGAACATCGTCAGACGAGTCAACTTTTCATTTTCAGCATCCAATCTTTGAATAAATTCATCAAATGCTTCTGGATTGTCTCTCACAATCTCCAGAGCTAACTTCACTTCTGATCTTTTCTTTGATTTGACCTTTGGAGCAGGCATCATCTGTTTGGGCTTGTTGGGGTCCCTTGGCTCCCCAATTCTGATTCCACCAGCTTGCCTTGGACCATGGGCGTCCTTGGTACTGGCCTCTATTGCAGCAGCTAACTCAGCTGCTTCAATAGCATCTCTTTCTGCTTGAGTTAATTTGCTGGCTTCTTCTTCCAGCCTCTTAAGCTCAAGGCTTTTCAATCTGTCTTCCTCTGCCTTCTCTGCAGCTTTTCTTTGCTCCTCAGCATCATCAATCTTTTTCTGCTCAGCAGCAGAGACATAAGGAAGTACAATATTTCCAGTCCTTAGCCTCCTTGCTTCAGGACTTTCAATCACCTGAATGGGAGTGGCAGCAACAGGAGCAGGGTGTATAAGGGGTACAGTCCCTTCACTTGTTGTGCCAATCTGCTGTTCAACAGCTTCCACAGCAGACTCTCCATTCTTCTCAACAACAGCCTCTCCAGCAGGCTCTTTAATCAAATCAGCAGCAGCCTCTTCAACAGGCTCTTTAATTTGTTCAACAGCAGCCTCAGCTGAAGGCTCTTCAATAATGATAGGCCTTTCTACTGTTGGTGATTCTCTTACTGTAATGACTGGTACTTCAGAGAAAGTGACCTTTCTCTTTGCTTTAGACTTAGGAATCCTACCAGTGGGCTTCTTAGCTTGGGGAGGTCCCCTTGCTTCATTTCTGGTCCTCATCCTCTTTAGTTTTTGAAGAGGAACTTGTTCATCAGATTCTGTCCTTTCAGGTGATGAACCTGTATCCATCTTCTCAAGCTCAGCAGTGAAGTCATCTATCACCTTCTCAGGGACTTCACTCTCAGCTTCTGTTGATCCAGCTTCAACAGCAGAGCTTGCTGCTTGATCAGCAGCCTTGCTTGTCTGACCCTCCTTCTTGCTCTTCTTAGAAGGGGTCTTCTTAGACTTGGTGGGTGCCTTTCTTTTGGGAGCAGCCACACTTCTGACTGGCTCATACAGCTTAAATTCTTTGCTGGCATGAGTGACCTTTCCACCACCCAGCTGGCATCTTAGATCCATGAACAGATGACTAAGTAAAATGGCGTGTGAAGGCCTCTTGTCACTCAGGAGATCATACACGTGAACTGCCCAGTTCACCTTCAACCCATAGTAAATACATATCATGGTGTAGTACCTCCTCCTAGGTAACCCATCTAAAGAACTTGTGTTGCAGTCCAGCACCTTCGCAATGATGTCTGCGAACCTCTGATACTCGTCTTTTAACTGAGTCTTCATCAGGGTCCCAGTCATCTCTTCTCCCTCCTTTGCACAAATACCCCAGAATTCTTCCTCTTTTTCAGACCCAAGGTCTGTCACATCCCCTCCTTCATTTTTCAGCTTGTAAATTTTACTAAGAACAGCAGCAGAGATAGCAATTTTCTTACCCCCAATAACAGCAGACATAACAGTGTCGTCATTGGTGAACTTCCTGGTCTTGTAGAAGTGATCTATGTCTTCTAAATAGACTCTATCTTCATGTGCTTCCAGAACTGGAACCAGAGATGCCTCTTTGATCTTTTCCATGATGGAGCGCATCAGATCAGTACCGGAGAAATGAAATTTGCTGTAGTTCAAGTACCTTCCATCAATAATCTTTTCCATTTCTGAGATTACTGAGTGAGAATCTGTGAAAACAATAAACTTTTGAAAGCAAGAGAGTTTGAGAGTTAGAGAATTTAAGAAATTGTGAGTGCGTAAGTCGACTGATCTGTTCAGATCGGACTTTATACGTTTCCTATTGTTTAGGTTGTCGTGATTGATCTGGTACGTTGGATCAATCTGACAGTTTAGTAATTGTGTGGACGGGAGCTGCGGATTTCAATTTTATTATTTTAATGTCAGACTGGCGGGAAACTCAAACGTTACCTATCTGTTACTTATAAAAGCGTATTTCTGAAATGCGATTTATGACCATGCTTATATAATATATCAGATGAGTAGAGTTTAACTTATCTGACAGACGAGTGATCTGATATCTGATATTACTAGAGAAAGCCAATAGCTAGTAGTCTTCCTCTGTTGTTTCTCAATCCAGCAAGTTAAATTGATCTTCAATCTTCATAACTTTAGTCTTCTGTTGAAAACATAACTTCAACTAACTGTCATTAACAAATATCATCTTTTAATCAGAAGTACCGCTAGTCTTACACGTTCCCCCTGACTTTAAGAATTCATAAGTTAACTAGTCTGTTGAGAGTTAATCCTTGAAGATAATAAGAGATGAGTAAGCTGTTGAACTTTAGTTTTCTGATAAGTTCCCCCTCAGCTTATGCATCCAAATTAAGTAGTCCTAGCTCAGCTCTTAGAGTTGAAAACCTTACTTCACTTAAAGGTTTAGTGAAAATATCAGCAATCTGATTGTCTGTATGAACATACTCAATCATAACATTGCCTTTTTCCACATGATCTCTAATGAAGTGATGCTTGATCTCAATATGTTTAGTCCTTGAATGACTTGTAGTGTTCTGAATGAGTGAGATTGCACTTGTATTGTCACAGTAGATTGGAATTCCACTGATTTTGATATTGTAATCTTCTAGTTGATGTTTCAACCATAGTATCTGTGCACAGCATGCTCCAGCAGCTATATATTCAGCTTCAGCAGTAGATATGGACACTGAAGTCTGTTTCTTACTCATCCATGAGATCAGACGACTACCTAAGAACTGACAAGCACCTGTTGTGCTTTTCTTGTCAATCTTGCAGCCAGCAAGGTCTGAATCTGAATAACCAATAAGTTCAAATCCAGATTCTCTAGGATACCACAATCCCAATTCTTGAGTGCCTTTAACATATTTCAATATTCTCTTGGCAGCTAAGAGATGAGATTCTTTGGAATTTGATTGAAATCTTGCACAAACCCCTACTGAGTACATTATGTCAGGTCTGCTTGCTGTTAAATACAACAATGACCCTATAATGCCTTTGGTTATGTCTACTGATTTGCCATCTTCATCTTTATCCAAACGAAGACTTGTAGACATAGGAATAGTAGCAGTGGAGCTAGTTTCCATACCAAACTTTTTAAACAGATCTCTTGTGTATTTAGCTTGATTTATAAAGATTCCATCAGGCAACTGTTTAACTTGTAAACCAAGAAAATAATTAAGTTCTCCCATCATGCTCATTTCAAACTTATTCTGCATCAGCTTAGAGAACTTGTCACACATCTGTTGGTTAGTTGAACCAAAAATAATATCGTCTACATATATTTGCACAATCAATATATGATTCTCCCATTCAATAGTGAACAAGGTTTTATCTACCTTACCTTTATGAAATCCTTTAATTAAAAGAAAATCAGATAGGGTATCATACCATGCTCTTGGAGCCTGTTTCAGTCCATAGAGGGCTTTCTTCAGACGATATACCTTGTATTCTTGTTGATAGACTTCAAATCCATGTGGTTGTTCAACATACACCTCTTCTTGCAATTCTCCATTGAGAAAGGCAGACTTCACATCCATCTGATAGACAGTGAAGTTCTTGTAAGCAGCATAGGCAAGAAACAGTCTGATTGCTTCAAGTCTTGCTACTGGTGCAAATGTTTCATCAAAGTCAATGCCTTCTTCTTGACAATACCCTTTGGCCACTAATCTTGCTTTACTTCTGGTGACAACACCATCTTCATTCATCTTGTTTCTGAAAACCCATTTAGTGCCAATTACTCTTTGATGACTTGGTCTAGGAACTAAGTATCAGACTTCATTCCTTTCAAATTGATTTAACTTTTCTTGCATAGCTTCTATCCATAAGGAATCATTGAGAGCTTCTTCAACTTGTTTAGGCTCTATTTGAGATAGAAAGGTGACAAACATGGCATTTTGTGCAGCAGCTCTTCTTGTTTTCACTCTATCCAAAGGATCACCAATCACTAACTCTGGTGGGTGATTTCTAAGCCATCTTAGATCAGGTTGCAGGTCTGGATGTTGTCCTCTGTTGAGATCTTGCAACACTACTGTTGGAGTTGCAGTAGTAGTCTGTTGAACATTTGCAGTCTGTTGAACAGCCTCTGGTCTGTCAGCTGGTTGTAACTCGTCTGTTAGACAATCAGTGATCTGATTTTGAACAGCACTTGAGTTGACAGCTGAGTTAAGATCAGGTAGTATGATGGGAACATATTCTTCATTCCTTCCAACACTTGACTTCTGTAAATCAGTAGATAGATCTTGATTAGTGCTTTGATTCTTTTCAGAAGATTGGTTTGGTTCATCAAATACTACATGAATGGATTCTTCTACTAGTAATGTTCTTTTGTTAAAAACTCTATAAGCCTTACTAACAGTAGAGTATCCTACGAAAACAGCTTCATCAGCCTTTTCTGCAAAAGCAGTAAGGTGATTTTTCCCATTATTCAAAACAAAACATTTACAACCAAAAATTTTAAAATAATGAATGTTTGGTTTTCTGTTGTTCCAAACTTCATATGGAGTCTTGTTCTGATTTTTGTTGATCATGCATCTGTTTTGAGTAAAGCAGGCTGTATTTGTTGCTTCTGCCCAAAATCTTTGAGGCAGCTTTGCTTCAGCTATCACGGTTCTGACAGCTTCCTTTAGTGTTCTGTTTCTCCTTTCAGCAACACCATTTTGTTGAGGGGTTCTAGCAGCTGAATACTCATGATGTATTCCTTTCATGTTACAATACTCTTCAACAGTAGAGTTTGTAAACTCTATCCCTCTATCTGATCTGATCTTCAATATCTTTATGCTTTTCTCATTCTGGATCAGTTCCATCAGATTGGTAAGATGTTCCTTGGTTTCACTTTTCTTCTTCATGAAAATCACCCAAGTATATCTTGAATAATCATCCACAATAGCTAGGCAGTATTTCTTTCCACCATTGCTGACTGGATCAATGGGTCCAAATAAGTCCATATGTAGTAGCTCCAATATTCTTTCAGAGGATTGGTGCTTCTTGCTTTTGAAAGATGACTTGATTTATTTACCCTTCTGACATGCGTCACATAGCTTGTCTTTGCTCATGATTGTTTTTGGAATCCCTTCTACCAAATCATTCTTGATTAATCTGTTGATGGTCTTGAAGTTTAAGTGATTCATTCTTTTGTGCCATAGCCAACTAACTTCACTTGGTGTAGAAGCCACCAAACAAACATTTGAATTCTTATCAACAGAATTCCAGTCGACTATGTAGACATTCCCTTGTCTCCTTCCAGATAAGATTACCTTCTTTGTACCAATCTGTTCAACATAGCACTTATCTGTTGAGAAGATGACTGAATATCCTTTGTCACAAAATTGACTTATGCTCAGCAGGTTGTACTTTAGGCCCTTAACATATGAGACGTCAGCTATCTCAATGTTTCCTTTGATTATTCTTCATTTAGCTACAATCTTGCCTTCTTTGCTGTCTCCAAATGTGACACTTGGACCATCCACAGCAACTGCATCAGTCAGCTCATGTATGCTTCCACACATGTGCCTTGAACATCCACTGTCCAAGTACCAAATCTTCTTTACTTTACTCCTACTCCTAATCCTAACCTACAAAAAAAATAAAATTGTTTTAGGTACCCTTATTGAGAGGGTCCTGAAGGATTAGTTTAACCTTTGATAACCCAAGATGTTGATGTCTTAGGCTTCTTAGGCTTTTGAGCTTTGACAGGAGCATGAACAGTTTTGTCTTTACCATAATTATCAGATAAGTCATGTTGATGATCAGTATGATAAGGAAAATGTTCATAAGCAGGGTAAGGTGCATGATATGCAGGATATGCATGCATTGGATGAGCAGGGTAAGGTGCATAGTAGCCTGGAAATTGAGGTGCATGATACATAGGAGGATATGCAGCAGGTTGCACATAATATGACTCATTTCCATACCAAGCATTTTGATTTTTCTTATTCTTATGCTTCTTTGGCTTACTAGTAGCTTGCTCATTAGATTTTGACTTAGTTTTACCAGTAGTCTGATTCATTTTAGCTTTATCAGCAGACTTCTTAGGACTCTGCTGTTTGGTCTTACTAGTCTGATTTCCTACACTAGGCTCTTTGCTCTTTTTAGCCTTAGGAGATTTCTTCTCCTTTAATTCTTTCTCAGTTGAGGTAGGTTTAGAAGTTTGAACATACAGAATGACCTTACTATTGTCAGCAGAAATGAATTTTTCAGTATGATTCAATTCTAATTTATCCTTTTCTAAAGGTATCTTCTGTTTACTAGACATGTGATTTGATGCAACAGATGATTTTTCATGAGACTCAATAACCTTTTCAAGTTCCATGATTTTTCCTTTATAAACCTCACATTCAGCTTTCAGAGATTCATGTTCTTGCTCAAGCTGTTTATATTCAGCTGATTCCTTTGGCTTTTCAGCTAAAAGTTTCAGTGAACTATTCTGCTCTTTTAGCAATATCATCTCTTCCTTAAGCTTTTTATATGCTTCAGCAATACCAGTATTGTTAAGCATCATTTGTTCAAATGAATTAAATAATTCATTGTCAAGAGGAGTTACCTCATCCTCAGAGTCATCAGATTCCTTTGCCATCAGGCAGATAAGAGCAGGGTTCTCTTCATCAGAAGACTCTTCATCAGAAGTGTCTGAATTTGAATCAGATGAGTAGACAGCAGTCAGCTTCTCTGCTTCAGCCATCATTGCCTTGCCTTTCTGATGTTTCCTTTCTTTTCTGATTATCTTCTCTTCCTCAGTGTACTTCTCTGCTTTTGGATATGGGCAGTCTCTTATGAAGTGTCCCAATTTCCTGCAGTTATAACACATTAGTTTTGCTTTATAATCATCTTTTTCTTGAGAAGAAGAGTTAGGTTTAGAAGTAGAAGCATTGTTGTATTTGTTCTTCATCTTTCTCTTGTAGAACTTCTTGAAGTTATTTATCAGCAATGCAACATCTCCAGCAGTATACTCCTTTTTGTTGAGCAGTGTGGCTTCATCAGATGAGTCCACTTCTTTACTTCTCTGAGCTGGTCTTCTTGGATTTTCAGCAGCAACCAGTGCAGCTGTGGGTCCTGAAGTTGAGGTTTCTTCAATTCCCATTCTAGGCAGTTTATACTCGAATGCCTTGAGTACGGAAAACAGTTCTGTAAGAGAGATTTTTCCCAAATCTCTTGATTCTTCCATTGCTGTCACCTTCATATTGAACTTAGGAGGTAAGGCCTTTAGTACTCTGACGGTGATTTCCTTGTCAGTAAAGGTTTTTCCCAACTTTAGAACTTCATTCAGTGTTCTGGTGAATCTGTTATCCATTTGATCAATGGTTTCTCCAGACTTCATCTTGAAGTTGTCAAGTTTCTCCAAAGCAACAGTTAGATGATGCTCCTTGATAGCATCATTTCCTTCACTCATATCTCTGACTTTGCCCCACATCTCCTTTGCAGTCTTGCAATGTTTGACTTTGTCAAACCGATCATTGTCCAGGGCTTTAGTCATTATGAATCTTCCGACTTTATCCAGATTAAATAGCTTTATTTCCTCTAGAGTCATCTCATGAAGGTCTTTTTCCACAACCGTATCAACTTCATTGATCTTTATGGTCTTTGTGAATTTGAATGGACCTTTAATGATACATGTGTACATGTTGTCATTATAAGCAGCTAGGAAAATCTCCATTCTGATTTTCCAGTCCTCAAAGGACATACCAGCAATGTGGGGAACATGACTGATACAATCCATTTTCAAAAAGTTTTAATTTTTCAAAAAGATGCTCTTTTGAAAAGTTTTGAAAACCTTTGAAAAACACTCGGATCAAGCTCGTTGATCAGGCAGCTGATTCCAATGAACCACCTGCTCTGATACCACTTGTTGGTCCCAAGTGGTCAGATGAGGTCTAGAGGGAGGGGGGGGTGAATAGACCTCCGAAAAATTTTAACTTAAAAACTTTTCAGTCTTCTGTCAGCAGACTAAGCTGATGAAGAACAGTAGGATGACTTCGCTGATCAAGAACAGGTCTAGAACAGCAGAGTGACCACTCTTCTTATAAATACTTAGCTGTTTTTCAGCAGAGAAGTTTTCTTAAGAGATTACTTGCAGCGGATGTTTAGAGTGTTTTTCACAAGTAACTTAAGTTCCTTTAAAAGATTTTATCCCCAGTTTCAAAAACTCCTTTAAAATCTTTTGATCAATTCAAAGTGATTTATGCAGTTTGAAATATGCAAGAAAAACTTAAATGCAAATCAACACAAAGAATTTTTATAGTGGTTATATGGATAAAAATCCTTTAGTCCACTCTTCCAGATCACTTAGATTCTGGGTTATACTATAATCACAAAGATTACAATATTTCTCCACTTATACCTAAACAACAAATGAAAAGGCTATAAGCCCACAATAGGAATTCACTCAGAAAACCTATCCTCTAAAGTAGAATCACTCACAAAGATGGATTCTAACTTCGCACAACACTTGGCTGATACAAAACACTCAGATTGTTTCAACTGGGTTTCTGTCAACAGATGACTTCTACCAGACGAGTGAGCTGTTCGAGCTTCTTGAGACTTAGATAAATTTCTGCTTCGAATGCGAAATCTCAGATGTTGTTATATTTCGCTCGTTGAAAATTCAGCTCTATTTATACTTGAAATTGAATTTATGACCGTTGAAGAAAATCAAATCTTCAAATCCATAGCCTTAGCCAGAAATCAAAACGGTAACCTGCTACAGTCCTTTTTCTGCTGTACTTTCCTGTAGCTGCATTAAATGCACTTTGCTGATCCGAGAATAAATCCAATCATTTGCCATTACTACCCTTCTCTTGCAGCATTTATTACACTAAGTGCATTTATTACCGTTAGACTAATCTCTTGATCTCTTCTACTCTGCTGATCAAAGCAACCCATCTGATAGGCACTCTGCCGATCAAACTCTGAACTAATCTGATTTGAGTCAGCTGATGGTCTACCCTTCTGTTTGCTGTTTCAGCATGAGATCACTAGTCTTCTGGGCTTTGAACTTTGAACTCTTCTGATGTCTTCTTTACTTGTTCAAAATTCTTCTAAGGGAACTAAGCTTTTCATACTTAGCTGATTATGATGTTTTGGAAATCATCAAAACCTTCCCTCAATTTATAACTTCTTTGCTCTTCATCTTCATCTTCATCCAACGATTTGTTGGGATTTATGGGGTTCCAGCAGTCACCCTTACGGATTCGTTGTGGCGCTTGCTACATCGGCGTTTGGCAGCCCAACTTGCCGAGGTTCACGGAGGAGACCCGAGGATCCACGTGAATTCTTGCGAAGCCCCTCATGTCCGTCCACCTCTTAGTGTGGGGCTCTGCGCTGCCGTTGTGAACTGTAGGGGGTGCCCTACAGGAATCAACCTTGGGTTAAAGATTAATAGTTGCGCCATCACTAACAGCAATTGCTTTTGGTGCAGTGGTAAAGCGCTTGAGATCCTACAACTGGTATCAGAGCGAGGTTGCAGGTTCGAATCCTCCCGGGTGCTGCTGGGGGGCAGATTGTTGGGAATTATGGGGTTCCAGCAGTCACCCTTACGGATTCGCTGTGGCGCTTGCTACATCGGCGTTTGGCAGCCCAACTTGCCGAGGTTCACGGAGGAGACCCGAGGATCCACGTGAATTCTTGCGAAGCCCCTCATGTCCGTCCACCTCTTAGTGTGGGGCTCTGCGCTGCCGTTGTGAACTGTAGAGGGTGCCCTACAGGAATCAACATTGGGTTAAAGATTAATAGTTGCGCCATCACTAACAGCAATTGCTTTTGGTGCAGTGGTAAAGCGCTTGAGATCCTACAACTAACTCTATTTTCATTATTTTATAATATTCGTTAGGAACTTTATTTCCATTAAATCAAAAATACATTGGAGAAATAGCAGTAGATTATTTTGTTCACGTATCTTCCAGTTATATTTTGGTTCAACCTGAGATGACATATCATCATGCAGATTGTTTAATACATCATTTTTTTTTTATGGTTATAGAATTTGATGTCAGTAAATTTATATATATTTATATAATTGCAGGTGTTAATTAATCAAAACTACTTGTCTTTTGGATGGATTTGGAGTTCTTGCATTTCGTACTTGTTTTTGGTATTTGTTGAGGCTGAAAAAAACATTCTACTTTTGTTCATGTGTTTTAAATGATTATATATGAGTGTTTTATATATATTCTTCAGCTATTTTTTCATTATTGTTTCTATATATATTGTTTCTTCCGGAGTAGCACAAAGCTCTGTTTGTTAATCTTCTTTGTTAGGATCTTTGCTTTCACTTCTGTCTTTGTCTAATGCCATCTAGGATATAATTGTTGAGAATTGCTAGAAATGATATTGACATATCCAGAAAATGAAAAAGAAAACATATGGACATCATATTAATATTAACAGCTAAGCAGGTCACGTTGATTCCCAGAGATACCAAAGTATTATCTTGAGGAACTTTAATTTGTGTTTTAATTTTGTCACAATAGATTAACTTATTTGTAACCATATTTTATATTTGGTAACAAATGGGGTGGTTTGTTACGAGAGACTATATTATTTGTAACGATATTTTCATACTTCGAACAAATTCTCGGATTTGTTACCAAAGAATAAACTATTTGTAACGATTTTTTTATTATTTGTAACAAATTATTTAGTTCATTACACAAAACGAACTCATTTGTAACGAAATTTGTATTTAGTTACACAAACATCGTTCTTGTAACAACTTTTATCTTTGTTATCAATATTTTTGTTACAAGAGGTGCATTTTCTTGTAGCATATTTAGATCTAAATGATCTCAACCAAAATTAGAGATGTTGAGTTATATAAATAAGAGTCTTCATTTCATTTGTAACCGTCCAATGATACATACTTTTAACCGAAAACTCATTTAGTAGTTTAAAATGATTTAAACCCCACATTTGAACAAATAGTTAATCGAGCCAAGGTTCATAATTTTTTAATCTAAGTTTGAAGTGACATAAGACTAAATGCATGATTGTTAATAATAAGCTTATTCACTTTCCTAGGTGATAAATCTGAAAATTCTAAATGCATGCAATTACCTCCTTAAATGACCACCATTAAATATATCTGGAGTAATGTAGATAATCTTTGTTCCATCCATACTGGTAATGCTTAATTTCAAATCTTCTTTTTAATTTATTAGATTTGAAGTACTCGTCGGAATTTAACTTGGATTAATTTTTTTTATTTTAGGCAACGGGAACAAATTACAATCATGTAACGATGATTCCAGAATCCATAAACGAAAATTTTCTCCTTATGGACAAAAAGGAACCTACAAAAAAAATTAGAATTAAGAATGTCTGGGAGCACGCACTTAGTGAAAAAACTAAGGCAAATGATGTATTATTCTGTCAACAATGTCAAATTATGCACAACGTGACCCAAGTGTGCATAGTCCCATTTTTTCGGATGTTCTTATAAAACAAGTTAACTGCCATGGTCCCAATGGGACAACATTGAAATTTCCCTTCGACTAGTGGAACTTACTGAAATGATTGGAAATTTCACGACCCTGAAGTCCGAACCTGTACATAAATTCAACAACCACCATTTGGGGGATAGACTTGATATGACGTTTACCTCTATAAGTGGGCATATCAAGAAATACTCATTCACTAATGAGAAACTCACGTTTAGGGTTTTAGGTATGTACGATGAGAGGGAAGAGAGGAGAGTTGATAGGGGATAAAAGATAGATAACATGATACTGGAAAATGAAAAATCTGGTGAATTTAACTTTGCTTAATTTGCATCATCAGGTAAGAAAATTAAAAGTTTAAACATAAATTTCTCTAATTTACTAAATATTTATTGTATTTCATGTATATATAAGTGTTCGCATTAAATGGAACGAAACAACAATTACTTTATTGTGGTTTTTTGAGTTGTAGGCATCTAGAGTGCATGCCGAAAAATGGAATGAAACAATTATACAAGGGAAAGAGAAGATGCAAAGAGAAAGAAAAATGATTAAAAAAAAAAAAAAAAATACTGAAAGCTGAGAGGAAACTAAAAGAAAAGGGAAATGGAAAAGCAAGAAAAGACAAGTAAAAAGGAACAGCAAAAAAAGGCAAGGAAGACGAAAATGGCAGAATCTACAGTAATAATTGTAACAAATAAAATATTAAGTTTAAAAATATATTAAACAGGAAATAATTGTACAAATTCAAGGTTTAATGTAAATGAGTACAATCTCTAATAACCCTATGATTCCAATCTCCATATAATGTATTTGTTGAAGCTTGATCTCGGAAGGTAATGATTTAGTCTTCTTTCGATAATTGACAAACATTGGTCCAAGAACAGGGCCGGCTCATTTTTCTGGGCCCTAGGCGAAATACAATGTCGGGCCCTATATCAAATAAACAAAAGTTATATTATATATAAAACTTATTTTTACTCCTTCCATATCAAAATAGTAAAAGAAAGCCCCTTCATTTTTCTTAGTGATATGTTTATAGTAAAATTAAAATTATATGTGAAATTTATCTGATAAATCTTATTCGTAGTACAACTTTGTCATGTTCTTTCTCATCGTGAAAATTTAAATCTTCTTAAAAAATAAAATGTGCATGAAATAACACATTGATTCCAATAATTTTTTCTTTATTTAAAAAAAATTAGTTAAAAAACCTAAGTGATAAAACTGATTCTTTTTTACATATCTTAAAATACATACGAGAATTGTCTAAATTTGAAATGAAAAAAAATTGAAATCTTAATTTTTTTTTTTTGATGAATAATTGTTATAGCCTTACACGAGAGAAAGAAAGAAATGAATAGATGAGTGAAAAACAAATTTTAAAGAAAAAAATATGATTTTCTAGAAAGAGAGAAAAAAAAGTTATTTAAGGAAGCAGAAAATAAAGTTAAAACAATGACATTTAGAATTCGTGTTGGCAAAATTTATTTTAATGGATGTAAAGTAGTACATATATGTCTATACGGGTATTTAATGAATATGGTTAATAGGGGATAGGGCCCCTTGGAGGTTGGGCTGTAATTATTTTAATACATATTTTTAGATGGTAATGTTTTAAAAAAAAATATGAATAAATATATATGGCCCATATGTGTATTGAGTAGTATATATTAATATGGGCAGCAAGAAATTGGGGCCCCATGGAGGCTGAGGCCCTAGGCACCTAGGACTAAAGCCGGCCCTGTCCAAGAATCATAATTGCTTGATCAAAATAAAACTGATTTAAATTTGAGTTTGTGAAGAACTGTTTGAATTTCGTCTTGAATTGAACTTTGATTTTCTTTAGTGTTTATTTAAGGCATCTTGGCTTCATCTCGAATCAAACGTCAGATCCTCTTTGACTTCTCCAAGAACACCTTGAGAGAATTTGTTTATTTCTTCTTCAACTTCTTCGTGCTTTTTAATTGTGTTTTTTGTTGTGATTTTTTTTCTGGAGATGACCCTTATTTATAGGTGGGATTTCTTGATAATGTGGCACAATTTGATTGACTCTTAATATCTTTAATAACAAGAAATATATTTAAATATATATTCTTGCATTGAACAGAATATACTATGCAAATCTTTTCTTGTATAAAAATTTCCTATACAAAACCATCTTCTTTGTTGAAATTTAATGTAATTTGCAATATCTCTCAATTTGACAGGAAATTTTACCCTTCTACAATAACTTTAGCTTTTCTAACTAAATTCCCCTACCTACTTTATTGACTTGTGTTGCATTTGTAGTTCTTATTAAATAAATTATTAACAAAAAAAAAAAAAAATAGTTCTTATTAAATATGATATATTCACACACAATAACACTTTGTTGTAATTTCTGACATGCATCACATGTGCAAAAAGGATTAAAATGCCTCTAAGCAGCTGCAGGATAATCCAAATCCAATTACAAAAATTTCATACATAACCCCACCCCGGCTCCTTCTTTTCCGCTCCTATTTCCTTCATCGATCCTCTTATTTTCAGTACACGATCCCACTCTCCCACATCAGCGCAGATATTCGACAGTGAAATGTATGCTCCAGCATCAGACGGCTGCGACTCCATGATCTTCTCAGCCGCTACCTTCCAAGATTTTAATTACCATGTAATTTGCAACATGCAAGCAAAGTTTCCCAAATTAGAATATCAGGCTCTATATGCATGTTCATGATAAACCTCTCAGCCTCTTCTAATCTTCCTGCACGACCAAGTAGATTAACCATACATGTGTAATGTTTGTGACAATGCTCAATCCCGTAGTCTTTAATCATCGAATTAAAATGAAAATACCCTTCTTCAACCAAGCCAGTGTGACAACAAGCAAATTGAACGCCAACAAAGGTAACTGAATCAGGCTCTATTCCCGGTTTCTTCATAAGATGGTATAATTCTAAAGCCTCGGATACTTTTCCGTGCTGAGCATAGCTAGCTATCATCGTTGTCCAGGTAACTAAATCGGGGTTCTTGATTTGTTTAAACACTTTACCACAATCACCAATATTGTCATGTTTTGAATACATCATTATAAGTTTAAACATAAAGTTCTCTAATTTACTAAATATTTATTGTATTTTGTGTATGTATAAGTGTGCCATTAAATGGAACAAAATTTTAATTGTAGGCATCTGGAGTGCGTGCCGAAAAATGGAATGAAACAATTATACAAGAGAAAGAGAAGAGACAAAAAGAAAGAAAAATGATAAAGAAGAAAGTTGAAAGCTGAGAGGAAACAAAAAAGAAAAAGGAAATGGAAAAGCAAGAAAAGGCAAGTTAAAAGGAACAGGAAAAAAATGCAAGGACAATGAAAATGTCAGAATATGCGGTAATAACTTTAACAAATAAAATATCAAATTTAAAAATATATTAAACATGAAATAATTGTATAAATTCAAGGTTTTATGTAAATGAGTACAATCTCTAATAACCCCTGATTCTAATCTCCATAATTGCTTGATCTAAATAAAATTGGCTTAAACTTGAGTTTGTGAAGAACGGTTTAAATTTCGTCTTGAAACACCTTGATTTAATTGAACTTTGATTTTCTTTAGAACGTCATAGCTCTTCAATAACGTTTATTTGAGGGCATCTTGGCTTTATCTCGAATCAAACGTCAAATCTTTTTTGACTTCGCCAAGAACACCTTGAGAGGATTTGTTTCTTTCTTCTTGAACTTCTTCATGCTTTTTGAATTGTGTTTTGTGTTGTGATTTTTTTTAGGAAATGACCCCTGTGTATAGGTGGGATTTCTCAATGACTTGACGCGATTTGATTGACTTTTAATGTCTGTAGTAACAAGAATTATATTTGAATATATATTCTTGTATTGAACAGAATATCCAATGCAAATCTTTCTTGCATAAAAATTTCCTATACAAAACCGTCTTCTTTATTGAAATTTAATGTAATTTGCAATCTCTCTTAAATTTGACAAAATTTAATTTGACAGCAAATTTTACCTTTCTAGGTTTTCAAGCTGAGGCAACTAAATTCCCCTACCTACTTTATTGACTTGTGTTGCATTTGTAGTTCTTATTAAATTAAAATTATCCCCAAAAAAGAAGTACTAATTGAATATGATATATTCACACACAATAACAATTTGTTGTTATTTCTGACATGCATTACATGTGCAAAAAGGATGAAAATGCCTCTAAGCAGCTGCAGGATAATCCAAATCCAATTATAAAAACCTCATACATAACTCCACCCCGGCTCCTTCTTTTTTGCTCCTATTTCCTTCATCGATCCTCTGATTTTCAGTACACGATCCCACTCTCCCACATCAGCGCAGATATTCGATAATGAAATGTATGCTCCAGCATCAGACGGCTGCGACTCCATGATCATCTCAGCAGCTACCTTCCCAGCAGCTACCTTCCCAATATTATGATTACCATGCAATTTGCAACATGCAAGCAAAGTTTCCCAAATTAGAATATCAGGCTCTATATGCATGTTCATGATAAACCTCTCAGCCTCTTCTAATCTTCCTGCACGACCAAGAAGATTAACCATACATGTGTAATGTTTGTGACAAGGCTCAATCCCGTAGTCTTTAATCATCGAATTAAAATGAAAATACCCTTCTTCAACCAAGCCAGTGTGACAACAAGCAGATAGAACGCCAACAAAGGTAACTGAATCAGGCTCTATTCCCGATTTCTTCATAAGATGGTATACTTCTAAAGCCTCGAATACTTTTCCGTGCTGAGCATAGCTAGCTATCATCGTTGTCCAGGTAACTAAATCGGGGTTCTTGATTTGTTTAAACACTTTACCACAATCACCAATATTACCATGTTTAGAATACATCATTATAAGTGAAGCTCCTACCGACGATTCTGATTCTAATCCGAGTTTTATGATATGCGCATGCAACTGAAAACCAATGGCTGATTTATTCGAAGATGCAAGAGCCCCAAGTATAGATGAAATTGTGAACTCGTCAGTACTCATACCAAAGAGAAGCATGTCATGGAAAAGCTCAAGAGCTTCTTGAATGAGCCCCCTTTGGCAAAACCCCGAGATCAACGTGGAAAAAGACACCTCATCTTTGAAAGGAATCATGTGAAACACAATTCTGGTTGAGTTTAGATCACCACATTTTGAGTACATATTCACTAGGCCCCCACCAATCCTATGCTCGTCAAAGCCACACCGAATTGAGTACCCGTGAATTTCTCTACCCAGCTTAATCGATTTAAGCGCAGAACAAGCCATAAGAACAGCAGTTAAGCTCATTTCATCGATTGTGTTTTCTTTAAACATATCTCTAAACATATGAACGGCCTTATCTGCACACCCGTGTTCTGCAAAACCAGCAATCATAGAGGTCCATGAGACATTATCTTTCATTTCAAGTTGCTCAAAGGATTTATAAGACTCCTCTATCTCGCCAAATTTTGAATACATTGTTAAAATAGAACTGCCAACAGAAACATCCGACACCAAACCAGATTTAAGAGTATAGACATGTAACTGTCTCCCTAAAGTTAGACTATCTATTATGCTCAAGATACTGGAAGTACTGAATTGATCAGGTGCAATGCCTAGCTCTAGCATTCCCTTAAATAAAATAATTGCTTTCTCATAAACGTTGTTCTGAGCATATGCGGAAATCATATTGTTCCAAATACCTACCTGCTTCAAATCATGTGTCTCGGAAAATGCCAATTCAGATGAGTCAATGGCTCCTAATTTTGAGTACATTGTTACTAAAGATGCTTTTACCACTGAATTTGAATAGAAACCAATCTTTAAAACCAAGCAATGGATCTGCGTGGCTTCATTAAACATAGCAGATATAGCACACGCTGCAAGCAAACTTGAGACTGTGTAGTGGTTCATGTCCACACCCATTTTTCGCATTTCATCAAGGACCAAAACAGCAGAAGATAAATCACCCTTATGAGCAAAACCAGAGATGATGGCAGTCCAAGAGACGACATTGCATACAGGCATTAGCTTCAATTGCTTCATAGCATCACGCATATCTCCACATTTGGCATATAAATCAACAGTAGCAGTGCCCACAAAAACATCATCTCCTGCACCACTTTTGATCACCCGCCCTTGAATACTTTTCCCGAAGTTAAGTTCCTCAAGTGCAGCACAAGCAGTCAAAGCACTTGACAACGTGAAGGAATTCGGGATTAATGAGCCATGACTACACACTCGGTTGAAAGTTTCCAAAGCGACCCAGTTTTTGTTATTCTTAACAGCTCCGGTAACCACCGCATTCCAACAAACCACGTTTACACAATGAACATCATATAACACCTTCAAAGCATCATCCATTCTACGACACTTCGAGAACAAATCTATCATTCCAGCCCTTACATACCCATTTGAAAAGAACCCATTCTTCATAACGAGTCCATAAACCTGCTCCGCACGTGTGACACACTCCAAAGAACTGCAAGCGGAAAGAACACTGCCATAAGTAAACTCATCTATACCCAACCTCTGTCTATACAGTTGACAAAACACTCTCCAAGAATAATCGAAAAGAGAATTCTTATTACATCCCAAGATCATCAAATTCCACGTCACTAAATTCGGTTCAGGTATTTCTTCAAACAGCTGGAATGCACAATCCATGTGACTGATTTCCGAGTAAGAGTCAAGCAAATTGTTGGAGGCAACGATGTTAGAATGCAATACACCGGTTTTTAGTAAAATAGTATGAACTAATTTGGCTTCTTGGAATGTTAAACCTCTTATATTGTTTGGGTTAGTGAACAAGTCATGTGGGTTGAGCTTGCTACTGTGATTTTCACCATAGTCGATTGATGGGAATTCAATTAATGCAGCAGGGGAAATGAATTTACGGCTCAAACATGATAAAGTTTTGTTCTTTAAGGGGTGCAATATGAAGCCATTCATTTGGATTCACGGGAGGAGAGATTTAATTGCTACTGTGATTTTCGCCATATTCGATTGATGGAATTTCAACTAATGCAGCAGGGGAAATGAATTTACGGCTTAAACATGATAAAGTTTTGTTCTTTAAGGGGTGAAATATGAAGCCATTCATTTGGATTCACGGGAGGAGAGATTTAATTTTCTTGAGGCGCCAATTTTGCGGTGAGAATTACCACAAAACCATAAGGTAAAGAGTGAGAAATTTTGGCTAATAGATACCAATTGAGAGAATATAAGGAAGAGCTTGAACAGCGGAGGTGCGAATGGATGGTGGAGACGGCAGAGCTCGAGCGGGGAGGTGCTAGCTACGGCGGCGGATTGAGTTCCCAGATGTTTTTCTTCTTCTCGCAGATTGAGTTTTATTCATAAATGGGTCGGTGAAGTCACTCATATTTCATTTGCACAAAATATTTGGGCTCTAAGAAATAATAAATTTTTTAAAAGGGCCCAGTTTGAATGTTGGAGTCCACGCAGATGCATAACTCACATTGATTGGGCTAAGCAAATCCCATGGCCCAAGTATGATCTAACAAGATGGCCTCGATGATGAAATTATTTAGACAACACTAATGTTATAATATAGTGTGATTACGCAAAATTGCAGAAAATATCACATCACAAGCTAATTTACAATTTTGGATTTTTGTCCTAGACTATATCATCGCATCGAATTTCATCCCATAATTTAAACATCACAAACATTGCCGTTGCTTCATTGAACTTAAACACCGAAAAATTTGGCATTGTGCCTTGTACTCAACAATGGCGGCTAGACATTGATCGTGGTGTGGAATTAGGTGATCATGAGGCCTCGAACTTATTTTGGTTTTTACTTGAAATGAAAACTCTTCCTAATTAGTAGTAGCCTTTTCCTTTCTCTTGGTCATGTTTAGATTAGATTGAAGTTTTTTAGTATTTTAATAAATTAATCAGTCTTTCAATTTGTTAAGTACACTAACTTTGTTCTTTAGACTGGCCTCTTTGTTTATTAGATTAGAAAGAGATCACTAAAGATGTTTAGTTGTTGAGAAAAAAGAACTGGCCTCTTTGTTTCTTTATAAACAAAAATGCATCTCCTATGTTTAGTTGTTATTGATCTTAATTAAAAACTCATATTGAAAAAAAATAAAAAAATTATTCTTTTCTTGATCCAATAGTACTTCAAAGTTCAAAATGAGAGGGACTTGTGTGCATTGGTCCTATACATACATAGGTTTGTTCCCTATATATACATAGGTTTGTATCTTGCTTTGTTTGTAATTTAGTTTTCATAATTTTCCACATAATTGTATTTTTAGGGTTATATTCATTCTACACCGGTATAGAGGTTGGATGATAAACACATGTGTATAAGAGGACAACCTTTCATACACACTTGTCACTCATTTGCAAAGAATTGGAATTTCTTCAGGGGTGGTTGCCCTCCATCTAGGGGTGGACACGGGACGGGTTTGGGTTGGAGATATTGGTATAGTAAATTTTGGGATTGACACTTTTCATCCCAAATCCATCCTGTAATAATTCAGGTACTCAGGCCAGAAGCGGGTGCCCAAATTATTGCAAAACGGGATTATGGGTTCCATATTATTTTTAAATTATCAATTTATCACCCACCTAAAAAAATTAAATTATAATATTTGTATCAAATTTCGTATGTAATAAAATAGTAGTAGTAATTTAATTTGTAGAGAAAAAAACAAAAAAAAAAAAATCAATGTATTAATAACTAGTGTAAGAATTAAAAGAAATATTAAGGTAAGGTAAAAAGGTTCTTTCCTAGATGATGTTAATTAATTAATTAATTAATTGATGTATAAGTAAAGTGTATAAATTTATAATGATAATAAAAAAATGTAGACGGGTTCCAATATTCGGGGTTGGAGAGATTAATCCCAAACTCGTCTCATATTCCCGTTATAAAATATGAATTTTCAAGTTCGGGTATTCAAACCCAAAAAATACTTATCTCATTTGAATATTTTAAAAAGGAGACGGGTCAAGTTTGAATTAAACGAACCCATTGCCCGCCCCTACATCCATCCGCCAACGATTTTTACCATGTCCATAAAAGCTAACATCCCATTATTTGATTAGATTTAATAAAAAAGGGACTAAAACCCTGACAAATTCTTGTTGTATCTGTTGAATTCTTCATATGGGTTGATGTGAATGGCTGCGAATTTTGCCATACATAATCTACGAACTAAAAATATTAATTTACAAAGATTATAATTATCAGGTGATAGAGCAAATTGAAACCAATCAATGTCGTCATTGAGAGCAAAGAGGAAATGGGCGAAAATGCTTAAATTGAATTGGAAATCTGCAACTTAACGGTAATTTTTAACTACGGTACTAAAATTAATTCAATTTTTTAAATTGTTAAATTTATTATATTAAATATATTAATACTATTACATAAATTTTAGATTTTAAAAAAAAAATATTTTTTATCGGGCTTATATTAAAAGTGTGACGCCCCGAAATTCTACAGCTTAAAAGAAAAATAGAAAATTATTATTGTTATCGTTTGGAAAAATTAAATTTTTATCCAAGTCAAAAATATGTATATGATTATTTCTAGTAATTATGATTTGTTGAATTTAGTTTGTGTGGGTGATATTTGAATATTTAGTAACTAATGAACAAAAATAGAAGATTATAAAAGATACATCCGTTATATGCAAATAAAGATAAAATGCACTTCAATTAAATATGTAAATAAGTAAATAACTTTTCATATTCATATTCTCCAACAACAAGTGAAGGAGTTGACCATCTTTGGAAATTTCAAAGTGTAATGGGTGAATTGGAGTGTTGAAAGCTTTAGAACTTCAACTTCTTCTTCAATTAAAAGCTTGCATGGTAGTCTTAGGGGTCGAATTTTTAAGATCAGAAGGTATCATTGGAAAGCTTGAGACGTCATCTTCCCAATGATGGTGGTTCTGGCGGTGGCCAGAGATGGTGGCCGGAATCCGTCAAAGATGACAGACTGTGCACTGAATGTTTCAGGGTAATTTTGAGGTCCTTAGAGCTAGAATTTGGCTTCGGATTCTTCATAAAAGTTGTATAGGAGGCCGATTAGTATAGGAATGATCAATTGATTTTGTCTTAAAATGATATTAAGATGGCATAATCAAGGCAGAAAAATGTATGGTGCGATCATAACTTTGAAGGAGATTCTGACTTGTTTAAAGAGGGAATCTGGAAATGTTTTCTTCATAAAAGTTGTAGACAACATCAATAAATATAAGGAGGTGTTATTTTAAAGTAGAATTTATAGTTGTATTGGAACAGAATTGAGTTAAACCGAAGTTGTATGAATCTGTCAAAGAGGGGATAGGAAATCCATTTAACATTTAGGGGCTAATTGACAACTCTGGAGTCAGAATTTGAAGTTGGTGTCCTCATCAAAGTCGTATATATAGTCGATAGCAGTTAGGTGGTGCAAATATTGAATCAATTGGAGATTCGTGGATTGCATGGTGTAGATAGGAACAAACTATGGCAGCAGGTAAATTCTTAATCTATATTCGAACATTTAGCTTTAAATTACATTAGACACATTTAGTAATTGTATATGATAAATAAATCGTTAAATTCAGCGGTGCTAATATTGTATGATTGAAGGATGTTTAGGTGATTTGTATTAAATTATAGAGGATTTGCCTCATTATCGGAATAAGTTTAGATAGTTTAGAGAATAAAATAAAGAAGACGCACCTCACCGGCTATCATGATTCGAATGAGCACTAACTAATGTACTTAGATTAACGTAGCGAGTATCTCATTAAGTATTAACGGCTTGTGTAGGTGTTGAATATATTGACACCCACACTCAAATAGAGCTTGAAGTTGCAATGTAGCGCAACGTCGGACATCAAGTGAGGGTTCTATCTTTTGATTCCGTACTGTTTTGGCACAAAGTCCTGAGGAAATTGAACTTGATTAATTGTTATCTTCTATAGTTGCTTTTGTTGCAAAATAGTCATATTGTCTTTACACTCTTCATTGTTTGGCTATTTTCTATCATGGTTGTTCTAGAATTCGTTATCCGGTCATTATAAAGTATTCATTTTAATTGGCTACATGATTCGATAACTCCTCTTGAATTGAAGGTAGAACGATCAAAATGTCGTAACTTCTCCTTGAGCATCAAAGTCACTCTATGTTCATTTTAAAGTTATTAACCTCACTTCGTATGCGAAATTGACTGAGATTTCCTTGAACTTCCATTGAAACTTATTCTTGAAATTAACTCTTTCTAATTTGTATTTGATAATACCCATTCTTGATCATCAAGTCTTGACTCTGTCTTTTAAATTGATATTTCAATCATCAAAACTGTTACCTCAAAACTTGTTGAGTTTGACAATTAAAGTTTATATCCTGGCTTTTATTTGGACTATGAATTCTTATCTCATACATCGAGCACGTAAATCAGTACAAGTTTCAAGTTACAAGTTACAACCTTAAAAGTTAGAAGCTTGAAAGTTACAAGTCAAGTTCCAAGGTCGCTCCTCGATGAATATATATATAAAAGGTGATATTTTATATGGTATATGTGTTCATATCTAACAACTTTGTATGGATGATCTGCCCTATGATATACATTTATGTGAAGTTGTATATGGATACGTACACAATATTTTTGTAGAATAGATAAAAAATATACTTATATCAAAATTTAATATTATTTTAGAATTACTCTTAGTAAATTATTAAAATTTGGTGTCAGAAAACTAATTGCAGGATTGTAGAGGGTGTGCTTGTAAAATAAAACTTAAAATAAGGGAGGTATTTGAACATCAGGGCGTGCATCTGTAATTTAATCAGATCTCAGGGATGTAGATGCAACGTAACCATCCCCTAATTAATACTATATCCATGGATCAAAATTTTCATCTTTTCCATCGAAAACATCGAAAAGTTTCCGTTTTTGAATCAGGCGAAACGAAAACAAGATGTAATTCCGAAACTATTTATTTGCCTTAAACTCTTGTATTTTCCTAAATTTAGTAACTTTTTTTATAAATTTTCCTCAGTGTTTTCCGAAACATTTCCGAATAGTCTCGAAAAGTTTCCAATATTTGACTGACCGAAACATACATTTGAACCGAAATTTTAATCCATGACTATATCCACGGAAAATCAAACAAGAGCAAGAATTGAATAAGCGTGGAGGATAAAAATGGATATGTTAGAGTGCAAAAAAAATGTACCATATTAACTTACACAATTTGGTAGAGATTCCACAAGATAGCTAGAGTAGGTGTGGTAATCTTTTGATGGATCAAACCAAAGAATTTATTATCCCGAACCAGATATATGGATTTTGACTCAGGCCGCGCGGAATCTGTACTTTCTCATTCTATATATATATGATTATCTCAACTCCAATTTTTGTGGATATATCATATACATTTAGCACAAATGTAACATATATACATCCTATATAATTAAGTCACAACGTTTGTGTATAATTATCACTCAGGCCGCGCGGAATCTGAATTTATGTTGTAAATGTTCTAATATTTTATCAATTCCATTGTTCAATGGACTCTTAAAAAAAAAATTATTGTTACTTTATTTTTCATTTTATCAATTTATCACGACATAAAAATATATCTATACACTTATTTTTCCTTTTCATGTAAATTTAATTTTGATAATAATTGTTTTGTAGTTTATAAAATTGTGGGTGTTATGGATGTAGATGTCGCCACTACACTCTTTTGGGTCTTCCATCCGGCGAGGAAGGTGCAAAGCTTTCAAAGCAAGAGATTAACAAAGCTTATAGATCAAAGGCAAGAGAGTTGCACCCGGATAAGAGATCCGACGACCCGAATGGACATGCTAGTTTTATAAAGCTTCGCACATCCTACCATGTTTTCTCAAGGACGAAAACGCTAGGAAGTTATTCGATGATTTACTTCAAGCAAAACGAGAAAAGCTTCAAGATTTTAAGTGTCGTATGATGATGCCGGATTTTGAAGAACGAGAGTGGTCTTCTGCTTCTGTTGAGAAAAATACCACAAAAAATATGGTGGAGGTAATGAATTGGATTAATGGTGTGTTTGGGCTAGCGATTCGAAAAGCAATTATAGGAAAATTAATTTTACTAAAATTAATTTTGATAATAATTGATTATGATAAAAATTAATTATAGAATAATTGTTTTTGTAAAAGTAACACTTTAATTACTTCTAAAATAAGTTGATTTTTTTGCTTCTCGATATCCCAAAAGTGATTATGATCTTGGGGGCCAAACACCATGAAAATCACGACTGAACAGAAGTAATTTTTATAATCGGGGCCAAACACTTCAAAAATCACAATAGAAATGTAAAAGTGATTTTAAGAATTCCAATCGCTGGCCCAAACTCACCCTAAGCCACCTAGGTGCTTAAGGCGGTTTCTTTGGAGAAAATTGGTGAAGAGGATAAAGCGCAAAGGTTTACGGAGGTTGAAGATCTTGTCATTAAGATTTCGACTAAAAAAGTTTGAGCTCTTGTGGTGGTGGCGACATCTAAGTATGCGGAGGTCGTTGAAGATCTTGTCGTTGAGATTTCGAAGAAAAGAGGTTGAACTCTTGTGGTGGTGGCGTCTAAGGATGCGGTTGTAAGAGTATTTGTTTTATTGATTTTGATTTTGTGAATTTTCTTTGGCTTCATAAGAATGTGGTAGGTGATATTTCGAACCCTTTGCTAGTTTTGCCTCAATCACAAGCTTCATCGCCAGCTATTTTTAGTGTTGACGCGAAGAAATTCAACTTAACATGTGAATTCTCATTTCTAAAATATTTCGGTTTTTTTTTTCCGAGGATATAATCTCCCTCAAAGCGCCTCTTTTCAACAATTAAGTGAACCTGAGTTCGCTACTTCATAGTGACTAGTTCCTTCCACTAGACCAATTACTTATTCATAAACATTTTAATTTGAATGCCTTATGAGTCCTTGATTTCTCGAAGAATTATAACCTTAGTTACATTTAATTGAAAAATGTTATGTTCATCCAGTAAGACTAGCGGTAGCTCATGAATGTTAATATCAATCTTGCTATGGGCTCTTTAGAAGAGAAAATTTCATTTTTGTTACCGTAAGTATCATTACTTTAAAATTACTGTACCATAAGTTATAAACAAACATATTTATACCAAAAGTTATTGAGACTCGACATATTTGATATTTTCGTCAAATTTTTGATAAAAACTCCAATTTTAGGCTGAAAATTGATAGAAAATTTGCAAATTTTTTCCTATAATTAAAGATTGCTGAGAAAGTTTGCCCCACATATATTCTGGCTGACAAATTTATCCCACAATTCACAAATCTGAAGTACTTCAATTCCACTTGTATAAATAAATAAATAAATAATTAATCCTATTTAATATCTCTTAAACTAATTAGATTATATATATATATATATATATATATATATATATCTATATATATATATATATATATAGAGAGAGAGAGAGAGAGAGAGAGAATTGCACTTGTGATGCCAAACTTATATATATTCTCACTAGTGGTACCAACAAAAATTCAGGCCGACATATTTTGTACTATAATTTAACTAATCCCCTCACATTTGGTACCACCGTTAAAAATTACCGTTAAATGGTGATGTGGCAGTTAAGTCTTATTGAAAAATTGATTACATCACTTAGTTGACTAGTAATACTATCCAATAACATTTCATGTTGGCAAAATAATCCCAAATTTTTCAATTTTACTGATATTTTAGTCCACATTATGCCCAATTTCAAATTGACTAGAACAAGACCGCGTAAAAATCAATTTGGAGACATATATACTAAAGTAATTTAATTTTATAAATAATATTATACCATAAATTTGAAAAACTTAAATATTTTTTTTTAAATCTAGAACTTCAATAGTAATATTAATCTATTTAATATTTATTAAATAAAAATTATACAATATTTATTAATAAATAATTATAATTTCTATAATAAAGAAAAAACCTAAACCCCACACCCACACATCGTACCTCAGACCGCAGATCATCACTCTCCGGTGGTTCTTCGCCGGAGAAATTTTGGGGGTTTTATTAGTCTTGCGAACATACACGTATGAACAATTTTAGTTCTCATTCATTTAATCTCAAAAATCGCTCCTAAAAAATCCAAATTGGCGCAACTCCCATTCTTCTCTAATTTCAATTTGTGATTCGGATTCGTTACTCCACCAAATCAAGAAATTCTCGCCATTAGAATCCCCTGGACCTAGGTTACAATCCCCATGGATTGGTTTCAGTTGGCGCATTTGTCTGAGCTCCTACCGTAGGGGCTACGCATTTTGCATAAATAGTGTTTTTTTTTTTTTTTTGGTTTCTTGCTGTTTTATATGTATTTGTTGCTTAATTCCAGCTCCTTCGCACTCGAATTAAAGGGTTTTTTGCACTTTGCACCCCAAAACATAGGAAATAGGCACTTTGCATCACCGAAACTTAGATTTAGCACTTTACACCCTTAAAATATGAAAAATACAGCACTTTGCACCCTCTTTACTTTTTAAGCAAAAACTCAAGGGTAAAATAGGTAATTCAATTATAAATCTTTGGCACTTTGTACCCCCAAAACTTGAGAAATTGGCACTTTGCACCCCAAAACTTGAGAAATTGACACTTCGCACCCCAAAATAAAACTAGCGATTATCACCCTCGAATTAAGAACAAATCAGTAACTTGCACCCTCAAAACACAATAAATTGACACTTTGTACCCTGAAATACAAAATTAACACTTAACACCCTCAAATTAAAAAAAAAAAAAAAAACTCAAACCCCTCCTTTTCTCCGGCAAAGTCGACAATCGGGGCATAGTTGAAGTTACCAATTTTTACTCATTCAATTGTTGTGCATAGCACGTTTAATTTGTACAAGCTATAATTCACGGTTGTTAATTTGTTATATGATATGATCATTCCAAATTCATGGTATTTAATTTGTATATATGTATATAAATATAGGTTGTTCAGTCGGATTAGAAATTTACCTATTTTGCGTTAAATATTTTTCACCCCGATGGTCAACTTTGTCGGAAAAAATGAGAGGTTTGCGTTTTTTTAATTTGAGGGTCTTAAGTGTTAATTATGTATTTCGGGGTGCAAAGTGTCCATTTATTGTGTTTTGGTGGTGCAAGTTGCTAATTTATTCTTAATTCGAGGGTGATAAGTGCTAATTTTATTTGGGGGGTGCAAAATGTCAATTTCTCAAGTTTTAGGGGTGCAAGTGCCAAAGATTTATAATTGAATTACCTATTTTGCTCTTGAGTTTTTGCCTGAAAATAAAAGAATGTGCAAAGTACTGTATTTTTCATATTTTGAGGGTGTAAAATGCTAAATCTATGTTTCAGGGGTGCAATCTCATATTTCGGGGGTGAAGAGTGCAAAAAACTCTGAATTAATCACAGGTATCATCAATTTCAAGTGTACCGGGTTTATTTTTGATGAATTGAAGTTATTTTTCACCCCATCAAAATGTTAAGGGTTAGATTTATTAATCTAATGACATCAATTTTGTAATAATTTAAATTGACTTAACTGCCACATCACCTACTTAATGAACTTTTATGGTATGTGAGAATCGATATAAAATTTGGTACTACAAGTGCAATTCTTTGATAATATATATAAATTAAAAATATAAAAAATTATATAATATTTTATATAAAATCTGAAAAAATAAATATCAATTAAACTTATTAGATTTTTTAAATTTCGAAAAGAAATCTTTTAAACTAGTTAGATTTTGCATATAATATATATAAATTAAATAATATATTTAATAAAAAATCTGAAAAAATAAATCTTTTTAATTTTGTAGTAGCAAACATTGTTCATACTGCAAATTTTCACCAAAATAAGAATTTTTAATTCTTATTAATCACAAAAATGAAAGAAAATCAAGTTTAATAAAATAAATAAATAAATTTCTTATTTTGACATAGATAGCGAGGGAATTGCTCTTTTCATACAAAATATTTATTTTTTGTGTACATTTGTATCATACATTTTGAAAAAAAAATTAATACCATGATTTAACGATACCCTACATATTTGCATTCACCGTTAAATATTTGAGAGGATTGACCACGTGACCGTTAAGTCGTGAAAAATGACACGTGTTTTGCACATGACTTGGACTTCCACGGGCGGGAAAAATAGAAAGGCCAGTGATGAGTATGAATTCGTTAGGATAGTTATTCCCAATCGAACGCGACTCGCCAATATGAGGATCGGTAGGTCAGCTACGTCAATCCTCGATTTGTATAGGGGATCCTAACCTGAAAACAAAGACAACTACGTCAAGTTAATGCCGGTGGTTACCCGGCAATAACCCTCCGATGCTTAAGTAAGTTTCGAGATAAGTTGGGAAGTCGGAGCGTATTTATTGCTTAGAGAGTGCGTACCTTTTATTTTATTTATGAGGGCTATTTATAGTTTTAGGATTGATCACCGGGTCGGATTAGGATTGGACGTTTCGGTTCGAATATGGGTGCTCCGTACTTCAATTGATCCGATTATAAACGGGTTAACTTTAAGTGAACGTCGATTACCATGTCGGATAAATTGAAGACTTTAATGTCAACGCCGACGTTAGTTTATTCGTAAGTGATCGGTGTGAACTTATAGAGGGAAAGTTCTCGATGTCGATCGATCGATTCATGATGAGTATTATAATGACGAAGACTTGGTACATCAAGAGTCCCCCAAGTTCTAGAGTTCGAGTGTAAGTCGAACTCTGGAAGTTTTGAAGTGATGATCATTGAGTTTTGAATTTTAAATTCTGCTTGTATCTCAGTGGGAGTCCTCCAAGTTCTAGAGTTCGATTGTAAAGCGAGGTCTTGAACTTGTAGTATCGGAACAGGATTTCCCGCCCTGGTGTTAATGTTTTCGCGCCTTCTAGGTCTAGGGTTTAAATTGGCGGGAAATTCCCATATTAGGGGTGGAAGATTAAACGTCGCGTCCTGTCATGGGGCATTGTGCAATTATGATGAAGCGGTAGTTTCGCGTCTATATATAGGTTGATTGTTTATCCTGTGTTTTTACACTACGGTAAAAAACAGATTTCTATACGTCGGAGCTCTGTAAGCAAATAAAGGAGATTTTCATCGATTTGAATTCTAAGATACACAGAAAATGTCGGACAGCGAGGTATCAGCTCCAGAGTCCATTCATGTGGACGATGTGGTTAAGGACGTTTTTGGTGAGGAAGTAAATCGAGAGGAGGAGAACGAAGGTGATATACCAACCAGTGGTGGTCACGCTGACGAGGATGATGAAGAGGAAGTGGAAAGGCAGTTGGCTTATCAAGAAATTCAAGCCGGAGATTACAAGAAACCGTTGAAGTCTTGGATATCGTCGTTCTCGATCGGTCAGGGCTGGGGACTATCTAGTCCTAGTAAGGCACAACGAATGCATAACCCTCCAAAAAAGTCGATAGCGATACATGAGGCATCGATGGAGTGTGGGTTTCGAGTTCCTATCGCTCCCGAGCTCGCTTCAATCCTTAATTACTTGGGTGTCGTTCCGGCCCAGATCGTCCCAAATGGCATGTCGATGATCCTTGGGTTTATAGTTGTCATGAAGGCTCTCAGACAGGAGGCATCGTTCGGCAACTTCTGGTGTTTATTTACTGTGAAAGAGTCTCCTAAGTCAGGAAAGGGCTTCTATCAGGTGAAGTCTAGAGGGAACAGGAATAGTTTCCTGACGAATGCTAAAAGTTCTCATGGTAAAGGATGGAAGGCTCGATTCGTGTATCTTAGGCCTTCAAAGGATCAAAAGTTGAATATTACATCATCTTGGCGTAGTGGCCCGATCAATGTGCAGATGCCTCCGCCCCCTACTCTGTCGCCTCAGTTTTTGGATAATCTACGTAAGTATTCTCTGGATGTGAAGGTTCTTACCCAAGAGCGATGTCTTCGAACGTGCGGGTTATCTCCATCCAAAAAGAAGGGCGATGATCCTTCATTAGATGATCTTCTTAGGATTGCCATGGTCGCGCCCAAAGGGAAGAAACGGGAAGCTCTCGAGGCCGAGAATCGACGCAAATGGCCACAAGGCTTTGGCGCTATGGCTGGGGCTAGCGCGGAAGGCAGAGCGAAGAGCGTTAGTGACCATGAGGCTCGTCGAATTGAGATCAAACGAGGAAAGAGGCCTCGCAGAGAGGAAGAGACGGTTTTGAAGTCAGAAAATGATCCCGTCGCTCAGATCGAAGATGTCAGTGATGAAAGCTCTGACGACGATGAGATCGATCTTAATTTTTCGATATCTCAATGGATCGACTCTAAACATAAATATCCCGGAGGTTTGGGCTCCGGTGATTCAGTTCTTCAGCGAGATTCAAAGGATACAGGGTTTCAAAGTTTTGTTCACAGTGTTTTCAGTCGCGACCAAAGGTGGTTGTCGAGGAAATCGCTGCAAAAGAATTTTCACAGCTCGGGGCGGGCAGTTTCGGCTGTAAGTACAGTTTCTCGATATTAATTTTGTAGTATTGATAATAAGTCTTGTATCGGAAATCAGGTGTTTCGTTTTATGCAGGTAACGCAATATATGTTTCAAGGTTACTTCCAGGCGGATCTCGCGAGAGAAGAAATGGAAAAGCTTAAGGTAGAACATGATGTTGCCTTGAAAGAACGAGAACAGCAGCTCGAGGAGGCGATTAAACAGCTTAGTATCGCCACCCGAGAAGTCGAACGTGCTCAATCTGGGTATCCCCCAGAAGCTAGGGTCGTGTCCCCTGAACAACGTCTAGCCATCGTAAAAGAGTTCCTCGTGTCTCCTGTTTTTGAACACCTCGCAGACGCTAGGATGGGAGATTCGTTGGTCGAGATGCATGAGAAGACCATTAAACAATGTCAATATAGAGGTTTTCTTACTGCAGATTTCGATCCTTCAATGATAGGGGCGGCGCTCGACGAGCAATGTCAGCCTCCTGAGCTTATCGGTATAGATGAAGAAGTCGAAACTGCTCGAGCACATGAGTTCGGATGTTTGATTCCATCAGATTAGTAGTAGTTTAAGTAGGATCTGTATAAAATATTTGTGATTTGTATTGTTGAAATGTCAACGTCCCATTTTGATCGATAATTATATAACAGTGTACTTGTTTAACATATTCCCTTGATTTGGTAAACATGTCACTTTGCATTTACTTTGTTTTCGAGTATTTCTATCGAGTATTCGATTTCGAGTATTGTAAAATGGGCCAATTATTTGGGCCGGCTATTCGAAAGGAATGTTATTGGGCCGAAATATTGAGTCAGTTCACTTTATTGTGAACCGCCACATCTTTTCAAACAATATTGCCAATGGGCGCGCTCTTTAGGAACCCCCGCCTATATATATGGCGTTAGTAGTTTAACTGTTCACACTTACAAAAAACGTCTTGGGCGAAAGGTTGTCGGAGCTTTGTCGATCAGCGATAGCTTGGAGCGTTTTAATCGGAGTATCCCTTCCCTCTTAGGTATTTCTATCTCTCTTATTCATTTATGTCAGGTGGGTCTAAGTCCATAGGAAATGAATCTGTTGGGGAAGGAGAAGGTGTGTCGATAGGTTCTGTAAGGCGTTCGAATAAGGAAGTTATAATTCCTTCAGGGTCCAAGTCGGATCGTCATCGAACGAAAGACTTATTTAGTACCATATCTGCATGTCGTCTACGTATGTCTGACGAGTCGTTAATATTGAAGTATGAATTCCCCTCAGGTTGGGGTATTAAGATGCCATCATCAGATGATAGGATGAATAAGCCTCCGAGTGGCTATAGAGCCTTTCATATCGATAGTCTGGAAAATGGCCTCCGTTTTCCTTTAGCAAATGAATTCATCGAAATAGTTAATGGTCTCGGTTTATGCCCTACTCAATTGGTTCCTAATGCTATTGGTTATATTATTGCATTCTGTATAGTAATGAAAGCTGTCGGTCAACCCGCTTCTTTCGCCAATTTTTGTGGTTTATTCGATGTCCGTCCTTCCCCCCAATCCAATGAAGGTTTTTATTATGTACGGTCAAAACCCAGAGTTAGGTTTCTTAGTGATCTAAAATCATCCCATGGGAAAGGTTGGAAGAATAGGTTTATCTTCGTTCATGGTCCCGAGAACTACGTATGGAGGACGACACGCGAATGGAGGTCGGGTGTCATTCATTTGAAGAACATACCTGAACCTTCATGGGGGCCCGACTTTCTTTCTCAGTTGTCGGAATCGACTTACGATACTAATGCACTTCTGCGGGAGCCAATTTTGAGTTTAGGAGGAATGTCGATGGCTCCCTTACCTGTCGATTGTCCTCCCTTAGGTAGTTTTAATCGTTCTTTGTGTTTTCTTTATATAATACATTGATATATTCCTTTAATATATTTGTCTGTGCAGAAGACGTCGTCCAAATGTCGAATCGTTATCTCCGATCGATATGGAAATCTCAACATCTTGTGAAACCACCTGTGCCTCCGTCTCCGACTACTGCTAGTGAGAAAACCTCTAAACCTCCTGGTCATTCGAGCACTATCCCTCCACTGACCAATTCTCAAGTGGAGGGAGAACAAAAAACTGACAAAGGAAAAAGACCCATGTCGGCTGAAGTCGACCAGGAAGATATCCCTTCGTCGAAAAAGGCTAAGGAAGATGGTCTATCAACCCCTACCAGTAGCGAGATCCCTGCCCCTGCTGGAGGTAACCTTGCTGCTGGAGGTAACCTTGAGTTTATTCTCGAGGAACATAAAAGAAAGCATGGATCGAGGACGGCTGACATTTCGATGATGAATCCTGCAATCTTGGATTCATCAATCACGTCTCAGGCCTGGGAGAAATTTTTGTCGATCGTGTCTTTCGAGGATCATGCCACGCTTCTGAAGAAAGATGACGCAGACGTCCTACGATTGCAAGCGTCTCTCCTTCTTTCGGTATTCTTCTCTCGATATCAATACACGCTCTGTTTGCTTTCAATTCGTATTAATAATGTGAGACTTTCAAATCTTGCAGTTAAGTCAGACTATCTTTTCTTCATCTGCTCGACATCATAGCCTGGGAAAGCGTTATGAGAAGAGCAAAGGCTCTTGCTCTCATCTGAAGAAAAAGGTTGGTCATCTGGAGGAGAAGATGAAAGAAGTTGGTGAAAAGGTGGCTGTTCTGGAGCAAGAGGCGACGACGAAAGATGGTCGTATTGCTGAGTTGGAGGCAAAACTTGAGCAAAAAGATCAAGAATTAGCCATAAAGTTGAAGGAAGAGGCTGCTAATAGCTTTGAATTGGGTCGACAAGAAGGATTGAGAAATCGTAGTGAGGCGACTGCTGCTGAGAGGAAGGCTGTCGTTACCGATTTCTTCAACAGCGTCGTTTACGAGGAGCTTGTTGAACGTCAAGCGGGAATCGATCTATCCAAGGTCTTTGAGAAGGGTTGGAAGCAGTGTAGGGCGCTTGGCTTCCTGAATGATCATTTCGACGAGACAAAGCTCAGCGCCACTTCAGACGAGAACGGCGTTCCGCTTAACTTGGATTTCTTGACAGAAGATGCATCCAAGGGTGCACCCGAGGACCATGAATTTGGCTTCCTTCTCGAGTTGCAAGCTTCCAAGCTGAGAGCTGAAAATACTGATCAAGAAGGTGAAGTTCCCAGGTCGACTTCTTCCGATCACATCGATCTCCTCGATTTTCAGACTCATAACGATTGTTAACGGCATTTATTTTGGCCTTGAGGTTGAAAAACAGAAAAAACTTCTGTTTCCTCTAAAGCTCGGTATTCTGGTTATCGAGTTGCGCGTGGGTGGCGTGTTTTGCTGTTTATATGTAATTTGCAAGGAATGTTGACTATGTCTGTTTTCATTAATTGAATGTTGAACTTTTCTGTCATTAATCGAATGTTGAATTTTTCTCATCGTCTTAGTATATTCCATGCTTGTTGTCGCTTATCTTATCGTTTGGTCGGATTTAAGTCGATCAAACTTTATTTCTAATTTGATAATAATGATTTGCTTCTTCGTAGAATAGTATCTTTTGTACATCGAAGTAGGAATACGTAATAAAGAGGTCCTTTCGGTAAGTCGATAGATCGATGTGCTCAAGGTAATGTCATAACTGTAAATTAAAGCATTAATGCTTCCAGGTAGTTGAAACGGTCAGCACATTAAATGGGAAAGATCTCAGCCGTTAAACGTGGCTTCTTTTGGATCGTTGGATATGGGCCGCGTTAGTTACCTCGGGTAGCGCAACCGTCGGCTATTTTAAAGCATTATATCTTGGCCGTAGAACTTAATAATTCAGAGCCGTTGGATTGGATGGGCCAACCCTATAAATATGTGGGGGGTTTTCTCTCTTTCTACACACCAAAAATCACACAAACATGTCCTTTTTTCACAAGTATCCGAGAGGAACTCTCCTCGATAGTCCGTTTTATGATAGCAGGTTATCGAAAGGTCCCTTCTCCTTCTTTGGGATTTTTCATCCTACTCGACCGCCAGACCAAAACAATAGATGTGATATTCGTTTCGATTGGGTGGTATCGGTAAAAGGTGTACTGCAATGGGTGGGCCTCGTTGTTCGAATGGGTGGCATCGGTAACGACAACGAGGTTCACCCGGGGGCGTCTCGGAATCCTCATTGGATCGGCACTCTGCAACATATGTCGGTCCACGTCGATTTCGAGAGGCCTCCGACGATTCGAAGGGCAGGGGTAAGGTGGAAAGTATGGCAGCCGACCAGATGGTGGAGGACTTAAAGCGCAAAAATATTAAGCAATTTTTTCCTCTTCTGTCGCTTGGTCGAAGCAGAGAGACCCATCACCCATGGTCAAGCTATTGACTGAGATGGTGTGTCTCTCTGGTAAGCATGCTGCCATTAAAAAAGATCCTCCTGTCCTTCGCTAACGCCGAGGGAGAATCGTCCCTTCAAGGCCTCGATCAATGAGAGGAAAAGCTATAGGCGGAAAACCTCCATATTTAAGCCTATAGCTAATCCGAAGTCGATCGTCTTCAGTAGTCCTCGGTTGTCGAAAATGTAGGAAAACTCTGGATTTCCTCAACTTTAGTCGATTTTATCCAATGTAATAGCCTGTATTAAATTTCGATACCTGTTTTGTTAATTTGTATTGTAAGTCGATATTATGAATAAAATAATCATTCAATATCTTATTTATCCTTCCGAGTTGTTTTTTCTTTTTAGAAGTAATATCTCATATCTGAATATATTTATCGATATCCGAGTATTTAATTTATGCTTTTATTATAGTCGAAATATGTCTTTACGATATCGACGCCGTTTACACAATCGATATATTTAGTCTGATCGAGATACTTGCTATGTTTAGCTCATTCAATGTAATCGTCGATCTTAATTTTTATCTCCAAGTGTCGTCGTCGATTTTTACACTGATCAACACCTTTACCATAATCTACACAAGTTTAATGAAATCATTGATTCCCGTTATTTATCTCCAAGTGTTTTCTGTCGATTTTGATATTCGACCGATGCCTTTATAATACTCGAGATATGTTTATGCTTAGCTCATTTATCATTCTGTTTCAACAATTTCAATTTTATGTGAATATTTCCTCTCGATGCCTGAACGGCTATCGACATTTGTTTGTAGATTTGGAGATTTCCTCTCGATGCCTAGACGGCTATCGAGGCACGTTTGTAGATTTGGAGATTTCCTCTCGATGCCTGGACGGCTATCGAGGCACGTTTGTAGATTTGGAGATTTCCTCTCGATGCCTGGACGGCTATCGAGGCACGTTTGTAGATTTGGAGATTTCCTCTCGATGCCTGGACGGCTATCGAGGCACGTTTGTAGATTAGGAGATTTCCTCTCGATGCCTGGACGGCTATCGAGGCACGTTTGTAGATTTGGAGATTTCCTCTCGATGCCTGGACGGCTATCGAGGCACGTTTGTAGATTTGGAGATTTCCTCTCGATGCCTGGACGGCTATCGAGGCACGTTTGTAGATTTGGAGATTTCCTCTCGATGCCTGGACGGCTATCGAGGCACGTTTGTAGATTTGGAGATTTCCTCTCGATGCCTGGACGGCTATCGAGGCACGTTTGTAGATTTGGAGATTTCCTCTCGATGCCTGGACGGCTATCGAGGCACGTTTGTAGATTTGGAGATTTCCTCTCGATGCCTGGATGGCTATCGAGGCACGTTTGTAGATTTGGAGATTTCCTCTCGATGCCTGGACGGCTATCGAGGCACGTTTGTAGATTTGGAGATTTCCTCTCGATGCCTGGACGGCTATCGAGGCACGTTTGTAGATTTGGAGATTTCCTCTCGATGCCTGGACGGCTATCGATCTGTATGATAGTCTCAGTAAGTAACAAAAAGAGCTTTTCATTAGATTCAAAAATAAAGGAAAGGAAATTACAAGAACAGTTGGAAATATAGACAAACTAAAGAAAATTTCTTAGGCATAGAATTTTCTGAGGTTTCTCCCGTTCCAAGTTCTCTTCACGGATTCTCCTCCCATTGTGCTTAATCGATATGCGCCTTTTCTGCCAGCTTCGATTATCTTGAATGGCCCTTCCCAATTACAATCGAGCTTACCCTTTTGCTTGGATACATCCACTCGCTTTAGGACAAGGTCTCCTACCTGAAAAGATTTTAACCTTACATTTTTATTGTAGGCTTTTGCCATGGTAGCTTTGTATGCTTGGATACGGGCGGAGGCCCTTTCTCTTTTTGCTTCCAGCTGATCGAGTTCGAAGTTCCTTTTGTCCGCATTATCCGATTCGTCGTATAATTCAATTCTTGGCGACGAAACTTCCAGTTCGGCAGGAGCAACTGCCTCAGAGCCATATACGAGACTAAACGGAGTTTCCCCAGTTGCAGCTTTCTCCCTTGTTCGATTGGCCCAAACGACCCATGGTAATTCATCGAGCCAAGCACCTCCTGCTTCCGATAATCTCTTCTTCAAAAGCTTTACGATCTCCCGATTTGTAACTTCAGTTTGTCCGTTTGTTTGTGGGCAACCTACTGACGTAAAACGCAAATCGATTTTGTGTTTCAAACACCAATCCACTACTCTTTTCCCCACAAACTGAGGTCCATTGTCGGAGATGATAACTCTAGGTATTCCAAACCTGCAGATGATCGACCAATAGAAGTTGATTATTTGGGTCTGAGAGATTTGTTTCAGTGGTACCACTTCTACCCATTTACTGAAATATTCCACTCCTACAAGTAAGTAACGCTTCTGGCCTCGTGCCATTGGTAGCGGTCCCACCAAGTCTACACCCCATTGATCGAAAGGCCAGGCAATCGATATTGATTCCATCTTTTGCGCTGGTTGATTCGGCATAGTGGCGTGATATTGGCACTTGGCACACTTTTTAGCATAATTGTTGGCGTCTTTAACCAAGGAAGGCCAATAGTACCCTAGACGTGATATTCGAACTGCTAATGCTCTGCCTCCGGAATGGCTTCCACAAGATCCTTCATGGACCTCCTTTAATATTGATTCGATCTGAGAAGAATCTACGCATCTGTGTAATACTCCAGTGATAGATCGTCGATATAATTCGTTTCCAATGATTGCATATCGAGGTGCCCTATATTTGAGTCTTCTCGCTTCTGTTCCATTTGATGGGAGGGTTCCATTAGCTAGGTAACCAAATATTGGGGCCTTCCAACTTCCGCGATCGTCATCGATATTGAGTATATTCGTGCCGCTCTTCTCGATATCGATGGCTGGTTTCTCTGAAATCAACAGTGTAATTTTACGTGTTTTGATTCCCTCAATTAGATTTCCGAACTTGGAGAGAGCGTCGGCCCTCGTATTCTCTGTTCTCCTTATATATTCGAGTTGGAATGCATCAAGTCGTGAGACTTGTTTATTGACCAAAGCTAAATATCTAATCATTGAATCTTCTTTGGTCTTGAAAAGACCCTTAAATTGCTTTTCCACAAGCTGTGAATCGGTGTAAGCAATTAAGCTTTTTATTCCCGTTTCTGCTGCCATTTTCAATCCTGCCAGCAAGGCTTCATATTCCGCTTCGTTGTTGGATACTAGGAAATCTAATTTCAAAGCAAATTCAAGTTCTTCCCCGTTTGGGCCTTGAAAGTAGATTCCTGCGCCACCCCCTGTCGATGTAGAGGATCCATCTACATGCAGCATCCATTGTTCTTCTTTGTCTTCTGTCGTAACGGTACTTTCCAGTACGAAATCAGCTAAAATCTGCCCTTTAACCGACGTCCTTGGCATGTAATCGATGTCATACTCTCCTAGCTCAACTGCCCACTTGACTAGCCTTCCCGACGCATTAGGCTTTGAAAGTGTCTGCCTTAGTGGTTGGTTTGTCAGGACAATAACTTTGTGCGACTGGAAGTAGGGTCTCAACTTGCGCGCAGTAGTTACGATAGAGAGAGCAAACTTTTCGATCTCGGAGTAGTTTCTTTCGGGGCCTTGCAAGACACGACTTACATAATAAATCGGGTTGTTTTCTTTTGCTTCCATCCTGACTAGAGCTGAGCTTATTGCTTGTTCCGAAACCGCAATATAGAGGTATAGATCTTCATTACCTTTTGGTTTGGCTAAAAGGGGAGGCGACATAAGATAGGATTTGAGTTCTTCGAACGCCTGGTCACATTCCTTCGACCACTCAAACTTCTTTGCATTCCTCATTATTTTGAAAAAAGGGAGGCTTTTATCTGCCGAACGAGATATGAATCGATTGAGGGCCGTGATTTTTCCAACCAATCTCTGTACTTCATTTAGATTTCGTGGAGCCTTCAAATCGATGACAGCTTGTATCTTTTCCGGGTTTGCTTCAATACCTCTTTCATTTACTAAGTACCCAAGGAATTTTCCTGACCTAACCCCGAAAGTACATTTGGCTGGGTTGAGCTTCATTCCATATTTCCTCATTATGTCGAAAGCCTCTTTAATGTGTTCGAGATGATCTTTCTCGCTTAGGCTTTTCACCAGCATGTCATCGACATATACTTCCATCGATTTCCCCAATAAGTCTTCGAACATTTTATTCACTAGCCTTTGATAAGTGGCTCCTGCGTTTCTCAATCCGAAGGGCATCACCTTAAAGAAATAAACGCCCATTTCGGTGATAAAAGCAGTCTTGTCCCGATCTTCTAGTGCCATGAAGATTTGGTAAAATCCTTGAAATGCATCCATCATACTCAAAATTGCACAGCCAGCAGTGGAGTCGACCAGGGAATCGATTCTCGGAAGGGGATAAGGATCCCTAGGACACAGTTTGTTAAGATCCGTAAAGTCATTGCACATTCTCCACTTTCCCCCTCCCTTAGAAACTAGGACGACATTGCACAGCCACTCTGTGAATTGTATTTCAGCGATGTAGTCGGCATCAAGAAGTTTCTTTACTTCCTCCTTTATAATCCTGTTTCTTTCAGGACCAAAATTTCTTTTCTTTTGCCTTGCTGGTCGGGATGACGGATCGATATTGAGTCTATGAACGATAATCTTTGGATCTATTCCTTGGAGGTCAGTGGTTGACCAGGCGAAGACATCCACATTTTCTCTCAAGAATTCGATTAGCTGAGTTTCGAGCCCTTCAGATAATTGAGTGCCTATCCTCGTTGTTTTCGATGATTCCCCTGGCACTAACTCAATCGACTTATGTCCTTCGGAAGGCTCAATTCTTTCGAATTTCCTCTTTTTGGGATTTATTTCCTTCTGCATCTCGCTTCTTTCAGCAAAACATGCTTTCTCTACCTCGCCTATCTCAACCGGTTGTGATGGACTATTCTGCTGCTCCATTGGCGACTTCTTTTCACAAAAAGGAAAGTTTTCTTTCTTATGCTGTTTGTCTAGAGATACCGTATAACAGTCCCAGCCTTCCCTTAGATTTCCTCGGACTTCTCCTATCCCTGGAGTGGTCGGAAATTTCATCTTTTGGTGGTAAGTTGAGATAACCGCCTGGAAACTATTTAAAGCTGGTCTTCCTAATATGACATTGTAGGCGCAAGGTGCGTCGACAATCAAAAATTTGATCATTCTCGTTCTCGAATTTCCTTCATCTCCCAAGGAAAGAGACAAAGTAAGCGTGCCCTTGGGAATGACTTGAGCGCCTCCGAAACCCACAAGTGGGGTAATTACCACGTCGAGAGGAGTCGGGCCTAGATCCATTCGCTCTAAAGCATCTTGGAAGAGGATATTTGCCGAACTGCCTGAATCTATTAAGATTCTCTTAACAGTAGCTCCAGCAATTTGTGCTGTGATCACCATAGGGCAGTCTGGTACATCCTGGTTGTTGAATGATTTGAAATCGGGTTGCATGTCAGACTCATCGAAACCGATCATCTTGTTCTGCTGATTCGGTCTGATCGAGAACACTTCCCTTCTTTCATTTTGGGCTCTATCTCTTATAGCTCGAGATACTACCCTTCTCGAATTTTTACTGTCTCCTCCCGCCGGACCTCCCGAGATCATATTAACTATCGTTCCAGGTTGAGCCCTTCTCGGCTGGTCTTCCCTATCCTTCGAGTGTTGCTCCCTTCTCGCGGGGGATCTCGATCGCGACCGGTTGTCTTTCTGTCGATTTCTTGGTTGCTCATTCTTTGACGTCTTCATATACCCCGTAAGGTGCCCTTCTGCTATCAATCTTTCAATTTCGTCTCTAAGTTGATAGCAGTCATCGGTATCATGTCCTCTTTGTCGATGAAATCGGCAATACTTTCTTGAGGCTGGGTAATCCTTAATTGGAGCTGGTTTTCTCAACAGATTATGGTCCTGGATAGCGAATAGGATTTCGGATCTTAGCTTGTTGAGGGGAGTGTAATTGTTATGGTATTCCTTATTCGACCTGCCCAATCCTTGTCTTCCTGGGTTGTGATTTCTCTCTTCTCTATATACCTTCCTGTTTCTACCTTCATAAGATCGATTAATTTGTAGCTCCTGGATTGGTTTATCAGGTATGCCAGACGGATGTCCCTCTTCCGGCTTTGTTAACCCAAAGAAGGTTCCCCTCAATTTATTCATTTCCTCTTCATTCATGTATTGATTCGCCATTTCCATTAATTTCTCATATGTAGCTGGATTTTCTCTTACTATTGCACTGGCGAATCCTCGATTTAAAGTGCTTTGGAAAAGTACAGTAATTAGAAAGTCAACTCTTGGCATTTCAACCTTGAGGAGCTCATTGTTAAACCTTCCCATGAAATCTCTGAAAGTTTCTCCTGGCTTATGTATGATTGAGTATAAATGGTTTGCAGGGGGTCGGACCGCCCTCTTGCTACCAAACTGACTCATAAACTTATCACAAAGCTGGTCGTAGTCGAAGATAGATTTTTCCTCCAATCTTCCGAACCAGGATTGAGCCATCCCGGCCAGCGTAGTTGAAAACGCCTTTGCTGCCACATTATCAGAGATGCCATGGAGCTGCATTTGTAGATTAAATGAGGCCAAGTGTTCATCGGGATCTTCCGTTCCAAAGTAACGGGGTAACTGAGTAGGCAATCTCTTATCGAGAGGCAACCTTTCAAAAAATATTTCATCACAGAATGGTGACTTCCTTAATCGAGAGTTAGATACAGGAGGTTCATTCTTCCTTTCTTGTTTATCTAACTTTTGGTGCAGCGATCTTACTTCTGAGGCTAATTTGTTGACTTCTCTGACAGATTGCTCCTGCATGTCTTCTTCTATGCCACGCCTGTCCTGATATTGATCGGCTCGACTTATCGCTTCATTAGCCTCGAATCCAGTTCGTGCACCGAAGGCTGCAGCATTCAGGGGTCGTCGTGCTTGAAGGGCGTTTTCTTTAATCTCTGCGAGCCACTCCTTCTTGGCTTCATCGAGAATGGCTCTTAGGTCGCCTTTTGTAAGTTGTATTACCGGTGGAACCGGTGGTCTTGAAGTTCCGGCCTCTATATGGGGCGTAGGATCGGGATCAGGAATTAATAAATTATCTCCCTGACCTTCTCCGTTTTGATCACGATTTCCCTCTTTTTCTCGTGCATGGGCTGTTTTCGACCTTGTAGTCATTTTTCACGTTCTCAAAGTTATGGTTCCCACAGACGGCGCCAATTGATGAGTATGAATTCGTTAGGATAGTTATTCCCAATCGAACGCGACTCGCCAATATGAGGATCGGTAGGTCAGCTACGTCAATCCTCGATTTGTATAGGGGATCCTAACCTGAAAACAAAGACAACTACGTCAAGTTAATGCCGGTGGTTACCCGGCAATAACCCTTCAATGCTTAAGTAAGTTTCGAGATAAGTTGGGAAGTCGGAGCGTATTTATTGCTTAGAGAGTGCGTACCTTTTATTTTATTTATGAGGGCTATTTATAGTTTTAGGATTGATCACCGGGTCGGATTAGGATTGGACGTTTCGGTTCGAATATGGGTGCTCCGTACTTCAATTGATCCGATTATAAACGGGTTAACTTTAAGTGAACGTCGATTACCATGTCGGATAAATTGAAGACTTTAATGTCAACGCCGACGTTAGTTTATTCGTAAGTGATCGGTGTGAACTTATAGAGGGAAAGTTCTCGATGTCGATCGATCGATTCATGATGAGTATTATAATGACGAAGACTTGGTACATCAGCCAGACTCAATTTTTTCCCCAATTGTAAACTCTAATTCTTTTCCCAACATGTTAGAGACAAACCAAGCACATGCGTTCGATGTAAGTTGTATCAATTTCATCTGGGGCTTTCTTTGCTTGTAGCAATGAGGTGTCAATTAGACAATTATAATGGTTGAAAAAAGAGATATCAAATAATAAATGAATTATTTTCGTTCAAATTTATTCCAATATTCTTTCTTTTGTTAATTTGTTATATTTTCAATGGTCAAAGAGCAACTAGATAGTCTAGTGTGTTTTTAACGTACTTATCTTATAAATGTTTAGAAAAAAATAAAACACCAAATCGGCAAATCGTTCAATTAAAGAACTACTTACTTATTTTTCAATTATACAATTAATCGCCTATATATGAGATAAAATTTATATTTCTTATTTAAAGAAAGCGTAAAATTGCATTGAACCATAAGGAATGTATATTGAGAAGTCTGATTAGAAACTAGAATTTGAAAATCACATAAATCGGGGTAATAATTTAATTTATAAAATTGTACTTTGGTAAGTGTATCATAAAATTTCCTTTTCAATTTATCGTTAAAATAAAATAAAATAAAAATAAGATTCAACCTTCCTTTGCTTCCCAAATTCCCAATTCACCATCCATAATCTGCACCACCACTGTCCGTCCTCTTAAATATGCAATTATTCAATGGATATATATTTCTTAGCCTTTTATTGGATAAAAATATAACGTTTCTTTATTTTCAGTTGTCCAATATCGACTTTATTATTAAAAATTTAATTTTGATAATAATTGTTTTGTAGTTGATAAAATAGTGGGTGATATGGATGTAGATGTCGACCACTATGCTATTTTGGGCCTTCCATCTTGTGAGGAAAGTGCAAAGCTTTCAATGCAAGATATTAACAAAGCTTATCGATCAGAGTTGCACCCGGACAAAAGACCCGACGACCCAAATGCACATGCTAATTTTGTAAAGCTTCGCATATCCTACGATGTTCTCAAGGATGAAAACGCTAGGAAGTTATTCGATGATCAACTTCGAGTGAAACGAGAGAAGCTTCGATACGAATTAGCACAACAAAAGATGTTGTCAGAGCTCGAAGAAGAACGAGTGCTTCAAGATGCTATTAGGATGTCGATGAGAAAAAGACGTTTAGGTCTTGAGGATGCGGCTGTAAAAGTGTCTATTCTATTGATTGTGATTTTGACTTATTTTTATTTATTTTTTGGCTTCATAAAAAGGTGTTGTGTGATATTTCGAACCCTTTGCCGTTTTTGCCTCTACATCGACAGCTATTTTTAATGTGGACGTGAAGAAATTCGCTTAACACATCGATTCTATTTTTTGAAAATTTTTGGTTTGAATGATTTATGAGTTCTTGAATTCTTTAATAATTAAGCAATGTGTGCTCTATTTAACTGAAAAATGTTATTTTCATGAGAGTGAAGCCAATGCTAGTTGTTAACTTGCTATGGGACAAGTAGTTGAGTATTTGCTATGATATATTATTTGCTAGCTATTTGGCATATCAATAAAATTATAAAATTGAGTATTTGTTGTTTAGATTAGGTTTGAGGAAAACAAACATATAAAATGGAAGATACAATATACTCCAGTTGTTTTGAATAAAGTAACACTTCTTCCACGTCGTAAAATATGTAATTAGTTTAGTTGAGTGATATTCAATCTCAGAGTAAGTACATTATATTTTTTGTAATATGAATGTATTAGGTTCAGTGATTCAGTCAAATTAGATTTCGTCAAGAATCGCGGTGTAATTTGAATGCATTTAGTCACCGAGATTATATTTGATCAACCAAGTGGTCGAAATTTTGGCCCCATATACCATGGCTTCATTGAGGGCAATCCCAATTCAGGGACAATATATGCATATTCCCTACTATGATAAAAGTATGAATATTTATTAATTTTTTTGTGCGGACTAAAATACTCTTATTTGGATTGTTATTTAATTCAGTGGTAAATATATAAAAGTAGCTAAAGAGGTATAATTATTATAAATTCTCTCTTACATAATTTGTAATTTTAATCTTTTCTTATAATAGATAAAAACGAACCATAAAAATACATTATTATTTTAAATAGCCCCTAAATGATAGATACTAACCATTACATTTTAGCATCAATATTTATTTAAGTAAAAAAAGTTAATTTAAAATATTAGTAGAACATAAATCATAAACACTCTAAATATGAAAATTTAAAATAATTATCTTAAATATCTTTATGTTTTAAAAAAAAAATCTTACTACGAAAGAATAAAAAATACTTATAACTCAACTAATTACGTAATTTTACTTTGTCAAAATATAAAGATTATTCAATAATATCAAGACATGCATAACCTCAAATTTTGATGGAATTCATTTTGTGAAAAAATGGTGAAATTCGTGAAAAATGGTTAAATTGATAAAAAAAAAAAATATATCTAGGAATAGTGGCGAAGTTGGTGAAAATTTGGGTGAAACGGGTAAAAAAAAATGTCCCTGAAATCGATGAAAATTCGGGTCAAATTCATGAAAAAATAATGAAATTGGTGAAACGACAACATCAATGAAATGAAAAACAAGTGAAATCGGTGAAAAAATGAATAAAGTCAGTGAAAATGTGTCATATCATGAAAATTCAGGTTGGTGAAAAGAACATGTGAAATCAGCAAAAAAAATGTGCAAAATAGGTGAAAACCGGTTAATATGATTAAACGTGTGAAAAATAGGTAAACAAAAAAATTTAACAGACAAAATAAGGTGAAACCAGTAGAAAAACGGTTTAAAACGAAGAAAACAATACTATGAAAGAAAAGAAAATACTTATGACTTAGCTAATTACATAATTTTACTTTGACTAGAATAGAAAATATAAAGTTATTCAATAATATCAAGACATGCATAACCTCAAAATTTGATGGAATTCATTTTGTGAAAAACGGGTGAAATTGCTAGAAAAGGGTGAAATCGATAAAAAAAATCTATGAAATCATTGAAAATATGTGAAATCGATAAAAAATCTTGTGAATTGTTGAATACTGGCGAAGTTGGTGAAAATTTGGGTGAAACGGGTAAAAAAGTGCCCCTAAAATTGATGACACATTTGAAATCATCGAAAATTCGGGTCAAATTCGTGAAAAAATGATGAGACCGGTGAAACAACAACATTAATGAAAAATAAGTGAAATCGGTGAAAAAATGAATAAAGTAGGTGAAAATATATCATATCATGAAAATTCAGGTTGGTGAAAAGAACATGTGAAAAAAATATGCAAAATAGGTGAAAACAAGTTAATATGATAAAACATGTGAAAAATTAGTAAAAAAAAAAGAGTTTAATTGACAAATTAAGGTGAAACCAGAAGAAAAATAATTTAAAATAAAATGACAAAATTGTAATTAAATACAATGAAAATAAGTTATAACCGATAAAAAATATGTAAAATAGTTAAAAAAAATTAAAATGGTAAAAATGAATAAAATCGATTAAAAATTGGTTAAACCGGTGAAAAATGAATTAAATAAGTGAAAATCGGGTTAATTTTTTACTCTAAATTTTAAAAATATCCATAAAATTAACTAGACAGGTACAATGTACGTGTACTTTTCTACTATCAAAGAAAAAAGGGTTAGATATGCCAGCCAAAATATTGGAGATAGATTATTTTCATTTTTCCACTTTTCAGGCGATGATTGATTTTCAAGCAGCTGAAAGGCAGAATTTGGTTGCTCTCAAGTCGAATCCAAATATACGTACGAATTTGTGTTTATTCCAAATCATTTGTAGATGCTTAATGATTCAAATGTCAGTCCCTATTTGTAGATGCTTAATCATTTGTAGGTCAACTCTTCATCATCATATATTCAAATGGGCACCAGATCCTCTGTACCACAATTTGTATACCACAAGTGTGTACCACAAATGATTACTTGACACATGTATATATGATAATTATTATAATTATCATATATACATGTGTCAAGTAATCATTTGTGGTACACACTTGTGGTACACAAATTGTGGTACAGATGATCTATTGCCATTCAAATGTCAGTCCCTATTTGTAGATGCTTAATGATTTTCTGGATTGAGAAAAATAGCATCATAAAAAGTATTAAAACTTTTGAGAGTAGTCAACAAAAATCCATAATCCCAATACGGCAATACCCACATGCCAAAAATGTATAGTTGAAAGTTTTATGACTTGACTTTAATTGGCATTAATTTATAAGGGGTATATTGCTCTTTTTCCAAATCATGGGAGGTAAATTGAACATTATGAAATAATAATGGGATAAATATGACAATTTATCTTCATGTGTTATGATAAATATTGTACTTATAAAAATATTTTTTGTGGTCACTCTCAATTTTTGTGAGTGAATTACACTCTCTAATTGGGGAAATTCATACCCAGATCGGGTTTGACCGAACCCAAAACAACTACATGGCAAGTGTTAATACACTTGCTTTGGGATTGGATGTAACTCCCAGGAGAGTGACCAATCACAAAGCAAGTGCAATACACTTGCTTGGTGGTTGGATGGGTTTGGCCAAGCCAGACTTGGACAATAATTTTCCCTCTAATTGAAGGAGTAAATTGGTCTATTAATTTTTTTTCACAAGGGGGTATATTGCTCTTTTTTCAAATCATGGGGAGGTAAATTGAACATTATGAAAATAATAAGGGGATAAATTGACATTGGCCTTATAAATATACATATATGTGCACGGCCAGAAACTTAAGTAAAATAATAATTTATTATCTAATCAAACACAGAAGTGAATTCAACTCATTACCATTGAGTTGAAGCAAAATTCTAAGGAAATACCAAATCATGAAGTAAAGAGAAACAGTATTAACACAGTTTAGAACAAAGTAGTAGATATGACAAGTTTCAAAAACCTAACACAAAAACAGCACTGAAATGATATATCAGTACGTAAGTAACCGTTCATAATTCATGTACAAACTATAGGACCCCATAACACAAAAACAAGTGAATTTTCAAACTGGGAGGAAACTTTAAGGCAGCAAATCATCAGTTTTTTAAGGCAACCTCCTCAGAAAATTCATTGGATAAGAGAGAAGCTGATCGTGAAACCTCGGAGGTCTCATAAAGTAACATGCCATGATAAAAATCATAGTTTTAGGAAACACATGAAGTACCAAAAGGGCAACAAAACAGAATACCATAAACAAAGCCGTAGCCCTCGGGTCGCACCTAGTAAGCAAATTATAAAACCACTCTCCATGTGCATCCAAGTCACCAGACAACGTCTGAACCCTCGAAGCAATAGCTCTAAGCCTATCATATCTCGTTTTCAAAACATCAAATTGATTCACAGAAGTAGGAAAAGTGTCAAACTCTTCATCTATTTCATCCGTCTGAGCAATATCAGCTTGTGAAAGACTCACGTCAATGTGAGGAGGATGTCTAGGTATTAACTTGTATAAACTGACATATACGAACTTTGTAAATTGAATGAAGAAACTTGTCACCAGAAATTGTTTCACAGAAGTCGGAAAAGTGTCAAACTCTTCATCTATTTCATCCGTCTGAGCAATATTAGCTTGTGAAAGACTCACGTCTATGTGAGGAGGATGTCTAGGTATTAACTTGTATAAACTGACATATATGAACTTTGTAAATTGAATGAAGAAACTTGTCACCGGAATTTGGCAAGAAAAGTAATCTTGAAACTGAGAGAAAAATAGAAATGATATTATTGATTTGAATTAGTATGAACACGTGTGTTTACAATAACCTATCTCCTAATATATATACTAACTATATGGGCAATAAAGTAATTACAGACATAAAACCGGGTAAAAATAAAATACACTGAAATCCTAATTAAATAATGGTAACCTAATCCCTAAATTGATTTACTCCTCTTCTTCTTCTTTGCCATTCCTTTCTTCCTTCTCAGAGCTTGAATTAAGATCTGTTTGATTTCCTTTAATACCCCCTTGCAAGATGGAGAGTACAAGTTCTTTACTCCCATCTTGGACAAAATAAATTTGAATTGAAGGCAAAGCTTTAGTGAAGATATCTGCGATTTGAAGTGACGAATTGATAGGAAGGAGTTTAATATGATGGGCAGCAACATGTTCACGAACAAAATGGCAACATGTTCACGAACGAAATGGAGATCAATTTCAATGTGTTTCGTGCGCTTGTGAAAGATGGGATTCTGGGCCAAGTGCAATCCAGATGCATTGTCGCAGTAGAGAACAGGGGAGCTGGTGAATTGAACATGTAAGTCATTTAATAGTTGTTTCAACAACATAATTTCACTTGTAGCAGCTGCCAATGATATGTATTCAGCCTCGGCAGAGGATCTAGATATAGTAGGATTCCTTTTTTCTTTCCAGGAAATTAACGAATTTCTTAAATATGTATAGTAACCGGTTGTGGATCTTCGTGAATCTATACAAAAAGCCCAATCAGAATCACAAAATCCTGTCAAGGCAAAATTAGAATTCTTAGAGTAATAAAGACCTTGTCCAGAAGTAGCCTTAAGGTACCTTAGTAAGTGATGAGTGGCTTTTAAATGGGCATGAGTAGGTTTGGATACAAATTGAGAAAGTTTATGGACTGAATAGCTTATATCTGGGCGTGTAATGGTTAAGTAGATAAGGCTTCCTATTAGTCTCCTATAAGGAGAACGATCCTCTAAAAGATCATTTGAATCACTGAATAAAGGTAGTTTAGGATCCATAGGCAAGTGTACTGGTTTACTATATTTGTATCCAGTATTTTTTAAAATCTGTAAAGCATAATTCCTCTGTGATATAACCAAACCTGTTGAAGAATATGATAATTCAATACCCAAAAAATATCTTAGCCTGCCTAAATCCCTTAACTTGAAACAATTGCTCAATTTAAGTTTGATTTTAGAAATGAGATCATTGTTAGGACCAGCTAAGATTATGTCATCCACATATACAACAATAGCAACAAAATCAGAATATAAACCATAAGTGTATATAGAATAGTCTGACCTTGATTGAGTGAACCCAAAAGAAGTTAATACCTCAGTAAGTCTATGGTTCCACAGTCTGCTCGCTTGCTTCAGGCCATAGATTGATTTATTAAGTTTACAAACTAATTTACCTGATTGCATTCCAGAGTTGTTATGTGGTATATAACCTTTAGGTAACGTCATGTAAACTTCTTCATCTAAATTACCATTTAAGAAAGCATTAGTAATATCTAACTGGTGGAAATTCCAGTTTTTAATCATAGATAAAGCTAGAAGCACCCTAACAGTGACTAATTTAGCCACTGTAGAGAAGGTGGCATAGTAATCCACCCCTATTGTTGATTAAGGTGGTGTTTGCAAATGCTTCTCCGGAAGAAGAAACAGGTACTTTTGCTGAAAGTAAATAAAAAGTACTTTTTGAAAAAATATGGGGGTGTTTGCAAACTACATTAAAAAGCAGTTTAAAGCATTTAATTTAGTGTTTGCAAATTTATAAAAGCACATAACTATAGTTATTTTGTTTATTATAATATCTTTTGAAATGTCTATTTTACCCTTAAATTTACATCTTGCAAAAACAACTTTGGCTTTTAATAAAACGTTTCCATAAAAATCCAATTTTCAATCACTCACGCTTCATACGTACAAGTCTCTCTTTCTAGGGTTCTTTCTCATCTTTTATTCTTCTTCTCCGAATTGAATGCTCTGCAATAATGTCTAATCAAGTAACTTCAGCTCTTTTGCGTGTGATTATGGTAATGGAGGTAGGTATTCATATTAATTGATAATTTCAACCCAGTTATATATAGTAGTCTTTGTTAACACAAATCTTCACCCTTTTTTTTTCCTTCAGAAATCACTTCCATCATCCGCCTACTCGGCCGCATCAGGTAAGTGTGTTGATTATCTTTTTGTTTTCGAAAATTACTATTATTTTTTTTTAATTTTTGAAAATTTATCTATATTTTGAGATTAGATTATTGTATTTTTTAAGCTAGTTTTAGAAACATGACGTTCAAATTTGAGAAGACCTGTAATTTTTGCTTATAAATGACAGTGATAATGTTGTTTTACACTTGTATTTTTGTAAATATTGATTGGAGATATCAATTATATATGAGTCTTAAATAATGACAAATGTAATTTGATTCATGTATTAAGGAAATACATGTATTATACTTGTAGTTAGAGCTGCCAGTGGAGTGTATTTCTTGTTATGCTTATATATATATATATATATATTTCATTGAATATAACATGTTATGTAGTTAAAATTTATTTATATATTTATCTCTTGTTTCTATTGCTGGATATTATACACTTATATTAGAATAAGTAATATGATTGTATTATGAATACTAAGTCGTGATATGTAATATTAAATTTGAGTTTATTTAATGAATTATTTGTTTCTGACATCTAATATTTATTTCATATGTGGTTACTCTAAACTTAGAGATATGGCATTACCTAATGGTGAGTGGAGTCTTGATGATACCAATATGTTTGTGGAGATGTTGACTGAAGCATCAATGAATAATGAGATAGCATGTGGTGGCAACAATAGTGATGCTTTTATTGTTATTTCAGTCAACCTAACCCAACAGACTCGTACGATATATTTGTTTAGACAAGTGTTGAACAAATACAATGAAGTACATATGCGATACTATCAATGGAAGCAGGCTAGGAGTTACACTGGTCTAGGTTTTAACAGTGTTGAGAATCAGATTATCGCAAGTGATGAAATATGGGATATTCTTATGCAGGTATATAAATCTAAGTAACTTTTGTATAAAAATATGAATTTTGTTTATGATGTTTAACTTGAAATATTTTTATATTATTCTTGTTTGTAGAAATACCCATGGGCTAGGCGTTACCGTTACGAAGGGGAACGGTATTGGGTCGAACTAGATTTCATCTTCGCTGGGCAGTAACATAATGAGCAAATGGAATTGGCCGATGAAAATGTTCATCTTGACTTGAATGCTCCAGTCGGACAAGAAGAAGTTCCACCCGAGGCTGCAAGAGAAAGGAATGCTCAAAATGGGCCACAAGAAGTAGTTGCCCCAGCGTATCTTCTACAAAATATTCCATTAATGGAGATTGATGAAGTTGTTGACCCAACCGGGTTTGATGTACCGGGAAAGGAAGAGGAAGAAATTGAGCATGATGATGATGGCGATGCGGATAGTGACGAGGGAATTTGTGTGGAGATCATTGTGGTTGATGACTCGTCTGATGATGGTACCGAGCTGATTGAGTTGTCCTCATCTGATGAGGAAAACATCTGAAGTTTGAAATAAGTGTTTGTAATTTCTTTTGGATAAGTAACTCTATTACTCTATTATCTAATTAGTATTTTATGTGGATGACTTGAATATGCCACTGTTTTGCCATCACATTTTGGTTGTTTAATATATATGACTTGAAAGAAATCTATGACTTATATGATTTTATATAAATGTAGAAGTCAATAGTAGTGTTATATGATTTTATAAGGATTCTACTTTTGTATTTATATCTACTTATTGATTAGGACAAGTAAAAATTTAACTCTGTTAATGTACACAACGTTGGTAGTATTTGCTTGTTATAATTAATTTAATGTAAATACTTTTGCAATTTTAAAAGTAAGTAAATAAATAAATTTTAACAATATTTTTTTCCCGTGCAATGATAGTCCTAACTCGGTGGTAGTGGACTCAATAAATGTTTTTGTTAAGATAAAGAATGTATATCTAAGTGTTTGTAAATTTTCATTCCAGGAAGCCTGAAAAATTATTATGTTCTAGAAGAGAATTAGACAAATGTTCCATTAACTCATTAATATGACACGTTCTCAAATTTTACAAATGGTCCATTTGTATATTTTACATGTGATGCTGAAATTTTAGATATCATTAGCACTAATTCTTGATTCGAACACTCTATGCACTGTATGTAGCAAAAAGTTTTTAAGACCTTTTAGCAATTTGTCTTTTATATGAACTTTATTGATATGTTAATTAATGTTTGGACCTTCAACAACTCTATGATTTGAGTGAGCTCATCAGCACTTTCTACTTCAGGATTTATATTGGCCTCAGTAAGATTCAAAGAACTGAGTGGAATAATCAAATACTTCATATGTTTAGGCTAAAGTAAACGGCGTAAATAATTGAACATTTACAAATAAAATGTAAATGATCTACATTTGGATACATATTCTAGTACAAAATAATATATAGGAATCCTCAATAGTCTACATTTGGATACCTATTCTAGTAAATGAGAAAGATGTGCATATATCATCGCGAAGCTTATCCATTCCATGATCACTAGAGTTATTCAAGTCATGTGGGTTATCATTTTCATTTGCACCACCATCTTCATTCTCTAAATTAACGTTATCATTTTCAAAACATAAGAAGTCTTCATTCCTATTTATCTTGCGTATGAAATTGTGTATTGCCATAGTAGCTGGTACAAGTGCAACTTGATCTTCCCAAGGAATATTCACCAGCATGTCCTTAAGTGTATAAAATTTACTTTTCCAACACCCAAAAGATCTCTCAATAGTTGTCCGCAAAGAGGAGTGGACATGGTTCAACATTTCATACGGACTGTTATAAACGTTGGAGCGATCAAAATCAGGAAGATGATATTCACCCTTATACGGCGCCATGAATCCAGGTATATTCGGATACCCTGCGTCCACCAAGTAGTATTTACCTGAACAATTCAAATACAAATACCAACACACTTTTTTATTTCAATAAAAAAAAAACATATAACAACAAATGAAGACTTATGTACAAGACTCATACCAGGTGAAGGCATTGGAAAATTCTTTGCAGGGTTCCTAATTGTGTCATAAAAAATGTGACTGTCGTGAGCACTTTCCTCCCATCCCGGCAAGACAAAACTGAAACACATGTCAAAGTCACATGCAACCAAAATATTTTGAGTCGGTATTCCTTTCCTCCCTATGTAAGGAACTTGCAACTCTGTAGGCAGTGCAGCTTTTATATGAGTCCCATCAATTGCCCCTATGGAATCCTATGCAGTAAATATTTATTATCATGGAATAAATACGTATTAATGTATCATAGCTAATACAATGAAATTAAAAACAAAGCCAAATACCTTAAAATGAGGAATGTATCTATCATTTAGCCTAATGTAATCATGTGTAACAAATTGATCTCCAAATGGAATAACCCATTCAATGGCCATACATGAGCAAGCTTTCAATACCCTGTGGAACGATTTGCTAATTGTAAAACTAGATCGGTGAAACGTTTCCTGACACTGTCTATTACCAACTCTTGGCCCTACAAGCATCATAAAAGTGGCCACTTGCTCCTCAATGGATACAGAACTCATCGACTTAAGTTGGTATTGATCCACTAATATTTCACACAATCGAAACAAAGTCGGCACGCTCATTCTCAAATTGTTTTTACATCGGGATGCATTTCCATTCAATATAGACATCAATGTTGCCCATCCACTAAATTCTCTATCATGACATGGGACTTTGTACATATGATTTTGAAAATGTGTCACAACAACAAAACAAGCTGCTCTTCTAGCTTTTTTTTCTTTTTTTTTCCAATTTGTTGCAAACAACACTATTTACCTCATCATCATTGCTTAAATGATCCAAATTTATACTATTCGATGAACCTGAAATGATGTCCAACGCTACATCATCACCAATATCATCCATTCTGTATAAAACCAAATTAGATATATTATAAATCCAACATTAATAAAAATCAGACTAGTACTATAAACAATCACAAACATTGACATAAATATATGCAACAAGAATATAGCAATACAATCAAATGCAAGTCAATAATCCATTTTGCATAAAAATGAAAACACAGAGTCTAAAATCCGAAAATAAAATTGTTTTGGCATTAATTCGAGCCAACACAAACAGTGGCATGAATTTATGCAACAAAAGAAGTCTAATATCCAAAAGAAGTCTAACATCTATTGTGCAAGAAAAAGAAGTCTAACATCCAAAAGACAACCCATATTTGTTCAAACATTGACAAAAGACACTTCAAACCCTTGATCGAAGACTACATCACAAAAGTTAACATGTTGATTAAAACTGATCATCGCCTCGATAATCTCCTTGCGGATATTGAGATGTTGGGTTTGAAGGTGCTGCACATGCCATATTCCTATTCATCTGCCCACGTAACCATCTCAACCTCGACTCGTCTGTCTTAAGTGCTAGGAATAACTTACGATTAGCAGGCTTTAGCATTAGACTAGTTGAGTACAGCCACAAGTCATCCCCATTCTCAATCCCATCCATAATCTCTATTATTTCAGTGCATGCACTTATGGAATATTGTCGACTAGCATCGACGGGAACACGGGAGGCAGCAACGATATCTTGCTCCATGTTGTCTACCATTCTCTCAAGGGACTTTGCTATCTTGGCAGCTGTAGATACCTTCTTTACCTTCTTGTGACGTATGCGAGCTAGAAATTCTTCGGCACCATTCCTCTGTTTGTTTTTTGTGACACTAGGGCCTCCTTGAGCATGAGTTCGCTGTACAGGATCAAACGTGGGAGTACTTTCAGTATCAATGGGCTCACCGATCGGTATCTCTATGGGTGTTTCATCATCAGACGAGTCTTGCATATGTGGTGGGAGAAGACCCGAGCTTGGAGTCCACGCACTATTCCTAGTAGCAACAACATCTGAGAATAATGTTTCTTGATCATAAAACAATAACGGACCCTTTAGCCGGAACTTGGCTGCATTCGGATTAGCCTGAAAAATTAAATAAAATTAAAATGAATTAAGAAAATTTAATAGGCAGCAATTCGAATATATTAGGGCTATTTTACAAAAGTAAAAACCTGTATCTTTCTCGACCACCATTCCTCTGTGGCTGTCACTGTCCCTTTTTCATGATCCCAACCAAGTCCAGTCTCACCACGCATAAGCCATTTCCATTGACTAAACTCCTTCAAGTTGTCCCACTATTCTTCAATTGCACTTTGGAGTACTTACGGTTTGTGGATGCACCAAATTTTTTGACTAAATTGTCCCAACCAGTTTTGTTGAAGTGACTACCAGGACGATTTCCCGCGGTAACCTCCCCAACACATAACCTAATGAAAATCTCGCTGCATTTCGTATCCCATGTGGCCTTAATGAAGGAGTCAGAATGTTTTTCCTTCTGAATTCTAGCACTCGTTTCAGTGCTCGGTTGTGAAAATGGTTCAGTGGAAGGGAAGAGTATGTCAGTTGTTTGGTATGAACTAAAAGTGTTCATGTAGGAGTCCATAACTACGCAAAAATGCCACATAAATGCAATCAAATGATTCAATTAAGCCACATGAGTTCTCATAACAAATACAATTAAACCTTCCAATTGAAACATAAAAAAAATGCATCAATGTATAATTTATAACTATACAAGTTCATATATTGAGCCTCATATTTCATACCTCAAGAATTCATTAATGTATTCTTATTACTGTAAATTTCATGTATGAGTCAAATAACTCAACAAAATGGGCACACGGATGCAATCAAATGATTCAACTAAGTTTTCAAAATGAATACAATTTACCGTTATATATCAAACTACAAAAATGTCTCATATTTCAGACCTCAAGAATGCATCAATTTAATTTATTAAGATAAAAGTTCATAGACAAGTAACTCAACAAATATGTACGTAAGCAGAACAGAGTACAAAATAAGTGCACAAATGGGTACATAACCCGAACAGTAGCTACAACATCTGGCCATGGTTGAACATTTCTTTTAGCCATTCAAATTTTGATAAGAACAAAATTGTAATTCGTTTTCAACAGTGCAAGAATCCATAAAGTAAAAGAAGTTGCAAACATATAAAAAAAAATCAAGAAATTAGGGGTTGGTGAAAATATCAGATATTTAAATCTAAAATACTAGATAAACTCACCCAATTTCTACCTGTGATTAATTGCAAGGAAGCAGGAAGTTGAAACTCACCCAATTTCTTTTGATTTATCTGCCGACAATGGAGGGGGAAACGGGTTAGGGTTAAAATTGTATGTATGAATTTTATTTGGAAGTATATATGTGGGTATTTGTGGAATTATATGATTATGGTAAGGGTAAAATTGACACTAAATTGCTTTTTTTAATTACAAAATTGCCACCGCTTAAAAAAGCATGTAAGGACCTGCTTCTTCAAAACCTGATTTTACTTGCTTTTTCCTTGAGAAGCAAAAGCAAAAGGTGATAATGTAAACACTATAAAAGTGCTTTTTTTAAGAAAAAATCTGAAAAGTGCTTTTTTACAAATACCACCTAAATCCTTGAGCCACTAGTCTAGCCTTAAACCTCTCCACAGATCCATTAGCATGTCTTTTAATTTGGAATATCCATTTGCAGCCTATTGGAGTTTTATTAGGAGGGAGGTGTTGAACAGATCATGTGTTGTTGAGTTCCATTTCTTGAAGTTCAATTTGAATGGTTGTAACCCATTCAGAATGTTTAGTTGCTTGAGCATATGTAGTAGGTTCTGAAATAGCAGTAATGTTAGCAAGAAAGGTTTTGTGAGGAGGTGATATAATAGAGTAGTCTAAAACCTGTGATAAAGGGTATCTAGTAGGGTGTGAAGAAACAGACTACAATGAAAATCTTTTAGGTAGGAAGGTGTTTTGGGAATCCTAGAAGACTGTCTGACTATAGGAATACTTGGTGAAGGATCAGAAGGAGGTGTGGTTGCTGAAATGGGAATGTTGGTCTGTGAATCCATAATAGGGGAAGGAATGTTGCGTTCCAAATCCTAATACGCAAACACGCAAGTATACGGTCGTTACAAGTAATAAAGTGATAAATGAGTGTCGAACCCACGAGGAATTATTCAATTAATTACCAACTAACGTCTTGTTACTTCGACTTAGATTTGTATGTTGAGTTTGGTGAGGTGATGGTGGTTTTGATACTACAACTCAATTAAGGTGGCTAAGGAAACTAACACTTGATTTAATATATGTAAAGGCTTCTACGATTTTATGTCACCTAGTTCAATTCAAGACAAACGACTCAACAATTGACAACCACACTCATGTTTGTTGTTCAAGATTTCATAAAATATTCATACGTATCTTCCGAATAGCGTACGAACCTACCAAAGTAGACTAATCCAATTTATCTCTAAAAGGATTAAGCCTAAGTGATGCATTAATTCCAAACCTTAATAGAACATGAAATGACCTATGTATATTCCTATTCTAAAATCAAATCACAACCTAGTTTTACAATCTTATCTTTAATCCACTATGCCTAGCAATTAAAGATCAGTTCATTTCATCCTATGTTTGATCAAAACACAAGTTGACAAAAACTCAAACTAGTTTAACAAACATTTGTATACAAGCATAGCAACAACCATTAACTCATCATTTAATCAAAAATCAAGAACCAAACATAGGATCAATAAAAACATAGAATAAAGGAGATTAGCTACTCATAACATTAAATAAATCATTCATTACATTAATGAAAGCCATAAATATAAATGAACAAAACAAGAAAGATAGAGTTAGAGCAAGCTTAGATGATGAGGTCTTCAACAACTTCTCCCTCAATGCCTTTTTATCTTCTTTGGGGAGTCCAAGTGAGAGTTCTTCTTTCCAAAGTGCAAACCCTTCTCTTTTCTTCAAAGGAGGCAAGAGAGAAAATGTAAAGTGTAGTGTGGTGTGAAGTTGTGAGTGATTTTCTCCTCACCTTCTAACCTAGCAAGAACTACCAACTTCCAATGCCTAAGTTACCCTCCAAACTAAGGCAACTAAGGCCAAAAAGTCCCCCAAGATGCCTAAATATACAACTGGGATCAAAGGGGGAAAATACAAGAAACCCCATGCCTTTCCTGCAGCAGAAATCTGCTGGTAGCAGGGACCTCACAGCAGCGAGGTAGGACCTCGCGGCCGCGAGGTTTAGGCCGTAGGTTTCCTGCAAATTTTTTGCTCTGCCGCACTTTCTTCCGAGCAGCATATCTTTTGATTCCGAACTCCGATTGCGGATCCGTAAAGTCCGTAGTGTACCTAACTCACTCATCTAAGACATATCCAAAATTTAGCTCGTTTGGATAATCCATGAAATATTTATGCATGTTCTAGTGAGCAGGTATCTACATTCTTGTACAATTTGCTCCGGGTTCTAATTCCTTTGAAGCTCAAGCTTGACTTGCGGGGTGGGTAAAGTGACTCGCATCATTGATACGCAAATCCGAATCTCTCTAAGATGTCAATACCTACAAACCACGGAGAAAACGATCAAAATACGAACAAAAAGACAAAAACCGAACAAAGGGCCAAAAGCACAAAAGACAAGAAAACACGCGAAGCCACACAGAAACTCGGATCAAAACAAGATGTTTTGGGCTTAAAGAGATAGGTAATAACGAAGTTTTCACGGCGTTATCAATGAATGGGATCCATATGGAATATGTTTGGATAGGAAGCTTGTGGAACAGGATTTTGATCAGAATTAGAATTGAATGTAGCTAGAATAGTGGGATCCATGAAAGGAAAGACATGTTCATGGAATACCACATTTCTAGAAAGAAAGATAGCTTTAGATTGTAGATCAAGTAATTTGTAACCTTTTACACTTGGAGAATAACCTATGTAAACACAATTAGAAGCCCTAGGAGAAAATTTTGATCTGTGATCCTTTAGAGTAGAAGCATAAGATATGCAGCCAAATACCCTAAGAAATGAGTAGTCCACTTCCTATGTATAAAGAGCAGAGAAAGGGGACTTATGGTATAGAATAGAGGCTGGTATATATTCTGTTGATGAGATAAACAGTTGTAAGTATGCAGTGATTCCAGTACTGGATAGGTAATTTTGATTGAAATAAGAGAGATCTAGAGACACTTAAAATGTGTTAATGTTTCCTCCCAACGACTGAGTTTTGTTGAGGGGTTTCAACACAAGAAAATTGATGTATAATACCTAGGTCAGCAAATAGTTGAGAAAAACTAAGTTCCTTTGCATTATCACTACGAAATTGTTTAATAGTTGTGTCAAATTGGTTTGAATAATGGCAATAAATCTAGGAATAATGTGTGTAATACATCTGACTTTTGTTTGAGTAAATAAATCCAAGTAAATCTACTAAAATCATCAACAAGAGTTAAAAAGAATCTGTAACCATTATGGGATGTAACCTTGAAAGGTCCCCAAACATCACAATGTATGAGATTAAAAGGAGCAGTGGATAATGCATTATGAGACAAAAAAGGTAAACACTTTTGTTTAGCCGTAGGACAAATATCACAAGGAAATTTATTTATATCAGTTTTAACAGAAGCAATGCCTAATTCAGATTTCCACTTTAAAATCCTATCTAAGGAGGGGTGTCCTAACCTATTGTGCCAAGTTTGCATAGTAACAGAATTATATTGAGAAACAAATGAAAAAGGAGAAAAACAGTGAGGAAGAATGTATAGTCCATGCTTGTATTCACCCTTGCCAATCATCTTCAATGAGCTCATTTCCTGAATAATGAAATGGTCAAGGAAAAAATCAATGCTAAATGGAAGAGAATTAAGTAAAACACCAACAGAGAGTATGTTAAATTTTAAATGTGGCACATATAAGACTTTATGAATTATGAATTTTTGGTTGACTGAGATAGAACCCTTGAAAAATACAGAAATGGTGATTGAGTTAGGTAAAGTAATGGAGTGATTAATAACAGGTTGAATAGCATTAAAGAAATGAAGGTTGTTACATATGTGATTTGAGGCACCTGAATCAATCACCCAATCATGAGAAATATTAGAAAAAGAAGTAGAATCAGTGGAAGAACATATACCTGTGTATGCATTGATGGGATAATTGGGCTGATTATTGCTTATGTTTTCTGTTGTAGGAGATGCAGACATACCAGTGATGTGTGGAGTCAAAAGAATGGAGAGATGAGTATACTGTGCAGGAGATAAGGTATGTTGGAATGACTGTAGATTATCTGGTGGTGTATTTGATGATATGTTGCTGTCAATGATTGTGTTATTGACTTTGCTGGATTGAGTCTGAGTGTTTCTAGGATATGGTTGCCTATAACCAGGTGGAAAACCGTGTAATTGAAATCATGTATCTGTAGTGTGTCCAGGCCTTTGACAGTGTGTACAATAGGGCCTATCATTCCTTCTGAAGTTAGATTTAAAAGGAGGTCTAGTCTGTTGATTAAATGGTGGTCCGTATTGTTGACTGGTGTTGCTTGGATTTTGTTGTTTGTTCTGAAAAGAATTATATGAATTTTGGGTGGATGTTTGTGAAGAAGGATGTGGAGGATAGGGTTTGAATGGAGGAATTTTAGGGTTGGATTTGGTAGAGAAAGCCATAGAATTAAAAGTGTCAGGGGTTTTGTTGTGTTGGTGAAGTGAGTTCTGTTTTTCTTCTTGTGTTACAAGTGAAAAAGCTTTAGGAACAGTAGGGGAGAGGATCCATAAGGAGGAGTTGACTCCTAATATGGGCCAAACTCTCTTGCAAACCCATCAAGAATGTCAAGAGATACTCATTTTCAAAATATTTGTCCAGTTTACCACAAGTGCACTTTGGTCTACTGTTTGTAAGTTCATCCCAGATCACTTTGAGTCTAGAGAAGTATTCATTAACCGAAAGATTTTCTTGTTGAAGAGTGATCAAGTCTCTACGGAGTTCAAACATTATATGACCATTAGGTTGTTCAAATCTCTGCTTCAATTCATTCCAAATTTCTAAGGCAGATGTGTGGTAGAGAATAGTGGAAGAAATGGATTTTGTGAGTGAGTTTAAAAGCCAGGTGACCACTATGGTATTGTTACGATCTCAATAGTTGGCCAATATTTCATCATCTGTAGGTCTAGTGATTGATCCATCTATAAAACCTATTTTGTTTTTGACTTGTAAAGAAAGGGACATGAAGATGCTCCAAGATTTATAGTTATCTCTATTTAACTTTTCTGAAACTAAAACAATACCAGGCCCATAAGCCGGATGAAAGTAATAGGGGCTGGATGGATCCTCAATGGGAGGGCGGGAAACGGGAGAAAGATGTGTTAGAAGAGGGACCAATGATGGAATCATGAAGAAGAAGACATAATGATTGAGAAGATGGAGATAGATAGAACAAGAAAAGGATGTGATCTTGAATTATCAGAGAATCAAGAAACAGTTTGATGTATCAAGAAAATACCAAATTTGAAGAACTTAGGATCGGGTTGACAGAAAATTGAAAATAAAATATGAAACAGATACCTGGAGGAGAATGGAGAATTGATGATCTAATGTTGAAGAAGAACAAAGATCAAGATGACTGAATGATTGAAGGATTTCAATTTGAGAAATCAGAGAAGATGCAGCGGATGTGTTGATTTAATTTATTGATACCATATTAACTTGTATAAACTGACATATATGAACTTTGTAAATTGAATGAAGAAACTTGTCACCAGAATTTGGCCGCAAAAGTAATCTTAAAATTGAGAGAAAAATAGAACTGATATTATTGATTTGAATTAGTATGAACACGTGTGTTTACAATAACCTATCTCCTAATATATATACTAACTATAAGGGTAATAAAGTAATTACAGATATAAAACCGGGCAAAAATAAAATACACTGAAATCCTAATTAAATAACGGTAAACTAATCCCTAAATTTATGTACTCATCTTCTTCTTCTTTGTCGTTCCTTTCTTCCTTCTCAGAGCTTGAATTAAGCTATGTTTGATTTCCTTTTAATACTAGGCCTTAAATGATAGGTCCAAGCACCGATTGTGAAAAGGACAAAATAAACGTGAAATGTATCATCCAAGGGAAACAAATGAAAGCCAAGAACAAACTGAAGACGAGAGTGCTAATATGAGGGGATTTCCACTTACAGATTTGATCTAACCCTTGGATGATTTTGTCAAGTGCAGAAAAGATCAGAGCAATCCAAAAATAATTGGCTTTGCTTCTTCTTACACTGTACATGTTTGATCCCACATCGAGCATGTATTCAACCACTTCCTTTCTAAGTGGCAACTCTAAATGGCTTAGTCTCGTGGAGATGATTTGAGTGGTGTGGTGCATTAGAATCTTGATTTGGTGAGTGCTTAAAGGCTGTGTGTAATGTAGGTTAGGTAACAATGGTTGTGTGTACATGCTTAGCATGTCGAGGAAAGATTTATTACAAGAGAATCTAACAGCTAATTGGGTTTCTCCAATTTTCTTTACTCCGGAAGGAGACAACGCTATCAATGGGTATGCATACGAGTAAACACGATTAGTTTCAAGTGTAGAAACTCGAATTCTTACCATCCCAATTTTCGAATCTTTCGCATTTGCATTTCCTCCTTGCAATTGTGAATTGTCAAAAACACCTATTGTGATCACAATACAAGGATCGTAAACTATCCACGTGTATTGTTCATTCTCAGAACTGGCATGTTATTCAAGATCATACCAATCACTAAATTGTGTCTCCCAATCCTTCGTTTTTCCGACATCCTTTAAAGAATTCGAGCACTGGCCCAGAATTTTGGGATTGTCAGCTCCGACTTAATCCTCCACGAACAAAACCAACTCATTCTCAAAAGGTTAGGCCACCACAAACATCAAATCCTCGTCCCACCACGGATTACCATTCTGCATTTGAGATGTATTAGTTCTCAAAATCATTATCCCAAGAGAAACCCTTAGGTATCAAAGCTTCGGCAAAATGTATGTTATAGACCTAATACTCGCGACACAATCATCGTTTATGGTAGTTGCGCAATTGCCAAGCTCTCCAAAACACCTCATTGACTTGTGTCCCTAACCAAACCGCAATCAATAATTCTGCATCCAGTACCATTTCCCCTGTAGTAAGGTTGTGCAATCTACACCAATTAGGGGCTACAGGGCTATTTAGTGGTACCCTTGTCGGAACATCATTGGCTTCAAAAGTAACCAATCCAATCAAATCATTTTCACCATTTCAAGCCTTATCCTTCACGAGAATCTCGATTTTTGGGGCATGAATCCAATCTTTCAAGATCAAAAAAACTTGATTCCACTTGGGATACGAGTTGTTTTCGAAATTCGTAGTGAGACGTTTAAGATCCCCATTCTTCACTTGTACAAAAGAATCAGGGCGTCAATTTCCATCTTTTCCAGGCAATCGTCTTGCCTTAACAATACCAACATATATATAATCCATTTGTTCCACCAAGACGAAGTTAGGACAACCTCCACCGAGAGTAGGCCTAATCTCTCCAAGGTTAAATTATTCATTAAGACTGTCATTGTTGAAACTTGAAACAACAACCTGAAGACACCCGTACAGAACGAAAAACAGTAAATAAAAGAAGTCAAAAAATTGATCACCCATACAGAATCATTATTTATCCTATAATTTTTTGTTCCAGTAAATAAACTCTTGGGCATTCATTATTTTGGTTCCATGTTTTCAAAAATCATATATAGGAAGTCTAATAAATACAAAAAAAAATTGAATCACATACTTAGCTTGGAATATGTAGAGAAAAACTGACACCCAATTTAATAACCGATTCTTGATGTCAATAAAGATGAATGCGAAATTCAAACTAAGAAATGAAAGCCAAATGCATTAAAGGGTTGTAAAATGATTTGCATTTGCACTGTGTGTGTGCGTGAGAGAGAGAGAGATGTTTGAAGCTGTATATCTATGTTGCAAGTAAATCAAGGAAGGGTGGGCGGATCCAGGAATACGGGTCAGTGGTGGCTAAGCAAATATCATATTTTTGATAAGTTTCCCTCCTTGCAATTGGGAGCTGTCAAAAACACCTATTGTGATCAGAACACAAGGATCATAAACTGTCCACGTGTATTGTTCATTCCACTTCGGATTATAGCTGTTCGGAATCGTTCTTGTTCGGATCCATTGCCGCCCGTATTTAGCCACACATTAAGCATCCATGACGCCACTCCTCCCGTCTTTAGTAGTCTTCACTGCTGCAAGATTTTGAGCTTTCAAAATCCCGATTTTTACTACACCAAATTCATTCTTCCACTTCCAGATCTTTCTTTCCGAGGGCCTATGATCACTATTATACTGCGTCGACTCATCAAAAACGTGATAACCACCATCAAAACTTATTCTTAAGTGCACCCGGCTATCAAGTTTTTCCACCTTCTTCTGCCCATTCTCAGAATTGGTATGTTTTTCAAGATAATACCACTCACTAAATTGTGTCTCCGAATCCTTCCTTTTCCGACATCCTTTAAAGAAATCGAGCACCGGCCCAGAACTTTGGAATTGTCAGCTCCGACTTCATCCTCCATGAACAAAACCAACTCGTTCTCAAAAGGTTCGGCCCCCACAAGCATCAATTACTCATCCCACCACAAATTACCATCCTGTGTTTAAGATGTATTAGTTCGCCAAAAACATTTTCCCAAGAGCAACCCTCATTAAAAATTTGGGTTGCTGCCTATTACGTTGAACCAACAAATCATGGGCCTCGATAACCTTAACCCTTAGGTACCAAAGCTTAGGCAAAACTAACGTTATAGACCTAATACTTGCGACACAATCACCGTTTATAGTAGTTGCATCCAATTGCCAAGCTCTCCAATACACCTCATCGGCTTGTGTCCCTAACCAAACTGCAATCAATAATTCCGCATCCAGTACCATTTCCCCTGTAGTAGGGTTGTGCAATCTACACCAATTGGGGGCTATAGGGCTATTTGGTGGTACCCTTGTCGGAACATCATTGGCTTCAAAAGAAACCAATCCGATCAAACATTTTCACCATTTCTAGCCTTATCCTTCAAGAGAATCTCGATTTTTGGGGCCTGGATCCGGTCTTTCAAGATCGAAAAAACTTGATTCCACTTGGGATACGAGTTGTTTTCGAAATTCTTAGTGAGACCTTTAAGCTGCCATTCTTAACTTGTACAAAAGAATCGAGGCGACCATTTCCATCTTTTCAAGGCAATCGTCTTGCCTTAACAATACTAACATATATATAATCCATTTGTTCCACCAAGTCGAAGTTAAGACAATCTCCACCGAGAGTAGGCCTAATCTCTCCGAGGTTAAATTCTTCATTAGAGATTGTCATTGTTGAAACTTGAAACAACCACCTGAAAACACCCATACATAATGAAAAATATCAAACAAAAGAAGTCAAAAAACAGAGCACCCATACAAAATCATTATTTCTCCTATAATTTTTGGTTCCAGTAAATAAACTCTCGGCATTCATTATTTTGGTTCCATGTTTGCAAAAATCATATATAGGAAGTCTAATAAATACAAAGAAAAAAAAATTGAGTCACATACTTAGCTTTGAATATGTAGAGAAAAATTGACATCCACTTTAATAACCGATTCTTGATGTCAATAAAGATGAATGCAAAATTCAAACTCAGAATTGAAACCCAGATGGATTAAAGGGTTGTAAAATGATTTGCATTTGCACTGTGTGTGTGCGTGAGAGAGAGAGATGTTTGAAGCTGTATTTCTTTGTTGCAAGTAAATCAAGGAAGGGTGGGCGGATCCATGAATACGGGTCAGTGAGGGCTAAGCATATATCATATTTTTGATAAGTTTCGCTACTTGCAATTGGAAATAGTTAAAACACCTATTGTGGTCACAATACAAAGATCATAAACTGTCCACGTGTATTGTTCATTCCACTTCGGATTATAGCTATTCGGAATCGTTCTTGTTCGGATCCATTGCCGCTCGTATTTAGCCACACAATAAGCATCCATGACTCCCCTCCTCCCGTCTTTAGTACTCTTCACTGCTGCGAGATTCTGAGCATTCAAAATCCCAATTTCTACTACCCCAAATACATTCTTCCACTTTCAGAGCTTTCTTTCCGAGGGCCTATGATCGCTACTATACTGCATCGACTCATCAAAAATGTGATAACCACCATCAAAACTTATTCTTAAGTGCACCCGGCTATCAAGTTTTTCCCCCTTCTTCTGCCCATTCTCAGAACTGGTATGTTTTTCAAGATCATACCACTCACTAAATTATGTCTCTCAATCCTTCCTTTTTCTGACATCCTTTAAAGAAATCGAGCACTGGCCCAAAACTTTGGAAATGTCAGTTCCGACTTCAACCTCCACGAACAAAACCAACTAATTCTCAAAAGGTTCGGCCCCCACAAGCATCAAATCCTCGTCCCACCACGAATTACCATCCTGTGTTTAAGATGTATTAGTTCACCAAAATTATTTTCCCAAGAGCAACCATCATGAAAAATTGGGGTTGCTGCCTATTCTGTTGAACCAATAAATCATGGGCCTCGATCACCTTAACCCTTAGGTACCAAAGCTTAGGCAAAACTAACGTTATAGACTTAATACTCGCGACACAATCACCGTTTATGGTAGTTGCATCCAATTGCCAAGCTCTCCAATACACCTCATCGGCTTGTGTCCCTAACCAAACCAAATCAATAATTCTGCATCCAGTACCATTTCCCCAGTAGTAGGGTTGTGCTATCTACACCAATTGGGGGCTACAGGGCTATTTGGTGGTACTCTTGTCGGAACATCATTGGCTTCAAAAGTAACCAATCCGATCAAATCATTTTCACCAATTCTAGCCTCATTCTTAACGAGAATCTCGATTTTTAGGGCATGGATCCGGTCTTTCAAGATCGAAAAACTTGATTCCACTTGGGATACGAGTTGTTTTTGAAATTCTTAGTGAGACCTTTAAGCTCCTAATTCTTAACTTGTACAAAAGAATCATGGAATCCATTTCCATATTTTCCAGGCAATCGTCTTGCCTTAACAATACTAACATATATATAATCCATTTGTTCCACCAAGTCGAAGTTAAGACAACATCCACCGAGAGTAGGCATAATCTCTCCGAGGTTAAATTCTTCATTAGAGATTGTCATTATTGAAACTTGAAACAACCACCTGATGACACCCATACAGAATGAAAAATAGCAAACAAAAGAAGTAAAAAAACAGAGCACCCATACAAAATCGTTATTTTTCCTATATTTTTTTGGTTCCAGTAAATAAATTCTCGGCATTCATTATTTTGGTTCCATGTTTTCAAAAATCATATATAGGAAGTCTAATAAATACAAAGAATAAAAATTGAGTCACATACTTAGCTTTGAATATGTAGAGAAAAACTGACATCCACTTTAATAACCGATTATTGATGTCAATAAAGATGAATGCAAAATTCAAACTCAGAATTGAAACCCAGATGGATTAAAGGGTTGTAAAATGATTTGCATTTGCACTGTGTGTGTGCCTGAGAGAGAGAGATGTTTGAAGCTGTATTTCTTTGTTGCAAGTAAATCAAGGAAGGGTGGGCGGATCCATGAATACGGGTCAGTGAGGGCTAAGCATATATCATATTTTTGATAAGTTTCGCTCCTTGCAATTGGAAATAGTTAAAACACCTATTGTGATCACAATACAAAGATCATAAACTGTCCACGTGTATTGTTCATTCCACTTCGGATTATAGCTATTCGGAATCGTTCTTGTTCGGATCCATTGCCGCTCGTATTTAGCCACACAATAAGCATCCATGACTCCCCTCCTCCCGTCTTTAGTACTCTTCACTGCTGCGAGATTCTGAGCATTCAAAATCCCAATTTCTACTACCCCAAATACATCCTTCCACTTTCAGAGCTTTCTTTCCGAGGGCCTATGATCGCTACTATACTGCATCGACTCATCAAAAACGTGATAACCACCATCAAAGCTTATTCTTAAGTGCACCCGGCTATAAAGTTTTTCCACCTTCTTCTGCCCATTCTCAGAACTGGTATGTTTTTCAAGATCATACCACTCACTAAATTATGTCTCCCAATCCTTCCTTTTTCCGACATCATTTAAAGAAATCGAGCACTGGCCCAAAACTTTGGAAATGTCAGTTCCGACTTCAACCTCGACGAACATAACCAACTAATTCTCAAAAGATTCGGCCACCACAAACTTCAAATCCTCGTCCCACCACGGATTATCATTATGCGTTTCAGATGTATTAGTTTAAAAAATCATTTTCCCAAGAGCAACCATCACGAAAAATCGGGGTCGCTGCCTATTCCATTGAACCAACAAATCATTGGCCTCGATCACCTTAAACCTTAGGTACCAAAGCTTAGGCAAAACGTACGTTATAGACCTAATACTCGCGACACAATCACCGTTTATGGTAGTTGCATCCAATTGCCAAGCTCTCCAATACACCTCATCGGCTTGTTTCCCTAACCAAACCGAATCAATAATTCTACATCCAGTACCATTTCCCCAGTAGTAGGGTTGTGCAATCTACACCAATTTGGGGCTACAGGGCTATTTGGTGGTACCCTTGTCGGAACATCATTGGCTTCAAAAGTAACCAATCCGATCAAATCATTTTCACCAATTCTAGCCTCATTCTTCACGAGAATCTCGATTTTTAGGGCATGGATCCGGTCTTTCGAGATCGAAAAACTTGATTCCACTTGGGATATGAGTTGTTTTCGAAATTCCTAGTGAGACCTTTAAGCTCCTAATTCTTAACTTGTACAAAAGAATCATGGCATCCATTTCCATATTTTCCAGGCAATCGTCTTGCCTTAACAATACTAACATTTTTTAATCCATTTGTTCCACCAAGTCGAAGTTAGGACAACCTCCACCGAGAGTAGGCCTAATCTCTCCAAGGTTAAATTATTCATTACATACTGCCATTGTTGAAACTTGAAACAACCACCTGAAGACACCCATACATAATGAAAAATAGTAAATAAAAGAAGTCAAAAAACAGAGCACCCATACATAATCATTATTTCTTCTTTAATTTTTGGTTCCGGTAAATAAACTCTTGGGCATTCATTATTTTGGTTCCATGTTTTCAAAAATCAGACATACGAAGTTTAATAAATACAATGAAAAAAAATTGATTCACATACTTAGCTTGGAATATGTAGACAAAAACTAACACCCACTTTAATAAACGATTCTTCATGTCAATAAAGATGAGTGCAAAATTAAAACTCAGAAATGAATGCCAAATGGATTAAAGGGTTGTAAAATGATTTGCATTTGCACTGTGTGTGTGCGTGAGAGAGAGAGAGATGTTTCAAGCTGTATTTCTTTCTTGCAAGTAAATCAAGAAAAAGTTGGAGGATCCAGGAATACGGATCAGTGGAGGCTAAGCATATATCATATTTTTGATAAGTTTCCCTCCTTGCGATTGGGAATTGTCAAAAACAGCTATTGTGATCACAATACAAGGATCGTAAACTGTCCACGTGTATTGTTCACTCCACTTCGGATCATAGTTGTTCTGAATCGTTCTTGTTCGAATCCATTGCCGCCCGTATTTAGCCACACAATGAGCATCCATGACTCCCTTCCTCAAATCTTTAGTTCTCTTCACTGCTGCGAGATTCTGAGCATTCAAAATCCCAATTTCTACTACCCCAAATCCATCCTCCACTTCCAGAGCTTTCTTTCCGATGGCCTATTATCGCTACTATACTGCGTCGACTCATCAAAAACGTGATAACCACCATCAAAACTTATTCTTAAGTGCACTCGGCTATCAAGTTTTTCCACCTTCTTCTGTCCATTCTCAGCACTAGTATGTTTTTCAAGATCATACCACTCACTAAATTGAGTCTCCCAATCCTACCTTTTTCCGACATCCTTTAAAGAAATCGAGCACTTGCCCAGAACTTTGGAATTGTCTGCTCCGACTTCATCCTCCATGAACAAAACCAACTCATTCTCAAAAGGTTCGGCCACCACAAACATCAAATCCTTGTCCCACCACAGATTACCATTCTGCGTTTGAGATGTATTAGTTCTCAAAATCATTTTCCTAAGAGCAACCCTCACGAAAAATTGGGGTTGCTGCCTAATCCTTTTAACCAACAAATCATGGGCCTCGATCACCTTAACCCTTAGGTACCAAAGCTTAGGCAAAACGTATGTTATAGACCTAATACTCGCGACACAATCCCTGTTTATTGTAGTTGCATCCAATTGCCAAGCTCTCCAATACACCTCATCGGCTTGTGTCCCTATCCAAACCGCAATCAATAATTCTGCATCCAGTACCATTTCCCCTGTAGTAGGGTTGTGCAATCAACACCAATTGGGGGCTACAGGGCTATTTGGTGGTACCTTTCTCGGAACATTATTGGCTTCAAAAGTAACCAATATGATCAAATCATTTTCACCATTTCTAGCCTTATTCTTCATGAGAATCTCGATTTTTGGGGCCTGGATCCGGTCTTTCAAGATCGAAAAAACTTGATTCCACTTGGGATACGAGTTGTTTTCGAAATTCTTAGTGAGACCTTTAAGCTCCTAATTCTTAACTTGTACAAAAGAATCAGGGCGTCCATTTCCATATTTTCCAGGCAATAGTCTTGCCTTAACAATACTAACATATATATAATCCATTTGTTCCACCAAGTCGAAGTTAGGACAACCTCCACCAAGAGTAGGCCTAATCTCTCCAAGGTTAAATTCTTCATTAGAGACTACCATTGTTGAAACTTGAAACAACCACCTGAAGACACCCATACAGAATGAAAAATAGCAAATAAAAGAAGTCAAAAAACAGAGCACCCATACAGAATTATTATTTCTCCTATAATCTTTGGTTCCAGTAAATAAACCCTTGGGCATTCATTATTTTTGGTTCCATGTTTTCAAAAATCATATATATGAAGTCTAATAAATACAAAGAAAAAAAATTGAATCACATACTTAGCTTCGAATATGTAGAGAAAAACTGACACCCACTTTAATAACCGGTTCTTGATGTCAATAAAGATGAATGCAAAATTCAAACTCAGAAATGAAAGCCAAATGGATTAAAGGGTTGTAAAATGATTTGCATTTGCACTGTGTGTGTGCGTGAGAGAGAGATGTTTGAAGCTGTATTTCTTTGTTGCAAGTAAATCAAGGAAGGATAGGACCGTGGGAGTGAGTTGTTTTCCTACGGTTTTGCAGCAGGTTATAGCTTGTGTGTCATGTTAATTTTCTGCAGGCTATATTCTGTATGTAAGAGAAATTATGGGAAATATAATAGGAACACAATTAGCAACTATAATTTTACTACTTTTATGTTGTCTTTGTTCTACATAAAACTTATTTTTAAATATATTTAAACTTTGGAATTTGTTACAATTAAATGGAGCAATTTTGAATTTTTTTTTTGGGATAGTCTTATTGACACATTCATTTTCTAAATTAAGAATACAAAGTATTAATCCGGAAAGAAGTTTGATTGGAAAATAGAATCTATAATTCAAGAAGGTTTTTACTCATACTACTTTTCACCGCAATTGGTTTATATAAGTAGGAGTGAATAGTAAATTAATTTTATGTGTTATTTCAAATAGTCAGTTTAACTTCATGCGATAAATAAATTGGTATAATATATCCCTGTTTTTTCATAAAAGAAGCACAGTGCATCCCTCTTAATTTTAACATTTTTACAAGTGGGTAAAATTCCAATTATGCAATGTTACAAGGAACTAAAATGTCATTTACGCATATTACAGGAAGGTAAATTATCTATTTATGCAGTGAGGTGAATATATTGTCAAATGTAAGGCTAAATTTATCATTTTTCTTATGAAAATGAAATATCGGTCGCATTATAGAGTGTGTGTGCAACACCCCCCACTAAAAATGAGGTAAATTGCTCATTATTTCATATCGCATGGAAATAAATTACTCATTATTTTATTTCACAAGGAGGTAAATTGTCTATTAAACTTATCACAATGAGTTAATTTCAAAAACTCATATAATTACTTAATGGAAAAAGTGCATAGATTGTCCCCCGTAACTATTGCAAATTGGAAAATCAAATCTTGTAACTTTTCGATTTGGTAAAAACATCATGTAACTAAAATAATTGACGATTAGCCATATTTATGCTCGAATTGAGATTTTCTACCACCTACCCGCCAAGTCACCTACCTTGCTGACGTGAATAATTAACCCCCTTGTTCACGTAGAAAAATTGTACAAATGGTTTTGAAACTAATGCCCACTGGGAGAAGGTACTTCAACTTTTCGAATAAACTATTAAGTCATGTAACTAAAATGATTTGGCAATTTAGTCATTTTCGGCCCGGAAAGATATTGTTTACCACTATGTTCGATAAATCACTGACGTTTCACTTAAAAAAAAACCTGATGTACCTCTAACATATATGGGGAAAATGCAAAATTGGTATCATGACTAATGGTCATTGTCAAGGGTAATCCTCATATGTATTCAGACTACCGCATAAGTTTTCAATTAATGAATCAAAGTGGTTAATCTCATGGATTGAATGTGTCATTTGAAAACATCGAATTTTTTTTGTTTGTCAATCAAAACGAAAAAAATTTAAAACAATTTTTGTTTAAATTATATGTTCCTTTAATTCCCAATTTTCAAATGTTCCCCAAAAACTATAAAAAAAAATACAAAATAATTATAATATATAATTGCCCGATACATAAAAAAAAAAAAAAAGGAAATATCTTAATCGATGTTTAATCTCATTTTGATCTCTATTGGCTATTTGCATGGATAAATTTTTTTTTTGTAAAATGGGAATATAAGATTTGTAAAATGTTTTACATCTTAGAGCGTGTGAGAGAGAGAGAGTTTAAACGTGTGTTTCTTTGCACTGTGTGAGCGCGCGTTAAAAAGAGAGTTTAAATGTCATTTCCTACAAATCTACTAAAGTACGTGGTTGTACTCTCTAATCTGTATGTTAGAGAAATAATGGAAAGTTTGATACTATATGTTTGGAATTGCACGACATTAAAATAGGGACACAATTACTTTTAAATTTAAGGCCATCTCCAATGGTTGGGGGCTCTGGGCTCTGGAGCCCTGGGGCTGTCCCAGTCCCCACCCCGAGCTCTGCCTGGTCGTCCCCAATAGCGGGACTCCGTACTGAAATTAATTCCATTTTCTTCCCTTGCCCCTGCACCGTTGGAGACGGCCCCTTATCCGCAGCCCGGCCCCAACCCGCCCCCAGCGGAGATGGCCTAAATATCAAATAATTAAAACAATAAAAAAAAAATTGAACTATAAAATTTATTTGTTCTACATAAAAATTATTTTTGAACATAGTTTATATTTTGGAATTGATAATAATTCCTAGATTATCTAAATATAATTCAATATATATATATATATTACATTGTGGTATTTACTAGTTTAAAATTCAGTCGAGTTCAATTTTAAATTCAAACTAAGAGCAAGTATAATTCGAACAATAACAAAATGTCAGCTTTTTTTTTTTTTCATTTATTCTATTCGATTATATTATATTATTTATATATTATTATACTATTATAAAAGCATGAATATTTCTTTAACTTTTTTGTGCGGACTAAACTATCCTTATATGATTTTAAAAAGCAAAAGAAACTCGAAGAAGTATAGTTAGATTAAAAGACATTACAAGTTATACAATTCTAACTAAAATTTTTTCATAGGAAAAATTAACTAAAAAATAATAGTTAGATTAGAAATCATAATGTATATCTAGGTTATAGTTTTTGATAAAATCTAAAATGAATTATATAGAAAATAAATCTATGTATAATACTTTATAGTTATAATAATATTTCTATTTATATAATTTTGTGATACATTAAATTTTTCTGTTAATTTCCTTTATTTATAATATATTTGTGCATCGTATTATATGAAAAAATTCAGTGGTAATTAATTGAACATGCGCAACGCGTGTGCATCTTCCTAGTTTTACAATATTGTCCAAATAATTTGAAACTCAACCTAATTTGTTAATTGTTATTGGAATTGAGGGTCAAATTTGAAAGAAAGAAAAATTAATAAAGCATTTTCCAATTTTAACATCACAATTACACTTAGTAAAGTTGTAGCACAATGATCTCTTTTCTAATTTATAAGATATAATAGTTAGCACCCAATGAGTTTTATCACTTATAAGTCATTACCAACAATACAAATAACACCCAATGGTAAAAATGGAACTTTTAAGGAGCAAGGGGTTAATTGTAAGAAGGTGATAAATCTGAAGGAGATTTTTATAATACTCAATATGTAAAGGTGATTTTTGTAATTAGGTCTTATCTGAGGTAGGTATTGGTAATTTACCCTTCATTTTAATATTCAACTAGAGGGAGCAATTTTTAATAATCCGTGAAGTTAGTCTTATTGACAGTTTCATAATATAAATTCAGAATAGAAAATATGCCTCGTAATTATTGCTCGTTGACAAAAAAGTCTTGTAACTATTTGGGTTGACCGAAAAATCATGTAACTAAAATAATTTCACAATTTAATCTTATTTCGAACCGATTTGAGATTTTTAGTCACCGTATTGTCCAAGCCACCCACTTCTTGCTGAAATGCTGACCTGAAAAAATTGCAAAAAAGGTCATGTAACTAATGTTCATAGGCAAAAATATTCTTTAATTCCTTGGACTGACAATTAAATCATATAAATAAAATAATTTGACAATTTAATCATATTTCGGGCCAAGAAAATGACTTATGTATCCCCCATACCTGACATACATCTAACTTATATGGAGAAAAATCAAATTGGTGCAATAACTAATGGTCGTTAACTAGTTTTTCACATATATAAGTATTTGAGCTAACAACTTTAACCCATAAGTCTCCTATGAATGAATCAAAGTGATCTCATGGATTGAAATTTTGATACGTTTCTTTAGAAAAAAGTTCGAGTTTTTAGTCAATCAAAAGAAAAATGAAGACAATTTTTGTTTTAATTATATGTTCCTTTAATTCCCAATTTCCCAAATGTTTCTCAAGAATTTATGAAAGTTCTGAAAAAGTATCAAATATAAAACCGACCAAAATATAACATGAATCGATATTTTAATCTCATTTTTATCTCTATTTACATGAATATAACATTTTTTTTTTGTGAAATGAAAAGAAAAAAGGTTTGTAAAATGATTTGCATTTTAAAGCACTTAAGAGAGAGCGTTTAAAGATGTATTTATTTGTTGGCAAGTAAATCAAAGAAATTATCTTAAAAAAAAAACTCTCAAGAAACAAAAAACAAATAAAAGAAAAGTCACTGTGAGTCGTTTCCCCACAAATATATGATATTCGTTTCATATTAATTGACACATTCTTACTTTTCACATAGATTAAGAAACCTCATATTTAAATATTTTTTTATGATAAAATGTCTCAAATATGACTACTTATTAATTTTTTATTAATGAGTGATGACCAGTGAATTTTCCAACTCCAATTAGATAAAGGGGCAAAATAAAAAAAAAAAAAGTTAACTTTGAAAATCCAAACATACTAATTAATTTGAAATATTTTTTTTGACAAATATACCAATTAATATGAACTTCAATTTATAATGCTTTTTACATGCTAATTTGCAGCAGGTAACGGCTGTGGCGGCTGTACCATGTAATCAGTATGTATTTATGGCCAAAAGTGGTACAGAGGATCTTGAGCCGTATTTATGTGATGATTGTCCTTTGGTGGTCCCATAACATATCTACATAATCACAATCCTATTGGTGCTGGAGGAGAAGTACAGGTCAAACGACTAACACCACTTCCTCTTTCCTAAGTCGTCAAACAACAAAAAGTTCTCCAATCTAATTATTTAATTAGCCTAATCCCATATTATTGCATAACATGAAATTATTATTCTAAATATGGTGGAATTTCGAGGCTTGATTGATGCATATCCTACGATTTACATCCTTCAAAGTTTTAGGACAAGGGTTCTGAGGGTCCATGATTAATCTAGTGTAAGTTTGGACACCTGAGTTATCAAAAAAAAAAAAGGGAAACGTCGGGTTGAAAATTATTATTTATGTTCTACATAAAACTTTTTATTTTTTTTTTGTTTTTCATAAAACTTTTTATTAAATATATTTATACTTTGGAATAATTCCTCGATATTATTTTATTATTTATATTTTTGTCCCAGTTGTTTTTTTCCTTAAACGCTTGTTAATTTAATATTCAATTAAAGGGAGCAGTTTTTAAAAATGTTTTAAAACCGGATCGAACATCGAACTTGTGGTCTTACTAGTTACTGGTTAGATCGGTTAAACCGTTTTAACTATTGGTTCAACCGGTGTGACGTCATTACAGAATAATATTTTAATTTAAGTTTAAATGCATTTAATCAACTATTAAAAAAAAAATTATCCAATTTTTATAGTTTATTTTCATAAATTTAATATTTATCTCATGAGAAATTATTTTTCCTTCAAATTTTGAGTTAAGAATGAATGTAAGCAACAAAATTACAAGTATGATAACATGATATCAATGCAATTAATAATTCAAATTATAATAAACACCATATCAAAAATAATAATTTTATTGCTAATCACCTATAAAAAAGAGAAAATATTGATGAATTTTGTCATCGAATTATATAAAAAAATAAAAATACTCGAAGTTTGAGAAAAATTAATTTTTTAAATGAGATTGATGCTCAAATATATTTATATAACTTATTATATAAAAGTCTTTTGTTTTTTTGTTGATTTTGTTTAATTCAAAGTGAAAAATAGAAGAAGAGATGTGAGAGTATTGTTGAAGTTTAAAGGTAGGGGAAGAAAAGTAAAAATCCATGGCGATTTTTTTTTATTTTGGTTTATTGGTTTTACTGGTTTTTGATCGATTTTTTTTCGGTTCGAACTGGTCAAGAACAAAACTGATTTTAGAAAGTTAATCGGACCGGATTGACAGCTGATTACCGGTTAAATCGATCGAACCGACCGGTCCGATCCATTTTTCAAACACTGGTTTTTAATCCTTGATGTTATTCTTGTCGACATTTTCATAATCAAAATTCAATATAGAAAATCTTAATCCTGAAAGGAGTTCGATTGGAAAATAGAATCTATAATTCAAGAAGGTTATTACTCATACTACTTTTCACCGCAATTGGTCTATAAAAATAGATGTGAATCGAAAATTATCTCCCTGTGTTATTTTAAATTGATAGTTTAATTCTATGTGACAAATAAAATGACAAAATATTTCAATGTATTTTCATAAAAGAAACACATTTTCTCCCTCTTGATTTTAACGTTTTTACAAGGGGGTAAAATGCCAATTATGCAATATTACATGGAGTTAAAATGTCCATTTACCCATATCACAGGGAGATAAATTGTCTATTTGCGCATATGATAAGGGGTTAAAGTTAGGTTGAATATGCTATCAAGGGTAATGTTAAATTGATAACTTTTTATATGAAAATGAAATATCAGTCGCATTATAGAATACGTGTATGCAACACCTTCCACTAGAATTCCATGTTTTGGGAGTCTTCTTCTAGACTCGTTGGTACAATTAAAGTCGCGGGGGGGGGGGGGGGGGGGGGTGAATGAAGGGTTTGATCCTACTATTTACTTAATCTTGTCTTGAGTAAGTCAATTTTTGTATTTACAATAGTAGTTTGTTAGTTTATGTATTAAAGTATATTTTGAACTTGATTTTAGGTAGCACAGCTGAGCTACATAGGCACAAGACAGCCGCAAGTTTTTGGAAAATCTTATTGCAATACTTGATAAATGTGATGATGAGTTTCGAGAGATCTTCACCTTCAATTAATGATTCAGGTAACATTGTTATGAAAATAAATAGGTGATAAATGACGTTTCAATTGACTAATTGATAATGCTGAAAATATTAAGTTCATGAATAGACCGTACATTTCCCTAGGAAATTAATCTAAATGCATGAATACATTTTTAGAAATAATTCTGATATATTTATCTAATAATAGACCTAAATGCATGATTGTTAATAATAAACTTCTTCACTTTTCCTAGGTGATAAATCTGAAAATTCTAAATGCATGCAAGTATCTCTTTTAATGACCACCATTAAATATATTTGGATTAATGTAGATAATCTTTGTTCCAGCCATACTGAAAATGCTTAATTTCAAATCTTCTTCTTGATCCTTTTATGATAAATTTTGAATTTCTTAGATCTGAAGTCCTCATCAGAATTTAATTTGGATTCAAATTTTTCATTGTAGGCGACGGGGACAGATTGCAATCATGTAATGGCGATTCAAGAATCCATGAACGAAATTTTTCTCCTTATGGACAAAAAGGAACCTTCAAGAAAAATTAGGATTGAGAATGTCTGGGAACACGCACTTGGTGCAAAAATTAAGGCGGATGATTTAGTATTATGTGAACAATGTCATACTATGCGAAACGTGACCCGAGTTTGTATAGTCCCATTTTTTCCGGATGTTATTATAATACAAGTTAACCGCCATGGTCCCAAGGAGAAAAAATTGAAATTTCCCGTCGACTACGAAGAGGAAGAAGTGGAACTTACAGACATGATTGAGAATGTAAGTTTCTGTAAGTTCTAATTATATGTATTTCTTTGAAAATTTTACTCTTTATATAATGAGAATTATTAACTCCAGGTGCAACATTATGAAAGAGTCAGCGCTGTTCTTCATCTTGGAGACGTCACAATAGAAGGTCATTACATTGCAGTTGTATCATGTAGTAGAGGAGGATGGTTTGTGTATGATGATACAGAGGTTAGACAAATTGTAGCAAATGCGTATTAAATTCGAAGTTTACTTTAGTGCTGATATTTGTTTTTTCTATAATAGGTAACACATTCTCCCACAGTCAAAGGATTAGCCCAAAATTCATATCTTATATTTTATAGAAAGTTTGTTAGACAGGTAATCCTTCTTTTTTTTTTTTTTTTTTTGTGTGTGTGTATATATTACATGGTTTAATATCATTGTGTAGTTTTTTTCCCCTCGTTTTGCTTTATTGTGTTTTTTGTTCATGGAAGGCGAATGTCGCAATTGAGTAACACAATGATGAAACTACTGTTCAAAGGGAAGATAATGACGAAACTACTGTTCAAAGGGAAGAGAATGAACAGGTATTCCTTTTTTCTTTGGGTTCATTTATGTGTGTGTTCAATGAGTTCAATTTGTTTTTTTTTTTTTTTTTTTTCTTTCTTTATCATTTTACTACATTTTGGTATTTGTTCATGAAAGCCGTCTGTCACAATTGATGAAGAGCGAAATGATGATAGTACTCTATTGGAAGAAAGTGCTAAAAAAGAAAGGAAGAACAATGAGAGGGAAAAGAGGAGAGTTGATAGGGGACAAAATAGAGATAGTGTGCATCATCGGGTAAGAAAATTTAAAGTTTAATCATAAATTTCTCTAATTTACTGAATATTTCTCGTGTGTGTAACTATATATATATATATATATATATATATATATATATATATATATATATATATATATATTGTGCGCATTAAATGGAACGAAACAACAATTACTTTATTGTGGTTTTTTAAATTGTAGGCATCTGTAGCGCGTGTCGAAAAATGGAATGAAACAGTTATACAAAGGAAAGAGAAGTGGCTAAAAGAAAGAAAAAGGAGAAAGAAGAAAGGTGAAAGGGAAAAAAGGAAAAGGGAAATGGAAAAGCAAGAAAAGGCAAGTAAAAAGGAAGAGAAAAAAAAGGCAAGGGAAATGAAAATGGCTGAATCTGCAGTAATAACTTTAGCTTTTCTAGCTGAGGTAACTAAATTCCTCTACCTAATTTATTGACTTATGTTGCATTTGTAGTTCTTATTAAATATCACATATTCACACACAATAACACTTTGTTGTAATTTCGGATATGCATCACATGTGCAAAAAGGGTGAAAATGCCCCTAAGCAGCTTGTTACGGACTTAAACTTCTCATAAGTTATCCGTTCGGCACTTAGCCACGAACGCCCCTTTGCGCTCTTTCGCCCCTCCGTCGGATTGGCTAAGTCAGCCTCGCTCGTCCCCTAAGAAGGGTTGCTAAGGAAGTGTGGTGGGGAGAAAGGAAGTAAGTAATGCACTTAGAGAAATTCACTCAAACTTAGAACTCTTGAATGCTTGGATTTCTTGGATGGTTACAAATGAATCCTTCTCTACCCATTTATACTAATTCCCTACCCTATCTAGAAAGTTCCCTACTTCTAGAGTATTCTACAAAAGTCCTATGTACAAGTTTCTACAATTATCTAGAACTTCCCACAATGTTCTAGCACCTACTACATCTAAGTTTGTAGAACATTCTATAAGGTTCTACAACCTTCTACAACATTCTTCATTCTTCTATAAGGTTCCGCACCCCTCTAGAATATTCTACATACTTCTAGAATATTCCGGACCCTTTCGGAACCTTGAAGAACATTCCGGATCCCTCCGGAACCTTGTAGAACATTTCGGATCCATCCGGAACCTTATAGAACCCTCCGGAATTTCCGCTCATGTGTAGAACCCTCCGGACCCATCCGGAACACCGTAAAATCTTCTGGAGACCTCCCAGAACCTCCATTCCCATGCAAATCCGCCCCAAGGATCAGCCCCATGAGTTGGGCTGTCCTGGTCACTCGGTTGTCCCGTATTATGCTCGAACGGTTGGGCTGCCCCCTCGGCTGCCCGTGGCATGCGCTCTCCGGGCCCGTCTCGTCCTTGCTCCCTCGAGCAACGTCCCGTACGCGCGAAGCCTCACCCCTGCTTGGCTCCGTGATGCTCCAAAGGTTGGGCTGCCCATGATACGCGCGTCGCGCTTGTCTCGTCCTGGGTCGTCCATGTCTCCTGCCTGGCCGCCCGTCATGCTTGCTAGGCCAACCCGGTCCCCTGCCTAATACAATAAAGAGCTTGCACTAATACCTTTGACTTGCTAAAAATGGTTCAATCATGAAGGTTTCCTATTCAATTTCCACTGGTCTTCATAACAAATGGAAGTAGCTTTGTTGAATGCTTTATCTCCTATCCCAAATGACTATCACATAAAAAAAGGTCTAACACCATATTATCATAAGTAGAATCTAACAGCCAAAAAAGCTAACCTAATTATCTTATTTTCCTACTCAATATAATTTCAATCTCAACAATTTAGAGCTTTAAAATCTTCTAATACAAAATATAGAATGTCACAGATTTCAGAATATATTAATTTGAGTTGTTCTTTCATATTAATTTAGTAGTTTATTCGGCTTCTTATCTACTTACACCCCGAACCATATTGAAAGACATGAGTGAATAATCATAGGTCCAAACAGTGAAAGTAATAGGGACACACCCATTACCTTATCCAAATTAATATTAGATCCTCGTTTGAAAGCACCCAATAAAAATTTGAAACACCAAAACCAAGCAGTCTAAGCCAAACTTGATGCAATGTAACCCACATAGTCAGCAATTGAATTTTTACCACTTATAGTTAATAGTAGTATGTCTCAACTGAACCATATAAACACCATATGCCCTATAAGTTGGCAGATTCATAATTTGTTATCTGACATAATGATACAAAGTTAAGTAGTAGTGATAAAATACACGAAGATTTACAGACTCCGTGAATGATAACAATCATAAGAACAGAAAAACTATATCAATAATGACATATCTCCATAATCTTAATCATCTGCAACGAAATTTTCATCTGAGAGAATAGATATAGAACACCAGGAATGTTTACTCCGAATACAAATATATATTGTCATTAGCAACAAATAAACATAGCTATCATATTATCAATGAAGTAGAATTACAAATTCAAATGGAACCTATAACCACAATTCCAAGTTCATGTGTACCATAACTAGAAATTAATAACACGTACATAAATTAAAGAAAAGAATAACATATGAGAAGAAGTCATAATTACTCATTGAAGATCACATGGCTACAACAAATAAGAAGAAGGCAACAACGTCGTAATTCCAATACCCAAGCTGTATGCAGCAATTAAATGTTCACCCCCAATAAACCTTAATTGAATTATCAAAATCCACACAAAATTTAGAATTTACAATTGAAGGAGAAGAACACCTGCCGCCGCCTAAACAAAGCAAAGTGATATTAGAATTGGAGGAAGGTAGTATTAAAATCAAAGAGGACCAATACGCAGGCAGCTTGAAGGTTTGGGGCCACACCTTGAGCTGGTGTGATTTTGAGGTGCTTCAGGAAATTGCAAATGAAATTGAGGAGGTCTTTTTGTAATTTGGAGAATTAAAAAAAAAATCAGAAAGAAATTATTGCCACTATTAACTTGTGCCTTACACCCCTATATGTTGTTGTATATATATATGGAGAATCTCAAAGTATCTTGCATCCAAACACACAAAATAAATATAAATTTGTGTAATATTTAATCAAATGAATTTTAATTATTTTAATATTATTTGCATTCTTGTGATATTATTTTCATCAAATGAATCATCATTCTAATATTATTTTATTTTAAATGATTGTGTAATAATTATTAATTATATACCAATGAAAACTTTATCATTACTATATTATTTTTTATGATTGTTTAAAAATTATTAATAATATATAAAATTTTAGATTTTGTTTCTTTACATGATATCAGAGCAGTCAAATGATTCATCCTAGAGGCATTAAATCTTGAGTGTTGATCTCGAAATTTGGATTTTCACTTCGTTTTCTGCTGCAATTCATTTACTATGGAGTTTGAAAAGGGAGACAACGTTACAGTGAAATTTGATGGAACCAATTATTCACTGTAGAGTTTTCACTTCAAATTCTTTGTTGAAGGCAAAGGTCTTTGGGGAATTGTTGATGGTTCAGAGAAACAACCAGATTCAACTGATGCAAAAGGGCATAAGCTATGGAGGGCTAATAATGCCAGAATTGTTTCTTGGATATTGGGATCTGTAGACACAAATATCAGTATACCTATGAGAGGGTTTCGAACTGCTCGGGAGATGTGGGATTATCTTGCAAAGGTATACCAACAATCAAACCTTGCAAGAAAATTTCAGGTTGAACATGATATTAACAATTACACTCAAGGAAAAAAGAAAATACAAGAGTATTATGCAAGCTTTATGACAATGTGGGACGAATATGGAAATTGTGGCCATGGGAGATGCTAAGTCTGATTGTTGCGTTAAAGTTCTCCAGAAAATTTATGATGAACGTAAAGTGATGCAATTCCTAATGAAACTTCGTCCTGATTATGAGAACGTTAGAGCAAATATTTTGAAGTGTGCTTGATATGGATTCAGTTCTTGGGGATTTAATGCGTGAAAAGACTCGTATCATCTCTTAAGCAACATTGGACAACAAGAAAGAAATATAATCAGTGTTTTTAGAAAACAAAAGAACGGGAATAAACTTCTCAAACGGACAAAGATCAGATAAGAGGTCAACCCCACGTGATCTTTCTCGTTTTAAATGCTTTGAGTGCAATGAGTTTGGTCACATAGCATCTCACAGCAAAGCAAATAATTTTTGTGTTTATTATAAGTTATTATAAGGAACACGGGCATATTATTACTCAGTGTAGTTCTCTACCGAAAAAAGGCGAGCAACGAAAAACAGTGAAGGCATATCAAGCAACATCAACAGAAAAGGATGCGGACCAACTGGCTAGTATGACTTCAGCGCCTCATGAACTCTAGGATGAGATGCGAAAGCTTGTCCAAAATACAGTCTCCACTGCTATTTCATCTGTGTTTTCAGCCGTTGGTTTATCTGGTAAGTGCGCTTATTTTTCTTCGTCGCATAATCCTTTGTGGGTTATTGATTCGGGTGCTTCAAACCATATGAATTGTGCTTATGAAGGTAATTCAAAATTCAAACCTTACTCAGGAAATAAGCAAATCATTACAGCCGATGGTGAAAAATTAAATGTTGTTGGTACTGAAAGTCTGTCTCTTTCAGCATCAAAGTTTGGTCATTTCAGCTTGCCAAATGTTCTTTTAGTTCCTAAGTTAACCACAAATCTTATTTATGTTGGGCAATTAGTTGATGATGGAAACATTGTTAATTTCTTTCGTGATGATTGCATTATCCAGGACCAACACACTGGGACAGTGAAAGAGAGGGGTCGTAGAGTTGGACGCTTGTTTGCTTTGGAGTTTGAGAAAGATGGACCGTCGAATTCTTCCGCTTTTTTTGTTGATTCTTTAAATAATGTATAATCGAATAAGATGTGGCAGTTATGGCATAGACGCCTTGGCTATCCACATTCTGATAAACTTGGATCTTTATTTCATTTTGGTTCTTTGAATAATAAAAATTTGTCTCGTTTTGTTGACAAATCTTTTGTTAGTTGTTATTTGAGTAAAAGCTCTATATTACCTTGTCCAAGTAGTACTACTAGTTCAGGAGCACCATTTGAGTTGATACATAGTGATTTATGGGGACCTTCTCTAGCAATATCTCGACTTGGTTTTAGATATTTTCTATTGTTTATTGATGATTATACAAGATACACATGGATATATTTTTTGAGGAAAAAGTCCGAACTGAAAAGTTATTTCAAGATTTTTAAGGAAATGATTTCAATTCAATTTTCAGCCTAGATTAAAGTTTTACGATCTGACAATGGAGACGAATATGAGGATGGGGAATTGAAGCAACTCTTGAGTTGCTCGAGAATCTTGTATCAACATTCTTGTCTAGGTACTCCGCAACAAAATGGAGTGGCGGAGAGGAAGAATGGCCACATTTTGAGAGTTGTTAGGACTTTGTTATTAGAATCCAACACACCAGCCAATTTTTGGGAAGAGGTAGCTTCTACTTCCGTATATTTGATCAATCAACTCCCAACACCCGTTCTTATAAATATTTCACCTTTTGAAAAATTATTTAACCATTCCCCTGACTATTCCATGATGCATGTCTTTGGTTGTGTATGTTTTGTTCACTTACCACCTCATGAACGCAATAAACTATCTGCCCAAGCTGCAATGTGTGTATTTGTTGGCTACAGTTTAGAGCATAGAGGTTTTCTATGTTATGATCCCTCTGCTCGTCGAATTCGTGTTTATCGAAATGTGGTATTTCTTGAGCATATTTATTATTTCTCCAATATAGCGAAGTGCCAAAAGGTTCCTCTAGCAGTTTTGCATAACTTTGATGTGTTTGATCCATCAAAAGAGGTACTTGACAACTTCAAAAACAAGCCATTGCAGGTGTATCGACAAAGAGGGCAACATACTCCTATTGAGAGTACCACTCATTTGCCTATGCAAATGATAGTCCAACATCTTCCTCTGACTTGGTGAATGCTCCGAATGATGCAATTAATTCAATTGTTTCTACCCGTAAATCTAAACATGTTTCTCGAGCTCCTGATCGATTTTCTGATTCAAGTCATAGTTCTTTATAAGTTGTATTGGATCCCATTATTATCCCAAAGAACTATGAAGAAATTGTGTGCATTCCTTGCTGGAAAGATGCTATGGGTGTTGAATATAATTATTTACTTGAAAATAACACATGGAATTTGGTTCCAATACCACCTAAGGCTTCACTTATTGGTAGTAAATGGGTGTATACTGTCAAACTGAAGTCTGATGGTAACATTGATCGGTATAAAGCCCGGTTGGTGGCTCAAGGTTATAAGCAAGAGTATGGTATTGATTATGAGAAACCATTTGCTCCAGTTGCCAAAATGACAACTGTTCATTTGGTTTTGGCTATTGCTGCAATTTACCAGTGGACAATTTCTCAAATGGATGTCTCCAATGCTTTCCTCCATAGTCGTTTAAAAGAGACTGTATTCATGAAACCACCCCCGGGGTATTGTAATGATAAGACTTTAGTTTGCAAGTTAAACAAGTCCTTGTATGGCTTAAAACAAGCACCACGAACTTGGTTTGAGCGGTTTCAAAAGGTTGTCGTTGGTGCTGGATTTCTACAAAGCAAATGTGATTCCTCTTTATTTATCAACCGCTGTCAAAAGGGTACCACATATCTTCTCCTATATGTAGATGATATGCTTATCACCGGGGACAATGAAGAAAAAATTCAACAGTTGAAGCTTTTGCTTAGTCAATCATTCAAAATGAAAGATTTGGGCCCACTAACTTATTTCCTTGGGTTCGAGGTTATTCGATCTAAAAGGGGATACATGGTGAATCAGAGGAAATATTTATTGGATTTGATCAAAATAACTCATGGGACTGGTGATAAATAGGTTGACACTCCAATGGAACTTAATGTAAAACTCTCAATATATGAAGGTGTTCTCTTATCTGATCTAATGAATTATCGAAAGCTCGTTGGTAGCTTTATATACCTCACAATGACCCGTCCAGACATATCTTATGCTGTCCAGGTTGTGAGCCAATTTGTTTGTGCGCCTCGTCATATACAATTGTCTGCTGTCCACCGTATCATTCGCTATCTCAAAGGTACTTTGGGAAGAGGATTGTTCTTTTCCTCTACTTCTTCTCTCACCCTTAGAGTGTATGCAGATTCTAATTGGGCTGGATGTCCCGATACTCGTCGTTCTACAACTGGATGGTGTATTTTTCTTGGAGACTCTCTCATCTCATGGAAATGTAAGAAACAAGAAACGGTATCTAAATCATCAACTGAAGCAAAATATCGTGCTATGTCATCCGCTTGCAGTGAAATTGTGTGGTTAAGAGGTTTATTTGATGACTTTGGAATAAAATGCACTAATCCTACACCACTTTATGCTAATAATGTAAGTGCAATTCATATTGCCTCCAATCCAATCTTCCATGAAAGAACTAAACACATAGAGGTGCATTGTCATTTTATCAGGAATCATTTTCAAAACGGTACCATTAGTCTTCCTCATATAGCTTCAGAACATCAACTTGTAGTTATCTTCACTAAAGCTATGACTCAGTCTCGACATGAATACTTAAAAATTACAAGGACACCCCTTACAAGGTGTTTTTTATAAATATTTTTACAAGTTGTAGGAGGTGTCCTTGTAAGACTTGTTAAACCACATAGAGTGTCCTTATAATACTTGTTAAACCACATGGGGTGTCCTTGTAATTTCTGAAACTATATGAGTTATTTGTAATATGACTAAACCTCAGGGTATCTGAGTGTAACAAATACTAATTTATTAACAACAAATTTTTTTTTTTGTAATATATTAAAAAAGTCCTATAATATAATTTTATTTAAAAAAAGTCAAATTATATTTGTGATTTTGCTTAATTAATATTATAAACAAGTTAATTTTAAGATTATCGAATAAATATTTTAAATTGGAAATAGTGATCTTCATTTTAATACAGAGCAAAAGACAAAACAACCTCTATGATTTGTCTAACTCCCAAAAAAAACCTTATGTTATTTTAACTCCTCAAAACCCCCTGTGTTTGGTTTTAAATACCACACTCAACCCAAGTATAATTTTACTTTTGATTTTTGGTAGAATGACAAGATTACCCCTATGTTTGTTTTTATTTAATTATTCTTTTTGAAAAATTAAGTATATAATATTTGGGTCGAGTGTGGTATTTAAAACCAAACAGGGGGGGGGATTTAAAATGACACATAGGAGGTTTTGGGGATTTAAAATGGCACATTGGGGGGTTTTTTGGGAGTTAGACAAAACATAGGGGGTGTTTTTGTCTTTTGATATCAAGGAGTAAAATTGTTATATCAAAAGCAAAATGTGAACAAATACTTGCAATTTTTGCGTTTGAAACACACTCTCGTTTTTGGGGATATATTTGACATTTTCTTGAGATCAGGGGGGGGGGGGGGAGTTAAAATAATATAAGGAGTTTTTTAAGAGTTAGACAAAGCATAGATGATGTTTGTGTCTTTCGCTCTTTTAATATACTTCCTCCGTGCCAATTATCTTTATCCTTTGATACAATTGACCAGTCAACTTGACTAAATTTATAAAAAAATATAAGCTTTAATTAAAATTTAACTGTAAACTGAAATATTGAAGTTATTTCACCTTTTAGAAATGAAATAACAAATAATTGTTGTTTCTAAACTAAAACAAAAATAAACTAAATCTAATGAGTGCCCAATTATCACTACTCTTTAGTCTTTACGGAAGCTTCTTACTATAACAGATTTAATGACTTATGAATTAAGAAATTTGCCAAGGTTCGAAAAAATATTGATGTTGTTTATAAATATTTCTTGATTGAATTGGTTGTTTGCAGAGGTGCAAGGCAACGGATGAAACCATGAATAAGATGAGGGTAAATATCACTTTTGGTCCCTCTTATCATTAATTTTTTACAGAGTGGTCCCTCTTATGTTTTTTTTCCCACTTTAGTCCCTACTATGAATTATTTATTTCACTTTAGTCCCTACTATGAATTATGTGTTTCACTTTAGTCCTTATCAAGTGGTTCTGATAATACGTGACGTGCATATGAATATTTTTTAGGGCATTTTCGTCCTTTCGCTATTGAGAACATTTAAGATATTGTTTAATTGGTGAGCATTTTTTGTGTTTTGAAGAAGATTTTGATAGAAAACTTTACTTTGGAACGAAATGGACGATTAAGTTGGACTGGAATGAAAGCCTAGTTTGGAAGAGATTAAATCTTTAGTTTTTTTTTCAAATGATTAGAAAAACGAAAATATCCATGTTAGTTTACTTGAAATGACGAAATTGCCCTTATGAGCATATCACATGTTATCGGAACCGCCTTGGAACACCTGAAAAGGACTAAAGTGAAACAAATAATATATAGTAGGGACTAAACTGGGAAAAAAAACATAAGAGGGACCACTATGTAAAAAGTTAATGATAAGAGGGACCAAATGTGGTGTTTACCCATAAGATGATGGATAAGCCAAACTATGGTTTTATCCGATAAATATTCTGATTTTGTCTTTTTTTCTAAGTGCATTTATTAATTTTTCAAAATTTGTTCCCCCTTCTCAAAGTGTTATCCTTAATTTATTTATAACTTTAAATTTGACTATGATTTTATTCATTTTTATTTTAAGTCTGAATGCATCATAGAAGTAGAACAGCGACTTTTAAAATTGAGTTCCCTTTAGAGCGAAAGAGTGCCCATATAAAGCAGTATATAGAAAATTTGGCTAAATGTGCAAAAGGCTGGAGGAGTTTGAGATTTTATGAACATGCTCGTAATACTATGGTAGGACCTAATAGGGGTTAATACATTGTTGGGTGGCATTGCTTTAATACCGGATCAAATGGATTAAATTCTTACGACCCGGTATTAAGACTAGATTATAATCCACCCACTCATGGGTAGATTAGTTAATCCGGGTGAATATATATAAGGTAAAATATCACTAATAACCTAAAATTTGCATATTTTCCTTTTAACATATCATAAATTATTCTCAAATATCTAAAATGGAAACACATTATACATAAATAAATCACAAATTAATTTTTTTATCAATTCACAATTAATATGGAAGCATTCAATCAAGTCTACCAAACATATTTTTAATATGGCCTTCAATCCGGCTCCAATCTAATCCACCTTAATCCCATACACCCTACCAAATGGCCTCTTAAGAAGATCTTTTATGGCCTATTTGGATGGATGGATTTGGGTTGGGTGGATTTGAAGTTCCTTGTCAAATCCATCAGGCTATTTGGATACAAAAATAAATTCAATCATTTGAAATCCTGAATTTTTAGTTCAATGAATTTCAACCCAATTTTAAGTGGATTTGAAAATCCTCATAAAACTAGTTACTTATAATCCATTTAAAAGAAAACTCCACATTGTATGATTTCAAAATTACTTTTGATCCCAGATTTTCTAAAAACCAAGAGCTGCAGTTCAGTCTAGAATTCTCAAAAAATTAATATTTGCAATTCGGCTACTGTTTTCAGAAAATTCGAATTGCACTTTCGATCTCTCAATTTTTGGAAATTGCAATTTTGACCATAGATTTTTTGGAGAATCAATTTTTGGGAATTACAATTTGACCCCAAATATTTGAAAAACCCAGAATTGCAATTCAGTTCAGAATTTTCATGAAATTTAAAATTTTCAATTCGGCTCATATTTATGAAGTCTAAATTTAGACTTTTGGTCTCTCAATTTTTAGAAATCGCAATTTAACCCCAAATCTTTGAAAAACCCAGAATTGAATTCAGTCCATAATTTTTGAAAAATTAAAATTTTCAATTCGGCCCCTGAATTTCAGAAATCCAAATCTTTGCCCTTTTGTTCCGTAACTAGTTTTAAAAGGAACTTCAAATCCACTTAATTTCAAATCCACTTAAGTTCCCATGTTTATATACTTCAATTTTTATATTAGACTTCTTGCTTAAATTTGTATTTATCATAAAATTGTTGTTGCCATTAAACGCCAAAAACACCAACCCCAGAACAAAAGTAAATTAAGTATGCCAAAAGCAAAACAATTACTTTCCATAAACTTTTGCAATCAAGTAATGTAACTATTTTGAATTTTGGGGAAAAAATAATTCTAGTGCCCATCACATGACGTATCCGAAGAGAGAAATAAAGTTTGAGACGTTTGTTTTCGATGTTTTACCGAATTTTATTCAACTTATTTAACTTCTGAATTGGTTGAAAAATGACAATTTAATGGCCCGTCTGGATCAAATTTGCCTCTATTTTTCGATGTATCAAAATTGGTTTGGATATATTCATGAAAATTTTGATTATCAATTTTTATAAGGGAACATGATAACTAAATATGCAGAGTGTATAACAAATTATAAAAGGGCAAAGTATCTTCCTATCAACACCCTCTTAGAGGGGGTGTCTTTTAAACAATAACACAGATAGCTAAAATGTCATTTACTGATCTCGCACCACTTATTCAACACCAACTATGTCGATGAATTATCATGAAAAGTGCGTTCAAAATCGTGATGTCACTTTCACTCTCGACTATCATGTGGAACGTTTAACTTTTAGGAATAAGATGTTATTATTCAAAACAAAGAGAGATAAATTGAATATTATACAAATCACATGAGGTAAATTGCCATTAATTGAAAAAATAAAACATGCATATTTGTGTTCATTTGTTAATTATTAGAAGGATACTTGAAGGGTTCCCTTGAAAGAAGCATAAATACCTGATTTTGAATGAAAGCTAGATCGCCTAAAATTTACGAGGATTTAGGCCAAAACAAAGAAAAACAATCCCTTATCCTTCATAACCAAGGAATCAAAATTATCTCTAGGTATAAGTTATTTTTGCAAACTAGCACCCAAAAGTAAAATGATAGCACAATATTGTTCCTCGCAAAAATTGACACAATTGCTTTTCTTAGAAAACATAACCAACTGGCTGCAGAAACCAACATCTATGTGTGACTATCAGCTGATTGATGTACCTGTAAAGAAGGCAAATATTTCATAGAAATGGCATCAGAGCTTATTGCATAATATATCCAACATCATTTGTGGCTAAATTATAGGGAAGAAATTAATTGAATAAGATTATAATAACTTCACTGACATATTTTACTTCTCATTCAAAACATAATCCAGAAACAATAGTCCGAATAGAACGCCTAAACCATAAGTATCAAATTTCTCAAACATATATATATATATATTAAATTAGTATATAAATGACTTTATTTCAAATTACTCACTTGCCTTCAAAGATTCAAATGGCCATGCTAGAATCAGGTATAAAACCTATGTGCCCTTTAGGAAAATTAATCTCAATGCATGAAAAGTCACTCAAAGTCAAGCAAATGATAGCTTTACAAACATGATTTTAGGGATTTCAAAGTCAAGCAACGTGTGGCTTTGATGATTCTGAAGAGAGTTTGAATGAGGAATCGGGAGGTCCTTTAAGGTCGAAACAATCATCACCCCAAACTATTTCTGCTAAGGTTTAAATATTTTAGTCTATTGACCTTTACAATACTAGTTGAATAGCCCAAATTAATGAGCTTTTACATACAAATACACATCATAAACTGAACAAACACGGTTTAGTTTACCAACATCACCCATAAACATAGATTTAACATTTAAGTTTTTAGTGCCTCATGTCACTTTAACATATTCAAATATATGCACATGCGAAATATGAATGTAATTATTAGCACTTTATAAACCAAAAGACGTACAATATGTGGTCTTAAGCTGATAAAACAATCTTATAGACGTGCAATATGTAGTCTTGAATTGAAACAATAATAAAGAATGCCAACAAAATAAAAAGTACATTTATTTACCAGGCTGTTAAAAGTCATTCATGGATATATATCATTAGCTAGCTCTCTGTCTTTTTTCTTCACGTGTTGGGTTTCTTGGAAAAGTAGGAAGCTTCGGAGGAGTGCGAAGCATAGAATGAGAATTTGAACTTTTAGCCAGTTTGTTGAAGGCATCTATTGTGGCTGAGCTTAAAGAATACAAGAGCATAACTGGACATTTAATAGCGGTTGTCGTGTAAACATGACCCTCAAACACATGGTGTTTTCTTGTTCTTAAGTTGTATGAGATGAGTGGAATATCTCTTACATAGATAACCAAAACATCATTGCTAAATCCCAAGCCAAGTGGGTGATATCTAGTTCCAGACCATACAACTCTAATTTCCCATTCAGAAGCATAAGAGCTTAGTCTCAATGCGTCTTGTGCAATACCATTTACATCCAAACAATACTTCAGAGTCCACTTATAAGGTTCAGAATAGTCTTGTAATAACCATATTCTCACTTCAAAATCACAATCGAACCCACAATGAAGATACCCTTTAGACTCCCCCACAAATTTTCCAATTCGAGATTCAGGTAATTGAATGAGGTCGTACCTCTCTTCTTCAGGATCAAATGCAATAATGTATGGCTCGTACGTTAACCAATTGAACCTCCCATTGGCAAATACAGGCTTCAACTGTTCGAATTGATGACCGTGAGCACAAACTTCTTTGACAATTTTCCATTTTCCAGTTTCTGATGAATATATAGTAATTACATATCGATTACTACGTTTTTGACGATACATATTTGCTAACTTAAAGCTTGGGGGCTTCCCGGATGAAGAACCAAATGGGTAAAAGGCTAAAGAAAACGTTTCATCACATAATAATTCATCACCCGGTACTCTGATGTATCTTGTCTTATCCATTGGAGTTCCGACTAAGATATATCCATCCTTCGGATGGCTTCGACAACATATGATCCCATTACTCGTGGACAATAATACACGACTATTAGAATAAAAACGGATACGGTAACTATCAATGGGAATATAACTAGGGGAGTTCACAAATTCAGGAGAATTGAAAAAGAATTGCAGAAATATTCCTGATATGCCATTATTGGATTGTTGATCATGATGAATACGTAAAAAAAGTGGGTCGGATATGATAGATCTGAAAACTTTAGAAGAACATTTAAGGCTCGATAGATCCTTAGCTTGTAATCGAGACAAAATTGTTATGGCTAGGTCTTTATTCGACCAAACAACCTCCATTAATTTAATAAAATATAGATGCACACAAAAAATTATATAATTACAAAAAAAAAATTATAATTATTGTAAATTTTACCTAATCGCGTTGAAATTATTCACTTAGCAGAGTTTGGTTGTAAGCAACTTACCTTTACGATTTTGAACAGATCTAAAAGAAAGAAGAGATCTGAAGAAGAAGTCAATTGTCGTACAAACGTTGTGCAATGCCCTAACACACTGTTTCCAAAATCGGATTGATCGGTCCAACCGGCTCAATCGCGAACCGATGACTTCACAGCCGAACTACCACCAAAATTAATCGAACCGGGCCGTCAAAACAGAGAAAACTGACTAAATATATAATATTGAATATTGAATTTCACAAAACAAAATAGAGCATACATTACTAATTAATTTTACAATTTGTACATTGAACATACTATATTTTTTTGGGAATATATAAATAGGGTTGAGCGTTTGGGTCGGATTTTTTTGGGATCTGTCTCGACCCGTTTGGGTATTTTCCGTTTGGGACAAAAAATGGGTTTTTTGACATTCCGAACCCGAAATATATTTTCGGGTTGGGTATTAGACTCACACCCGAACGGGTATTTCGGGAACCGTTCAGGTATTTATCAGAAAAAAAAAAATTCAATTAATACATTTGTACACAAAGTATAGGTAATATGAAAATGGATGCAGCTCCTGCATGAACTCAATTTAATTTTCTTCCTGATAAAAAACTAGACTTTTCTTTATTCGGTGAAAGTAGTGTTAGCAAGTAAGAATCAACTGAATTGTCGGCAGGAGACTTCAAATGGTATTGCTATATCCTCGTGCGTGTTTTTTAGTTAATTTGATATTAGGGACGATTTTGATTGTCTATTTGTTTTATCGACCTCGATTCTTATTTTGTAATTGTAAACAAGAATAAGAATATTTGTTGAAATATTGAATTAATTTATTGTATATTTTACAGTTTAGATCTGTCGTTTATCCATTTTTTTGTTTATCATCATTAGGAGACTCGTATTGTATTCAATTGGGAAAGAAAACGGAAATGATACTCAGTAAACAGCAATTGTGTATTTGGGGATTTTGTCATCAAGAGCCAATTAAGCAGTCATTGAATGGATGTCCATGTTCAAAGTGGGAAATACCTACAACCGTTGTTGGGAGATGAATGGATTTTTGAAGGAAAAAAAAAGAGTGAAATTTCGGGTACCCGAAACTCAATATTTGAAATACCCGAAAAGTTCGGGTACCCATTAAATCGGGTCGGATTTTGGGTGTGAAAATTGACTACCCGCCAGGTCGAGTACTTGATCCGCGCCCACCCCTATATATAAAGAACATATGTTTTAGCGACAAATTATATACCTTTTAGTAAAATATCATGTTAATCATTTACATAGGATATTTAATATTTTATTCAGTTCAAATCCTCTCTTTTTTTAGGTTGTGAAGACTAAATCCATTTTGAATATGGATTCTGTATCTATTAGACTATTACACAATTTACAACTCGCGGCCCATTTTGTAAGTTCGAGTTGGGACAAGTTGATCCAAATAGATTCACGATCCAAAAAGAGTATGAAGTTGAATGAATTAATTAGTGTAACTGTGTGAGTATATACATACTAGGGGAATGCACCGCGCAAGGCGCGGTGCTGTGTGCCTAGTTCATGCGTACTATTCATGTGTTAATATTTGATGATCTTGTTAAATTGCTGTACAAGAGGTGTAAGTTAATGAATTCTAAACAAAAATGAATTGAAAGTGATAGTTTGAATAACATTAATAAATCCAGTACCTCAGGATAAGAATAATGATTTCAATACCTCGAGATAGTTTGAGTTATTTATCAACAACATAACACATCAACAAAAAGATTAAAAGTCATAATTCAGTTAGATTACACTTGTTAGAACAAAAAATTCAAAACATATATCCTTCATATGGCAAGAGTGAAAGGGGGAGTATGGTGTTGGAAGAAATGTTGAGTATTGTTGCACGTAAGTTCTAACTTCCCTATTAAGAAATTAAATTAAATTAATTTCAATGCATGATGAAACTAAATTTGCACAACATGCATGCATATTTGAAATAACAGTGGTTTTGAGGTTTTATTATCATCAACACAACAGTGGTTGTGGTTTTGAGATCTAATTTTTTTACAAGCTAATGGCCAGAACAAGTCATTTCCCTTGATTATAATATTATTATATGTATGATGTTCGTTTACAAATAGAGTGCAATATATTCATCTGCTTGAATAATGGTTTTTAATTAAAGACACTTATTTTTAATTAACTAATTAAAGACTTTTAAGAGAGTGATAAATCAAAGTACATACTCCATATTGTTTTCAAAATATACAGTCTTGGTATTATTTTAAAATATATATATATAGACATATATAAACATAGTATAGATCAGTAACAGTATAAAAATTCACATAAGTTACGAATTTATGATAGATCCATTTTTGTTTAGTTAAAAAAGAAAAAAGAAAATTGTACTACAATTTTTTATTTTTTATTTTTTTGTACACAAAGTTCATTATTTATATTCCAACAATTACAGTAAATATAAAGATCAAACTACAATGACCGATTACAACAAAAGAACAATTTATCTCAATAAACATGAAACAAGAAACATGAAATGCATTTGAACCAACCAGGATTATATTCCTTTTCCACAAGAAACATGTTTAATTACTGGAAGATACTCATGTGATAATTCACATCTACCATTTAACAGTAACTATAACATAAAAAAAAAAATGGATGAGTTATTCTGAATAAATATTCAATGAGAATTAGTCCAGCAAGCAAGACAGGATATGAGGAGGCACATGCATCTGCTGACTTAGAAAGAACCAAATACTTAAACCTTAGAGCAATGTCTGCTGAATTAGTCCAATTTTTTGGGGTGTGTTGATTTAAAAAAAATTGTAAGAACATAGTGACCAACAAAATTCAATGAACAAGCTTGTGTTTGGACCTCCTCTTATCCCCTGTTTTATTAGACAACAAAACTGCGGAACACCCAACTCATACAAGTTTTAAAATTGGAGTCCAATCCTCCATTATTTAAAAACATTTCCATTACAATTACTTGCTAAAATCCAAAAATCAAACATGAAGTGTTTCAAGCAATGATCCAAAGAAGTTCTCCTTCTCTCAATCATAAGGCAAGGATATGCCTAATAAACTTACCTGACGATTTAACTGTTGATACTTCTGCAAATACGAGCTCCAATATCAGTTGGATTTAATTGAGCTTCAGTCCGGAAATGAAGAGATTCCTGTCAATCAACAAATCAAATTGATCATAATTTTTATTAGGCATGTAACCCCATATTAAATATTAGAAAAATCAAAATAAAGAAAGAAGGTACATTTAAACTTCTGCACAAACCAAATTTTATTTTTATAGCTATATGACCTTTCGATCAACGTAGATTATCCATTGTTTTGTTCATTTTTGTTTTTATTTAAACTTATATATGAAAACATTTCCAATTTGGAATATAAGCATTCAGTGATCTAGATCTTATAGAGCAAAACTTAAATGTAGGACTGTAATGTCTTAGACATTAAATTAACAGTGAAAAAAATTGTGTGAGTTTCATATTCATATAAACTTATACACACAGTTAAGTACATTTAGGAGGAGGATAGTTAAACAGAAAATGTATTTTCAATAATCTGAAACATATAAGAAACAAATAAAATTAACTGATAAGAGCAAGAACTTACCTTAAACTTAAATTTAGGATTGGCATTAAGAGCAATAAAATGAATGGTGTTGGTGGAGAGTATGACAAATAATATTACAGCCACCTACAGACACCTCCATAACTAATAGATTGTCAAGTTAGCAGCCTAACTATTTCAATTCAAACAACTTAAGATTTTACTCATATTTGTTATTAAGACGTTAATTTTTGTGTCCACAGAATCTTTGTATAGCTGCAGCATATAGACCTGTTCAAGAGTTAATAGAAGAAGAAAATAAGGTGAAAACTGAGATACTCCTGTGATTATTCTAGTTTCAAGTTTTTGCACTTCAAAGACATCTTCTTTGTTGTTTTTATACTGTAACCTGCAGCCTACATTGTGAAATTTTCCATTATTGTGACTAAACATAGCTTGTTTGGGATGGTGCCTCCTTACAGGGTGACAAATTTGATGAAGTTCCCGTCTTAAGACCACTCAACTTGGATGATTTTATTCATTCTAAAGCTAAGGTAAATCATTTACACCATAACAAGCTCTGTATGGGCCCATAATATTTGAGAAAGACAAATCCATCATATAAGTTTCAGCAACCATTTGGAAGAGAAATGAGTTTAGTCATCTTGTTATACTGCTGGTTATAAGATGTAATATCAATTTAAGAGGGACTTTTTATGAAACATTTTCACGTCCATGCTTCATGAACTGTTGTGTTAATTTTTGTAACAATGTTCAGGTTGGACCATCAGTTGCTTATGATGCATCTAGCATGAATGAGCTGAGAAAGTGGAACGACCGATATGGTGAAGGAGGAAGTAGGAGAAAATCGCCATTTGGTTTTTGATATAATTATCAGCTGCATTCTTTTGACAGTTTCGTGTCTCCGAGGTAAATTCTTTACCCTTTTTTCTCCCGATGAGAAAGAGATAGAGATAGTGATAGAGGACTATAATATTATAGGTCTTGTGATAGGTTTGAAATAGGCGTATAGACAGTAGAAAGAAAAGGCTAAATATGTTGTTGTATATTTGGCAATTCTAAGTTAGTAATATTCTTCCTTGCTTGTAGATGACCTTATTGGTTCATTTCAGCTGCATTTTCCAGTTCTAGTTGCCTATCAGATTTATGAATTGGTTTCTCAAATGGCTCAGTCATTGTTGAACCTTGTATTTTTATGTAACCTTTAGTCTCATATGAGAAGACAAATTAGTACATATTTTGGTATCATAAATTTTTAGCTCATAGTTAATCACCATTTTTACATCAACTCCCCACTTAAAAGAGTTTGACAAGCAGTTACACATTCACAAAAACTCAGTGCAGAATCGAGAAATATTTAGTTCATACAGCAGCTATGCCTAAACTGAACGGAAACATGGAGTATATTGTTTATTATAATCTAGAAGAATATAACATTCAACCGGTGTGCATAGGAGGAAAAAAAATCCCAGCAAATTGGAAATACATTTCCCCTAATTGAGGCTCAAAATCAACTAAACAAAGAAACTGAACACAAAACAACTTTTTGGAATTAAAGGTACACGAGAAAGGTGGGAGGGTCAGTTAACCAACTGACCATTGTAGGTCTCCCCATTTTTTAAGTTCCACCAACTGTTACCCAGCATTGACAACCAAGCATCAGTTCAACTCGTTTTCATAATATATGCAAGAACAGGAGATGAATATACCGATTTCAAACTTTCAAATCATAATATGCATTTTTATGTGTGATAAAAGATTAAATTTAAAATCAGTAGCACAAGGCTAACAAAAGAAGTTAATCATTATATATGAAACTACATATAAATTGCCCTAATTCTTAGTTTTCATAATATATGCAAGAACAGGACATGAATATACCGATTTCAAACTTTCAAATCATAATATGCATTTTTATGTGGGACAAAAGATTAAATTTAAAATCAGTAGCACAAGGTTAACAAAAGAAGTTAATCATTATATATGAAACTACATATAAATTGCCCTAATTCTTAAAAAAAAAAAAAAAAAAGGCTGAATTGTGAAGAAAAGCAGTCGTACCATAGGATGACCATGAGCGGTCTCGAGTAAAGAAAGAGGAAGCTGCAATTGACAACAAATCAACCAATTAAAAATCAATTGAAATAAATATAAAATATAAAATCTCATAATTCATCAAGCTTAAATTCATGGTTCAAAATTCATGAAAGAAGCCATGGAAAAACACTCACCAGAAAGTCTATGAATGCAGCCGTGTATTTGCTTGCTCAAAGCTTCATGGAATCAGATAATCATCAATTCCTCTCATCTGCCACCTAAAGGTGCATCCAATTTCCTTAAAATAGGGAGTGAGAAGGAGATTGATAAGACCCGTAACAAATTTCAGGTAAAGATAATTGGCAAATTGTTGAGGATTGAGAATATAATCTGACATTTTGCAGAAGGAAGAAGAGGGCGATGAGGGGAATTTCTGTTAGAACAGTTCAATTACAGCTTAATCGAATGATGAGGGGAAGAGTTTGTTTGAGAAAGAATCAATTCTGTTAGCACAGTTTAATTAAAATTGAAGGCAATTGAGAAAGAATCAATTCTGTTTTGAAGGCAATTGAAGGTATTGAAGATGGGAGAAGAAGCAAAAAGAAATTGGAAAATAAAAGTGGGACCCATGCCTTGTGAGGAACGCGTTCAATACCAGTGAAAATCAATTGAAAAAGAAATTCCAACGAAGCACAAACTGACTGAAAAAACCCCAAAACGGCGTCGTTTTGGGGTTAAAGTGGCAAAAAAAAAAAAGGAAATAAAAATAGGGCAACTGTTCCCACAAGCCTTACGATCTTATATAGAGTAATATATATTAGGGGTACATGGTATGGTTTTGTGTAGGGTTGTCAATGGGTCGGATTTTGGTCGGATTAGGTTCGTCCAGATTCGGTCTCATTTATATCTGATCGAATCCTGTCGGATTCGAATTTTGCTTGAATTGTGCTCGGATCTAGATTTTTTAATCCAACGGATCTTGGTCGGATTTGGTCGGATATCGGAGATTTTTCGGATCCAATAAATTTGTATTTAAAAAATTAAATTAACATTTTTTTCGTAAAACAAGTTTATTATCTTTTCAATTTTATTTAATTTTAGCTCATATTTTCGAAGTTTCTTTACTATATTCATATTTGTAAAATGAATATATTGATTTCAATAAATTTATAAACGAATTATAAATTACTATCTTCTTAAATTGACATTGAAATATTATTAATGATAATTATTTTATAAATCATTTTGTATATACATCTTTCTTTTTATTTGTTGTCGGATACGGATCTTTAACGGATCGGATCGACCTAAATCCATATTCGCTCCACGAGTTTCGAATTTCGGATCTTTATAATCGGATCAGGTCCATTGAATCTCTAATCGGACAATTATCCTAATAAAACGGACGGATCCGGATTAAAATCCGCCCCATTGACAGCCCTAATTTAAATATTATTTGATCCAATTATTCTAAAAAGACTTCATAAATTAAAGTTCTGTACTATATTTTAATAAATTGAAGTTTTCAAATAATGTTTATAATTTTTATGCTTATGCTTTAATACTATATTGGTATTAACTGAATAAAAAAATTATATTTTGATGGATTTAATGTATTGGCACAACATATTTTAAAATTTTGTTACCTAATTATTATGAATAATTATTAGTTAACACAATACAAAAAAGTAAATTATTTTAGTGGTTATCGAGGAAGATTCAAGAGTGTTCAAAAATTTGCTTCAATTAAAATATTCTATAAACCAAAGAAAGTTCAGGTGCTATATCAAATTAATTTCGAACTATTCTTCTTTACTTAGTAATTTATCCTACTTTATAAGAACTAAAAATTGAAAAAAGACTTGTAACAATTTATCAATAATTTTGACGTGGTGGGGGGACTTATAGGGTATTAATTAACTTCATAAAAAAGTTATATGTTGTTTGACTTAATAATACACTATTAAGGTAATTGAAATTGAATCGCTATTTCGATCGATTATTAATCCAAGTCCATAATGTTGATTTTATGGTTATATACCACTATACTATTAATTTAAATTAAATCGATTATTGATCATAGTCAATATTGTTGATCATAAGGTAATGTATAATTAGGCTAGTCGTAACTCAAATCAATATTTGTCCCAATTATTGTACGAAGTCAATATTGTTGACAATAAGATAATATATAATCAAAATTGATAATTTGCTCGATTATTGATCAAAGTCAATATTGTTGACCTTAGGGTAATATATAATTAAGTTAATTGTTACTGAAATCGATAATTGGCTCGATTTACAGGATTGTATAATTAGGTTAATCGTATTTAAAATCGATAATTACCTGGATTAATTGATCAAAGTCAACATTGTTAACCATATGATAATGTATAATTAGGTTTACAGTAACCGAAATTGATTAATTGATTAAAGTCAACATTGTTAATATTGTTGACCATATGGTAATATATAATTAGATTAATTATAATACAAATCGATAATTGTTTCGATTATTGACCGAAGTCAATATTATAGACCACATGGTAGTGTGTAATTAGACTAATCGTAATATATAATTAAGTTAATTGTTACTGAAATCGATAATTGGCTCGATTTACGGGATTGTATAATTAGGTTAATCGTATTTAAAATCGATAATTACCTGGATTAATTGATCAAAGTCAACATTGTTAACCATATGATAATGTATAATTAGGTTTACAGTAACCAAAATCGATTAATTGATTAAAGTCAACATTGTTAATATTGTTGATCATATGGTAATATATAATTAGATTAATTATAATACAAATCGATAATTGTTTCGATTATTGACCGAAGTCAATATTATAGACCACATGGTAGTGTGTAATTAGACTAATCATAATCCTAATCGATACTTGCTCCGATTATTGACCGAAGTCAACATTGTTGACCTTAGAGTAATATATAATTAGGTTAATCATAATCCAAATCAATACTTGTCCTAGTTATTGAACGAAATCAACATTGTTGACGTAAGAGTAATGTATACCAAGGTTAATCGTAATTGAAATAGATAATTGGTCCGATTAACTAGCAGAAATCATCAGACTATAATGCAATTTAATTGATCGTAATATAAAATCGATACTTATTTCGATTATTGACCAAAGTCAACATTTTTTTACCATAGGGTAGTGTATAATTATGTTAAACATATTTCAAATTGATAGTTATCTCGAATATTGAACGAAGTCAAAATTGTTGACCTCAGGGTAATGTATAGTTAGGTTAATTGTAACCGAAATTAATAATTGACTTGACTCTATTAATTGACGGGGATCAACATTGTTGACCATATGATAATGCATAATTAGGTTAATTATAATTGTAATCAATCGATAATGGGCTCGATAAGAATAGTTAGGAAAGTGGAGTTATATACTTGGTCAAAATTCTGTTACTGATAAATTATTTTACTTTGTTTGATCCTAATGAGCTAAATAAAAATAACAATAAAAATGAATAAATGAATTATATAATAATCGCTGACCTCCAAAAATGATTTTTTTAAAGTGGTTATATTGAAATAAAAATGAAAAAAAAAATTAATTGTGCCATAGTTATCATTCATTTTATTTTTTGGTGTCTTCTCTCCCACACCACTTCTCTCCACAAGAACCCACATCCACCATGGTTAGATCTAGCTTCCCAATGCCCTGATTTATTTAGTTTTAATAACTTAATTAAGTCTTGATTTACTTACATACCTCGCCGGTTGTGGTTTAATGGAAGTTGGATTTTGTTTTAATTGGTTTTGCTCTTTTCTTTGAATATGAGCTTGTAGGAACATTGTCAGTCATATCCGGTTTCAGTTTTTCTATTCATTCTTAGGTATATTAGAAATTCTTCAAAAATATGGGGATTCTTTTTGAGGAAATTCGGTGAAATCAAGATTTTTTTTTCTAATTTTTTTGGTGAATTGTTTTTTAATTTGGATACTCATCGGTCATTTGCTTGAGAGTAGGGGGGGAATGGGGGGATGAGATTATTGGGAAGCGGGTGTTTTTTCAAATTTGACACATTGACCCCAAAATTTGAAATTATCTTTTAATGGAATCCAATTTGAAATGTTGACAATAAGAATTATGCTTATCATAATCAAAATCGATAATTGGCTCAATTAATTGATCAAAGTCAACATTATTGATATTTAGATAACGTATAATTAAGTTAATCGTAATATAAATCGATAATTGGCTCAGTTAATTGATCGAAGTCAACATTGTTGACCATATGGTAATATATAATTAAATTAATCATAATACAAACTGATATTTGATCCAATTATTGATCGGAGTTAACACCGTTTACTACAAGGTAAATGTATAATAAATGTATAATTAGATTATTCATAATTCAAATCGACACATGTCGCGATTATTGAACGAAGTCAACATTGTTGACCTTAAGAGTTTGGTAATTACTTATTGTGGTTTTTGCAAATCAACTTGTACAATGATTTTTAAAACCTTGTCTTGTTCATTGTAGATTTATGAGAACTTGAAATTATCACATAAGGAAAGGACGGCAACCCCGATTCTATTAAGATTGAACAGGTAAACAACGAAGTTGAGTAATTGAAATCTCAGATGGTGGTGAATTCCCAAGCAATTAAGACTACGTCATCTAATATTATCAAACCGAGATTTTGAGCTTCATCTGTAGCTTCTCGAAATATTTAGTGGGTTAGTTGTCTTATTCTCTACCCATTCAATTAATAATATATATTTATGTGATTCCATAATCAACAAATTGTTTCAGGTTGATGGGCATGTGGAGAAGCATGTACAAATTACACCAAGCCCAAGTTCACATAGTCCAGCAGTACATGTACCATAATTGCAAATCAGAAATACTTAGATAGTCAGTACTCCAATTCAAGCTTGAAGCTCAACAATGGCACATTTCCTTCAATGAACTTATAAAAGGTCAACACGATTATATTTAGTCGATCACCGTGTTTTTCGGGTGCCTTTTGCAAAAGAAAACAACCTACTTCACAAAACCCCATTTCACTCGCATCATGAAAAATGGCAGGCTGCTATCGGTTCTGCTCCCGACAAATTAGCATCGGAGGACATGGAAAGGTTCTTAACAGTTATCCATGCCATTGGAGTGCAACAAACAGAAAAACAGAAACAAAATAATATATCAGAATTGGCACACAAAGAACTTTATAAGAAGATCGAGGAGCTTATATTATTAGAGCACAAACATGCCCTAAACATTAGAGAGGAAAGAGCGAAGGTAGATATTTAAAGGGCAGAAGGAGATAATGAAAATGGTAAATATATAAAATCAGTTAGTGTGACGAGGGAGATCACAATGAACAGTTTGCAATTGGGGTTAGCACATGTGTTTCAAGCAATGACTAACTTTGTAAAAGAGTATTCACGAGTACTTGAAGATGCGGCCAAGAGCATTGATGTCAAAATGTGAACATGATATTGGCTTGAAAGAGATGTATATAACATGAATATGATATTGCCAAGAAGAAGCATATATTATTGTGTGGTTATTTATAGACTTATAGAAGTATTACTTTTAGATATTTCTACATATTGTTGTATGGTTATTTATAGAGTTATAGAAGTATTACTTTTAGATATTTCTACATATTGTTATGTGGTTATTTGTAGAGTTATAGAATTATTACCTTTAGATATTTCTACATTCCTGGTAGAGCAGAAAGTGTAAATGGATGATTTTGGATTTCATGAAAATAGAGTTTGTAATATTGTTGTTTAGTTCATTAGAAAATCTATTTTCATTATTTTGTAATATTCATTAGGAACTTTATTTTCATTAAATCAACAATACATTGGAGAAATAGCAGTAGATTATCTTGTTCATGTATCTTCCAATCATATTCCGGTTCAACCTGAGTTGACATATCATCATGCAAATCAAGATCTGTATATTGCATGATTGTATAATACATCATTTTGTTTTATGGTTATAGAATTTGATGTCAGTACATTTATATATATTTATATATTTGCAAATGTTAACTAATCGAAACTACTTTTCTTTTGGATGGATATGGAGTTCTTGCATTTGGTACTTGTTTTTGGTATTTGGTGAGGTTGAGAAAAAACATTCTACTTTTGTTACTCTGTTGTTTAATGCTAATATTTGAGTGTTGTATTTATATTTTCAGCTATTTTTTCTTTCTTGTTTCTATATATATTGTTTCTTCCGGATAATTAGCACAAAGCTCTGTTTGTTAATCTTCTTATTAGGATCTTTTCTTTCACTTATGTCTTTGTCTAATGCCATCTAATTTGAATGTGTGCAAGGATATGATTGTTGAGAATTGCTAGAAATGATATTGACATATCCAGTACAGTGTACATATGTATAATCTGATAGGATCTTGAGCTATTGAAATGATTTTTCCGTTAGAATGCATTTTATCTTGGTATGCTTCCAAATATTGCTTGGCGAGCAATCGAGCTTAATGAGCAGCTTGACCATGAAAGGGAACGAAAGGGAATCAAAGGGAAGAGGCTGGTCAGCTTTTTTGAGGTATGCATAAATTTTTTTAGGTTAGCTATAAAATATTGAGAGAATTTCACTTTTCATACCATAATTCAACCTACTTTAGGGATTTGATACCACAACTTTTTCTACCGACACATTTGATACCATAACTCAAATCAACTCGACACATTTGATACTTCCGTCAAATTGAACACGGAATTGTCACGTGATTGTCACGTGACCGTTAAAACTTTGCACATTTGATACCATAACTTATGTTGACTGATAATTTTACCCCATAACATTTCAGGTTACCAAAAAAGCCCCACATCTCCAAATTTAGTGACGATTTTAGTCCACATTGTTGCCAAATTTCAAAATTGACTCGAATAAGACAACGTGCTGACCAATTTAGAACTTTACACATTTCATACCATTATTTTTGTTGCTGATAATTTTACACCATAACATTTCAGGTTACCAAAAAAGCCCCACATCTCCAAATTTAGTGACGATTTTAGTCCACATTGTTGTCAAATTATCAAATTGACTCGAATAAGACTACATGCTGACCAATTTAGAAAATTTTACTTATTTTATTTAAATAACTAATTTAATTTATAAACAATATTAATAAATTAAATAATACATTAACATAAATATCACCAAAATTAAGAAAATATATTCTTTTTAAATATAAAATTTATATAATAGAATTAATATATATTTAATATTTATTAAAATAATAAATTATATAATTTAAAACTATTAAATATTTATTAAAATATTAAATAATAAATAATTTTAATTTTAACAAAAAAATCCCCACCCCACCCACCACCTCCCCACCCTTCCCCCTACCCCCGATTCCCAGGCCGGCAGTGGCCTGGGCTCTGAGAACCCAAGCCGATGGCCTGGGTTCTGTTCGGGAATTGGGGGGTTAGGGGAGGGGTGGGTTGGGTTGGGTGGGTGGGGTGGGGATTTTTTTATTAAATTATAATTATTTATTATTTAATTTTTTAATAAATATTAAATAGTTTTTAATTATATAATTTATTATTTTAATAAATATTAAATAGATTAATTCTATTATATAAATTTTATATTTAAAAAGAATATGTTTTTTTAATTTCGGTGATATTTATGTTAATGTATTATTTAATTTATTAATATTGTTTATAAATTAAATTAGTTGTTTAAATAAAATAAGTAAAATTTTTTAAATTGGTCAGCACGTGGTCTTATTCGAGTCAATTTGGAAATTCGACAACAATGTGGACCAAAATCGTCACTAAATTTGGAGATGTGGGGCTTTTGTGGTAACCTGAAATGTTATGGGGTAAAATTAGCAGTCAACATAAGTAATGGTATCAAATGTGTAAAGTTCTAAATTGGTCAGCGCATGGTCTTATTCGAGTCAATTTGGAAATTTTGCAACAATGTGGACTAAAATCGTCACTAAATTTGGAGATGTGGGGCTTTTTTGGTAACCTGAAATGTTATGGGATAAAATTATCAGTCAACATAAGTAATGGTATCAAATGTGTAAAGTTCTAAATTGGTCAGGACGTGGTCTTATTCGAGTCAATTTGGAAATTTGGCAACAATGTGGACTAAAATCGTCACTAAATTTGGAGATGTGGGGCTTTTTTGGTAACCTGAAATGTTATGGGGTAAAATTATCAGTCAACATAAGTTATGGTATCAAATGTGCAAAATTTTAACGGCCACGTGACAATCACGTGACAATTCCGTTTCCAATTTGACGGAAGTATCAAATGTGTCGAGTTGATTTGAGTTATGGTATCAAATTTGTCGGTAGAAAAAATTGTGGTATCAAATCCCTAAAGTAGGTTGAATTATGGTATGAAAAGTGAAATTCTCTCATAAAATATTGCATCGAAATTTAAGTCTCGTTTTCCAAGAAATTCTAAATCCTTTGTTGTACAGGATACGGAAAAGAGAAGCTTGATGAAGACCACCACATAAGTAGACCAGTGGGACTGATACATCATCGGCCACATAAATCCCTTGTAGGATTTCTTTTTTCCTATTGATAGGATAGTGCTAGCAAGTCAATATATGTCCTAATGATTAATACGTATGTTTATTTATAAAATATAGAATAAACAATGACCATCTTCATCTCTCGTGAATAAATCAAGGCTCAGTTCGGTAGCCTTGATTATTTGTTTGTCCAATTGACAATTTGGCCAACGCAACAATTAGACCAACAATTTTATTGGGATAATAGGTGTAATTGTGGGTTCAACCTGATAATATAATAATTTGTTCGGTTTATCCGATTATTATGAATTTACTATTATGCCCCCCTTAACTATTATGTAAACCCTCATTTTTTATAGCAAAAACACCCCTGTAAATAAAACAAAAACCCCCCTACCCTTAAACCATGTATACCCTCCTTTTTTATAGCAATGACACCCTTGCAAATTTCACTTTAACCATGTTTGTTACATCAAAATATAAGCTCAAAATCACACCAAAATATAAACACTAAACCACACCTATTACTACACCAAAATATCACGCAAATTGGAGAAAACACTTGCCCCAAATACACCGAATATGATCTACATATCATAAATAAGCATGACCAACTATTACATGCAATTTAAGTCGAAGTTAATTACAAAACACAATTCAAGTCATAGACCAAGTTCAACAATCTCCAACTCTAAAAAACAAAGTCTTAATGCATACACATTAAAATCACACATCACCAAAAGAAATGGTGAAGCATGTTTAGCAATAGATCTTTTCTCCGAGAATCCATAAGCGAGACTTGTATTCAAATATCACATTTGACCATGTTGAGTTTAACCAATATATGCATATTGGACTCTATAAATATCGTTATCGTTACAAAAACAACCCCCTCTAAAATAGCAAATCAATGAATTAGGCGAAATAATCCGACAAAAACTAAAAAATCAATCCAACATAAATAACAAATGTCACAATAATAGCGAACAAGAAAATTCTTTTTAACAAAAAAGAAATAAACTCCTTCTACCACGAATTACGGTCTCTAAAGTTTGTAATCATTTCATTAAACATATAATGTGCATAAACATAACTATGGGAAATAACCTCCGAAATAAATTTTAAAATGCAAAAAAATTACTCGAATTACCTCAAATAGTGTGCGGTTATGGGGTTGGTAGCTGACAAAATTCAAGTCCACAATTTTGCAACCAACAGTGGATTTCTCCATTAACAACCATTTTTAGCTCAGCTGAAGAAAAGAGCTTAAGGAGAAAAAGAGTTTTAGGGTTGAAGCTTCTACCTATTCGGGTGGGAGAGATGAGTGAGTGTGAAAAAAAATTCTCATGCTTTTAATTATTCACATAGACCCTAGAAGGGCATAATTGGTACAAAAATTATTAATTTGGGTACATTATTTAATATATGGGTTGGGAAGAGATTGTAATAGGACCAATTAGACAGGCCTATCAATTCACACACCCTAGGTCTCGATCGCGAAATCAAGTAGATAGAAAGATTGTATGTGCATGGAAGTTATAAGAGGTGAGGTTCACAAGATCAATTCTTATGAAGTTGAGCCTCATGGACATATGGCTAGACATCGACCATAAAGTGTAGGTACTTCTGAATTAATGGAGATTAATTCTGGAGTTGTCAATTAAAAGTGCTTAATTGATCGGAGCAATCAATTGCTCATAATTAAATCATGAAGGGTTTGTGGGCCTCAGGTGAACCTAGAGAGTCACACACAATACAGTTGGTCAGTGACAGTCATAAAGGAAATAATTTATTTGAGGGAGTTAAATCAATAATTTAATTGAATTAAGATATTATTCAATTTAAAGAATAATTAATTAGACACTTTAATTAATTAAAGTGTTAATTAATAATAGAGAGGACTTAATTTGATTAATTGGGCTTATTTAATGAAGGAGTTAATTAAATAAAATGCAAAACTTAGGCCATTTAAATAATGGGTCCAGAAGAAGTCTTGCGTATCAAATAAATAAGGTGACTTATAATAGGAGTCCTAAGTGACTCCTTAGAACTATCTTCACTTTGCAGGATTTAACCATAGCCATAGCTGCCTCCTCTCTCCTTCTTCTCTCACATCTAGATATAGATCTGTATTCATCCATTGACAAACCTTCAAGCTCTAGTCTAAGCCTGTGACTTGAACATGTTGCTACAATCTGACTGGTGTGGTTACACTCTAGAGGCACTACACTTGGAGTGCTACTGTGAATCAAAAGAAGACCGAAGATTTCCACCACCAAACCTATGATGATGTAAATCACATATCTCCTCTCTTGCTTTTGATTATTGTTTTGTGCTTTAATCAACCTTTTCACATCTGTAAGATGGAAATCGATTCATGGGATTTATGGGTATCTCGATTTTTTTTTGAAATTCCGCATTTTCGTTGTTTTGACAACCGAGGTAACCCAACGGTAGTATAAGCGCCAATTCCATAATTCTTATGCGAAAAGGCTTGAACATAATTTAATATATGGATATTTGTGATAATTATGTTATGTGTGATGATTCTTACTTGTTATAATATTGTCTTTATTCGGGCAAAGTTGCGTAATTTGATTTGGGGCAAAAGTATAGTTTTCAATACTTTAAGGGCTTATTTGCAAATCGTGTTTTTTAAAAATATGGACTGAAAATTAAATTTCTGATTCTGGAAAATTCTGGACTGTTTTTGTAAATTTTTGGACTCTTTGTATTTTTGGGTTGTTTTAGTAATTTCCAAAAGTTAAGGGACTGTTATGCAATTTTTGTAACTTCATGGGTATGCTTGCAAAAAATGAAAAAAATTCTGGATTTAAAATCTCCTTTTCAGTTCTCTGGCCGATTTAAAATTTTGGGCTGATTTGTATATTCCAAAACTTTTGAGGTTAAATATGCAATTTTCATAAATTGAGGTGCCGAACTGCAATTTTCAAAAGTTAAAAATTTAATTCTATTATAATTAGTAGTGACTAAAGTAAGAATCATAGGTTATTTTAAAATGTGTTTTAGAATAAGAAAGAAATGCGTAAAAGTTGTTTGTTTGTTTCTTGCTCCACGTGAACTGTTTACATGGTTTTCGATTGTGCCAAGTCTTGACCCTAGGTGTAGATGTGATTGGTTTATTTAATTGTATGGTTTTTATTGGGCATGTGATCCTCAAGCTTTTGGGCCACTTTGAGCCTTCCTGATAAAATAGGGCCTTACTTTTAATAGTTTATGATGGAGGTCCATTATTAGCAAGGTGGAGGCCCAAGAAAAATTAAAGGTCATGTATGCATGGTTATTAATGTACTAGCCTAGAACCATTAAGAACTCTTTAAATTGACCAATTGGTCAACATTATGGCTCAATCCTGGCCACATAAGAGGCTCCCGATCGAAAACATATTGTGATAGTATGCATGCTAGGTGTATGTTTTATTTTTTTTTGTTGATTTGTTCTTAGCATATATGTGATGCGCGCTAGTAATTAGATTGTAAATAGAAGATAAATCATAATTTATACGGTGAGATCTCAAGGAGGGTTAGCTCTAAATTTCAGACCCAAAAAACCCCTCTTGAATTAAATATTAAATCATATTGGGTACATTAGAATGATGTTTTAGAGATCCAAGTCTTCCATCAATAGGAACTAGCGTAAGCTGTCTCTTATCTATTAAGTATATAGAGCAATAATCAAGACGTGATCCCAATATATACATGACGTGGAGGTCAAAATTTCATCTGAATAATTGCAACAAAATTATATTGATCGGGAATTCGGGTGAAATTACGACCGAACTTTTTTTTTATTGGTATTTGAGTTGAAATTGCAATCGAGAAAACTTCAATGTACCTAAAGGCATACATAATTAGGGTGTAGCATGAATATCATCATCAAATTAGATGATATTATACCTTGAATCAATAATTTAATTATAAGCCACATTCAAATACTTGGATTCAATAAGCATTATTAAAATTTTGAAAAACTACCTCTTGACTTTCGATTTAATACAGTAAAATTAATCTTATCCATCAGAGGTGTTCCAATATCGTGTATGTTTTGCAGGCTTGGATAAATTGGGGTCATTATAATTCTTTATTTTCAAATCCATATCATTAACGCAACAATATAACTAGAGATTGCTTTGTGCAACAATTATATATGACGTGATGCAGTCAATTCAATATTGTTGACAATACATGGCGTTGATGAAATCCTAGCGCACCATTATTATTATTATTATTGTGGGAAAAGGTTCATATATACTTTGCTTATAACAATAAGGACATACATAGTTAATATTAATAAATATTGTGTGATTTTTTTTTTTAAAAACAAGACTTCAATTTGTTTTAGTTAATATTTTCTTAAATAGATAGTATAAATTAAGTTCCCATTTAAGTTAAACTTATACTTTTCGAAAATTAAAATTTTAATTTCAAATCAAATATAATTACAATTTAAAATTAAAAACATCTTCTTTCATGTGTATTTTATTACTACGAATCTTTTATATATTACTATTTCCAATTTAAGTATTTATTCGTTAATCTTACAACTGACTTTTTTTATAATATAAATCAAGCAAAATCACATCTATAATTTGATTATTTACCAAGTAAATTCAAAATTTTCATCTATTTTGGATATAGTTTGTCACTATTTTTAAATTATAGGCTTTTTATAATACATTACAAAAAAATTAATTGTTATTTGATATACTAGTGAGATTATTTAACTATAAGTTATTTATCATGAAATAATCTCACATAATTTCAAACGTGTTGATCATATTTATCATACACGCAACATGCATTCCTTTTTAATTTTTGTGTGTGTTAATTAAATGAGTATGATGTTCTTTTTCTTTCTTATTCACTGTACTTTTATTTTAATTTTTGTTCATCAAATGTGTTTGTCCCATTCGTCAAAGAATGGAATGACAAAAGTATTCAAAAGGAAAAGAATATGCTAAAAACAAAAAAATGGAAAAATAAGATAAGTCACATGTTCAAGAAGTTTGTTAAAGTTCTAATAATGTCCTTCAAAAATGGCCAATGGGGCACGACCAGTGTTTTCAAAGGCGGACATGGTGCAGCCGAAAGCCTCACTGGTTACTGGTTCGATCGGGTAAGACCGTTGATTCAGCCGGTGTAACGTCCTTATTATGCAATATTTATAATTATGTCTAAGTCCATCTAAAATACAATTATAATTTAAAAAATTGTCATTTTTTGTCAAAAAAAATCTAATTGTTTCATGCAAAAAAAATATTGTCTCAAAAATCACAATCAATGTCAAAAACATTAATTTTTAAGTATCAAGAATTCGAACATTCAAAACAAAACAACAAAATTCAAAAATCATTTTACCAATGTACAAAACATAGACCAAAGTTATCAATGTCAAAAACATAAATTCCAAGTATTTTTCAAGGCTTCAAACATCCAAAACATGACAACAAGACTCGAAAATTAACTAACCAATGTCTAAAACAGACCAAATAACCACACAAAGAAACAATAATGTCTCAAAAGGAAAAACTAAAATTTATGGAATTTTTTTAAGGTAAGACTATAAAATACATCATCTTCATCAAGTGAATAATTTAAAAATCTAATCTTAAAACTATTATAATACATAATCCATCTTTAAATCATAAATTAGAGTAACAAGAAGCACAAACATCTGAAAAGGCAACGAAGGAAAGCATCAATTGTAAGCTTAGTTATAACTTATCAACAAATAGAGTATTGAATTGACTGTAAAACTAATAAGTATTAATTCAAATTCAAACTTGTAAATTTAATCCTATTGCATCTCAAACAAGAGTTGTAAGAAATGAAAAATTAAAAAACCTCTAAATTTTAGACAATTAAAAGTTACCTAAAAGTTAATGTAAGGAAATCAATTGAGAGAAGATTGAAGAAGTCCACCGATGTTTAGATTAGTTTCTCAGTCTCAACTCTAAAAAACAACATAATTTTGTTATTTTTTGTAAAGATATCCAAAGGTTAGATGGAGAAGGAAATGAATGGAGAAGAAAGGCAAAAGTTAGAGCCCTACAAGTTATGGATTTTTTTGGGGGGACTTTAATTGAACCGTTGGTGCACTTGAACCTATATGGTTCACTGGTTTTACAGGTTCGGATCGATTTTGGCCAGTTCAAAATGGTTAATTAACAAGGTGATTATGAGGGGCCAGCGGATAGGAGAAAGGTCCAATTAGAGATTAAACCGGGCAAACTGGACAGTCTAGTCCAATTTTAAAAACACTTGGCAAGACATGTGACTTGATCACATGGATGATTCATGCCGACAGAAGCCTAACTTAAGCGGAACGTGATGTGGCTTAGGAGAACAAAGATGCAAAGCAGTTTTACAATATGTAGCCCAATGATGACTTAATCGACTAGGCAAGTGGCCTAGTTGGCTCAACATGTGACCTGGGAGCCAAGCTAACAACACAATCGGCTAAACAGGTGCCCAACTAACCAACCAAAAGACACACCAACAACACTTCTCACGGATCATGGCTCGACCACCTATCAAAGCCATGACCCTGTCCAACATCTAGCAATGGCTTAACCAAACAACCAACATTAGCCAACTAAATATCAAGTCATGGGTCAACAGTTCAGCATTCCATTGCCCATTAGTCGGCCAGGTCACAACCAAGCAATCTGCCACAAGCCACACCACAATCGAACAATTATCCAGACCATTGCCTGGCCAGTCGACCATGTATGGTGCTAGCCCAACAACATGGCAAATCATATGGAGGTTTCTTTGCATTTTCTAGACTGTTGAACATAGTGTAGATTTTTTTTCTTTAATTGCGTAGATGTTTCTTTGTAGCATTTCTAGAATTATGTAGATACTTCACCCTTAGTATTTAGATCTAAATTATCTCAACCAACAATTAGAGATGTTGAGTTCTATAAATAAGGGTCTTCATTTCATTTGTAACTGGCCATTGTAGGTCTCCCAATTTTTTAAGTTCCACCAACTGTTACCCAGCATTGACAACCAAGCATCAGTTCAACTCGTTTTCATAATATATGCAAGAACAGGAGATGAATATACCTATTTCAAACTTTCAAATCATAATATGCATTTTTATGTGTGATAAAAGATTAAATTTAAAATCAGTAGCACAAGGCTAACAAAAGAAGTTAATCATTATATATGAAACTACATATAAATTGCCCTAATTCTTAGTTTTCATAATATATGCAAGAACAGGACATGAATATACCGATTTCAAACTTTCAAATCATAATATGCATTTTTATGTGTGACAAAAGATTAAATTTAAAATCAGTAGCACAAGGTTAACAAAAGAAGTTAATCATTATATATGAAACTACATATAAATTGCCCTGATTCTTAAAAAAAAAAAAAAAAAAAAAAAAAAAAAGCTGAATTGTGAAGAAAAGCAGTCGTACCATAGGATGACCATGAGCGGTCTTGAGTAAAGAAAGAGGAAGCTGCAATTGACAACAAATCAACCAATTAAAAATCAATTGAAATAAATATAAAATATAAAATCTCATAATTCATCAAGCTTAAATTCATGGTTCAAAATTCATGAAAGAAGCCATGGAAAAACACTCACCAAAAAGTCTATGAATGTAGCCGTGTATTTGCTTGCTCAAAGCCATGGAATCAGATAATCATCAATTCCTCTCCTCTGCCACCTAAAGGTGCATCCAATTTCCTTAAAATAGGGAGTGAGAAGGAGATTGATAAGACCCGTAACAAATTTCAGGTAAAGATAATTGGCAAATTGTTGAGGATTGAGAATATAATCTGACATTTTGCAGAAGGAAGAAGAGGGCGATGAGGGGAATTTCTGTTAGAACAGTTCAATTACAGCTTAATCGAATGATGAGGGGAAGAGTTTGTTTGAGAAAGAATCAATTCTGTTAGCACAGTTTAATTAAAATTGAAGGCAATTGAGAAAGAATCAATTCTGTTTTGAAGGCAATTGAAGGTATTGAAGATGGGAGAAGAAGCAAAAAGAAATTGGAAAATAAAAGTGGGACCCATGCCTTGTGAGGAACGCGTTCAATACCAGTGAAAATCAATTGAAAAAGAAATTCCAACGAAGCACAAACTGACTGAAAAAACCCCAAAACGGCGTCGTTTTGGGGTTAAAGTGGCAAAAAAAAAAAGGAAATAAAAATAGGGCAACTGTTCCCACAAGCCTTACGATCTTATATAGAGTAATATATATTAGGGGTACATGGTATGGTTTTGTGTAGGGTTGTCAATGGGTCGGATTTTGGTCGGATCAGGTTCGTCCAGATTCGGTCTCATTTATATCTGATCGAATCCTGTCGGATTCGAATTTTGCTTGAATTGTGCTCGGATCTAGATTTTTTAATCCAACGGATCTTGGTCGGATTTGGTCAGATATCGGAGATTTTTCGGATCCAATAAATTTGTATTTAAAAAATTAAATTAACATTTTTTTCGTAAAACAAGTTTATTATCTTTTCAATTTTATTTAATTTTAGCTCATATTTTCGAAGTTTCTTTACTATATTCATATTTGTAAAATGAATATATTGATTTCAATAAATTTATAAACGAATTATAAATTACTATCTTCTTAAATTGACATTGAAATATTATTAATGATAATTATTTTATAAATCATTTTGTATATATATCTTTCTTTTTATTTGTTGTCGGATACGGATCTTTAACGGATCGGATCGACCTAAATCCATATTCGCTCCATGAGTTTCGAATTTCGGATCTTTATAATCGGATCAGGTCCATCGAATCTCTAATCGGACAATTATCCTAATAAAACAGACGGATCCGGATTAAAATCCGCCCCATTGACAGCCCTAATTTAAATATTATTTGATCCAATTATTCTAAAAAGACTTCATAAATTAAAGTTCTGTACTATATTTTAATAAATTGAAGTTTTCAAATAATGTTTATAATTTTTATGCTTATGCTTTAATACTATATTGGTATTAACTGAATAAAAAAAATTATATTTTGATGGATTTAATGTATTGGCACAACATATTTTAAAATTTTGTTACCTAATTATTATGAATAATTATTAGTTAACACAATACAAAAAATTAAATTATTTTAGTGGTTATCGAGGAAGATTCGAGAGTGTTCAAAAATTTGCTTCAATTAAAATATTCTATAAACAAAAGAAAGTTCAGGTGCTATATCAAATTAATTTCGAACTATTCTTCTTTACTTAGTAATTTATCCTACTTTATAAGAACTAAAAATTGAAAAAAGACTTGTAACAATTTATCAATAATTTTGACGTGGTGGGGGGACTTATAGGGTATTGATAATTTGCTCGATTATTGATCAAAGTCAATATTGTTGACCTTAGGGTAATATATAATTAAATTAATTGTTACCGAAATCGATAATTGGCTCGATTTACGGGAATGTATAATTAGGTTAATCGTATTTAAAATCAATAATTACCTGAATTAATTGATCAAAGTCAACATTGTTAACCATATGATAATGTATAATTAGGTTTACAGTAACCGAAATCGATTAATTGATTAATGTCAACATTGTTAACATTGTTGACCATATGGTAATATATAATTAGATTAATTATAATACAAATCGATAATTGTTCCGATTATTGACCGAAGTCAATATTATAGACCACATGGTAGTGTATAATTAGATTAAAATAATCCTAATCGATACTTGCTCCGATTATTGACCGAAGTCAACATTGTTGACATTAGAGTAATATATAATTAGGTTAATCGTAATCCATATCAATACTTGTCCTAGTTATTGAACGAAATCAACATTGTTGACGTAAGAGTAATGTATACCAAGGTTAATCGTAATTGAAATAGATAATTGGTCCGATTAACTAGCAGAAATCATCAGACTATAATGCAATTTAATTGATCGTAATATAAAATCGATACTTATTTCGATTATTGACCAAAGTCAACATTTTTTAACATAGGGTAGTGTATAATTATGTTAAACATATTTCAAATTGATAGTTATCTCGAATATTGAACGAAGTCAAAATTGTTGACCTCAGGGTAATGTATAGTTAGGTAAATTGTAACCGAAATTAATAATTGACTTGACTCTATTAATTGACGGGGATCAACATTGTTGACCATATGGTAATTCATAATTAGATTAATCATAATTGTAATCGATCGATAATGGGCTCGATAAGAATGGTTAGGAAAGTGGAGTTATATACTTGGTCAAAATTCTGTTATTGATAAATTATTTTACTTTGTTTGATCCAATTATTTTAAAATGAGCTAAATAAAAATAACAATAAAAATGAATAAATGAATTATATAAAAATCGATGACCTCCAAAAATGATTTTTTTAAAGTGGTTATATTGAAATAAAAATGAAAAAAAATTAATTGTGCCATAGTTATTATCCATTTTATTTTTTGGTGTCTTCTCTCCCACACCACTTCTCTCCACAAGAACCCACATCCACCATGGTTAGATCTAGCTTCCCAATTCTCTGATTTATTTAGTCCCAATAACTTAATTAAGTTGATTTACTTACATACCTCGCCGGTTGTTGTGGTTTAATGGAAGTTGGATTTTATTTTAATTGGTTTTGCTCTTTTCTTTGAATATGAGCTTGTAGGAACATTGTCAGTCACATTCGATTTCAGTTTTTCTATTCATTCTTAGGTTATTAGAAATTCTTCAAAAATCTGGGGATTCTTTTTGAGGAAATTCGGTAAAATCAGGATTTTTTTTTCTAATTTTTTTGGTGAATTGTTTTTTAATTTGGATACTCATCGGCCATTGATGTTGGGAAGTAGGTGCTTGAGAGGAGGGGGAAATGGGGAGGATGAGATTATTGGGAAGCGGGTGTTTAAATTTTCAAATTTGACACATTGACCCCAAAATTTGAAATTATTTTTTAATGGAATCCAATTTGAAATGTTGACAATAAGATAATGTATAATTATGCTAATCATAATCAAAATCGATAATTGGCTCAATTAATTGATCAAAGTCAACATTGTTGATATTTAGATAACGTATAATTAAGTTAATCATAATCTAAATCGATAATTGGCTCGGTTAATTGATCGAAGTCAACATTGTTGACCATATGGTAATATATAATTAAATTAATCATAATACAAACTGATATTTGATCCAATTATTGATCGAAGTTAACACTGTTTACTACAAGATAAATGTATAATTAGATTATTCGTAATTCAAATCGACACTGTCGCGATTACTGAACGAAGTCAACATTGTTGACCTTTAGAGTTTGGTAATTACTTATTGTGGTTTTTGCAAATCAACTTGTACAATGATTTTTAAAACCTTGTCTTGTTCATTGTAGATTTATAAGAACTTGCTATTGTCACATAAGAAAAAGACGGCAACCCCGACTCTATTAATATTGAACAGGTAAACAACGAAGTTGAGTAATTGAAATCTCCGATGATGGTGAATTCCCAAGCATTTAAGACTACGTCATCTAATATTATCAAACCGAGATTTTGAGCTTCATCTGTAGCTTCTCGAAATATTTAGTGGGTTAGTTGTCTTATTCTCTACCCATTGAATTAATAATATATATTTATGTGATTCCATAATCAACAAATTGTTTCAGGTTGATGGGCATGTGGAGAAGCATGTACAAATTACACCAAGCCCAAGTTCACATAGTCCAGCAGTACATGTACCATAATTGCAAATCAGAAATACTTAGACAATCAGTACTCCAATTCAAGCTTGAAGCTCAACAATGGCACATTTCCCTCAATGAACTTATAAAAGATCAACACGATTATATTCAGTCGATCATCGTGTTTTCAGGTGCCTTTTCCAAAAGAAAATAACCTACTTCACAAAACCACATTTCACTCGCATCATGAAAAATGGCAGGCTGCTATCGGTTCTGCTCCCGACAAATTAGCATCGGAGGACATGGAAAGGTTCTTAACAGTTATCCATACCATTGGAGTGCAACAAGCAGAAGAACAGAAACAAAATAATATATCAGAATTGGCAAACAAAGAACGTCATAAGAAGATCGAGGAGCTTATATTATTAGAGCACAAACATGCCCTGAACATTAGAGAGGAAAGAGCGAAGGTAGATATTTAAAGGGCAGAGGGAGATAATGAAAATGGTAAATATATAAAATCAGTTAGTGTGACGAGGGAGATCACAATGAACAATTTGCGATTGGGGTTAGCACATGTGTTTCAAGCAATGACTAACTTTGTGAAAGAGTATGCACGAGTACTTGAAGATGTGGCCAAGAGCACTGATGTCAAAATGTGAACATGATATTGGCTTGAAAGATATGTATATAACGTGAATATGATATTGCCAAGAAGAAGCATATATTATTGTGTGGTTATTTATAGAGTTATAGAAGTATTACTTTTAGATATTTCTACATATTGTTGTGTGGTTATTTACAGAGTTATAGAAGTATTACTTTTAGATATTTCTACATATTGTTGTGTGGTTATTTGTAGAGTTATAGAATTATTACCTTTAGATATTTCTACATTCCTGGAAAGTGTAAATGGATGATTTTGGATTTCATGAAAATAGAGTTTGTAATATTGTTGTTTAGTTCATTAGAAAATCTATTTTCAATATTTTGTAATATTCATTAGGAACTTTATTTTCATTAAATCAACAATACATTGAAGAAATAGTAGGAGATTTTTTGTTCATGTATCTTCCAATCATATTCCAGTTCAACCTGAGTAGAAATATTATCATGCATTTCAAGGTTTGTATATTGCATGATTGTATAATACATCATTTTGTTTTATGGTTATAGAATTTGATGTCAGTACATTTATATATATTTATATATTTGCAAATGTTAACTAATCGAAACTACTTTTCTTTTGGATGGATTTGGAGTTCTTGCATTTGGTACTTGTTTTTGGTATTTGGTGAGGTTGAGAAAAAACATTCTACTTTTGTTACTCTGTTGTTTAAATGCTAATATTTGAGTTTTGTATTTATATTTTCAGCTATTTTTTCTTTCTTGTTTCTATATATATTATTTCTTTTGGATAATTAGCACAAAGCTCTGCGTGTTAATCTCCTTATTAGGATCTTTTCTTTCACTTATGTCTTTGTCTAATGCCATCTAATTTGAATGTGTGCAAGGATATGATTGTTGAGAATTGCTAGAAATGATATTGACAAATCCAGTACAGTGTACATATGTATAATCTGATAGGATCTTGAGCTATTGAAATGCTTTTTCCGTTAGAATGCATTTTATCTTCGTATGCTTCCAAATATTGTTTGGCGAGCAATCGAGCTTAATGAGCAGCTTGACCATGAAAGGGAATGAAAGGGAATCAAAGGGAAGAGGTTGATCAGCTTTTTTGAGGTATGCATAAATATTTTTTAGGTTAGCTATAAAATATTGCATCGAAATTTAAGTCTCGTTTTCCAAGAAATTCTAAATCCCTTGTTGTACAGGATACGGAAAAGAGAAGCTTGATGAAGACCACCACGTAAGTAGACCAGTGGGATTGATACATCATCGGCCACATAAAACCCTTGTAGGATTTCCTTTTTCCTATTGATAGGATAATGCTAGCAAGTTAATATATGTTCTAATGATTAATACGCATGTTTATTTATAATATATAGACTAAACAATGACCACATTCATCTCTCGTGAATACATCAATGCTCAGTTCGGTAGCCTTAATTATTTGTTTGCCCAATTGACAATTTGGCCAATGCAACAATTAGAACAACAATTTTATTAGGATAATAGGTGTAATTGTGGGTTCAACCTGATAATATAATAATTTGTTCGGTTTATCCGATTATTATGAATTTACTATTATGCCCCCTTAACTATTATGTAAACCCTCATTTTTTATAGCAAAAACACCTCTGTAAATAAAACAAAAATCCCCCTACCCTTAAACCATGTATGCCCTCCTTTTTTATAGCAATAACACCCCTACAAATTTCACTTAAACCATGTTTGTTACATCAAAATATAAGCTAAAAATCACACCAAAATATAAGCTCTAAACCACACCTATTACTACACCAAAAATATAACGCAAATTGGAGAAAACACTTGCCCCAAATACACCGAATATGATCTACATATCATAAATAAGCATGACCAACTATTACATGCAATTTAAGTCGAAGTTAATTACAAAACACAATTCAAGTCATAGATCCAAGTTCAACAATCTCCAACTCTAAAAAACAAAGTCTTAATGCATACATATTAAAATCACACATCACAAAAAGAAATGGTGAAGCATGTTTAGCAATAGATCTTTTCTCCGAGAATCCATAAGCGAGACTTGTATTCAAGTATCACCTTTGACCATGTTGAGATTAACCAATATATGCATATTGGACTCTATAAATATCATTATAAAGTTGAAGAATTATATGATGAGATCAAAAAAATATTTTTTTTTTACAAGTATCAACAATAAAATATACCTTCATTATACCAATTCATTAGAAGGAAAAATAAAAAGCCATGTAAATAACAAAAAACAACCCCCCTCTAAAATAGCAAATCAATGAATTAGGCGAAATAATTCGACAAAAACTAAAAAATCAATCCAACATAAATAACAAATGTCACAAAAATAGCGAACAAGAAAATTCTTTTTAACAAAAAAGAAATAAACTCCTTCTACCAAGAATTACGGACTCTAAAGTTTGTAATCATTTCATCAAACATATAATGTGCATAAACATAACTATGGGAAATAACCTCCGAAATAAATTTTAAAATGCAAAAAAATTACTCTAGTTACCTCAAGTAGTGTGCGGTTATGGGGTTGGTAGCTGACAAAATTCAAGTCCACAATTTTGCAACCAACAATGGATTTCTCCATTAACAACCATTTTTAGCTCAACTGAAGAAAAGAGCTTAAAGAGAAAAAGAGTTTTAGGGTTGAAGCTTCTTACCTATTGAGTGGGAGAGATGAGTGAGTGTGAAAAAAAATTCTCATGCTTTTAATTAATCACATAGACCTGATTAATTGATGGCAATGTTGTAGTAATATTGATCAAGTAGAAGGGCATAATTGGTACAAAAATTATTATTTTGGGTACATTATTTAATATATGGGTTGGGAAGAGATTCTAATCGGACCAATTAGGCGGGTCTATCAATTCACACACCCTAGGTCTCGATCGGGAAATCAAGTAGATAGAAAGACTGTATGTGCATGGAAGTTATAAGAGGTGAGGTTCACAAGATCAATTCTTCTGAAGTTGAGCCTCATGGACATATGGCTAGACATCGACCATGAAGTGTAGATACTTCTGAATTAATGGAGATTAATTCTGGAGTGGTCAATTAAAAGTGCTTAATTGATCGGAGCAATCAATTGCTCATACTAAAATCATGAAGGGTTTGTGGGCCTCAAGTGAACCTAGAGAGACACACAATACAGTCGGCCAGTGACAATCATAAAGGAAATAATTTATTTGAGGAAGTTAAATAAATAATTTAATTTAATTAAGATATTATTCAATTTGAAGAATAATTAATTAGACACTTTAATTAATTAAAGTGTTAATTAATAATAGAGAGGACTTAATTTGATTAATTGAGCTTATTTAATGAATGAGTTAATTAAATAAAATGCAAAACTTAGGCCATCTAAATAATGGGTCCAGAAGAAGTCTTGCATATCAAATAAATAAGGTGACTTATAATAGAAGTCTTAAGTGACTCCTTAGAACTATCTTCACTTTGCAGATTTAACCCTAGCCACCCCCAGCCATAGCCGTCCCCTCTCTCCTTCTTCTCTTCCATCTGGATATAGATCTGTATTCATCCATTGACAAACCTTCAAGCTTTAGTTCTAAGTCTGTGACTTGAACATGTTGCTACAATCTGACTGGTGTGGGTACACTCTAGAGGCACTACACTTGGAGTGCTACTGTGAATCAAAAGAAGACCGAAGATTTCCACCACCGAACCTATGGTGATGTAAATCACATATCTCCTCTCTTGCTTTTGATTATTGTTTTGTGCTTTAATCAACCTTTTCACATCTGTAAGATGGAAATCGATTCATGGGATGTATGGGTATCTCGATTTTGTTTTTTAAAATTCCGCATTTTCGTTGTTTTAACAACCGAAGTAATCCAACGGTAGTATAAGCGCCAATTCCATAATTCTTATGCGAAAAGGCTTGAACATAATTTAATATATGGATATTTGTGATAATTATGTTATGTGTGATGATTCTTACTTGTTATAATATTGTCTTTATTCGGGCAAAGTTGCGTAATTTGATTTGGGGCAAAAGTATAGTTTTCGATACTTTAAGGGCTTAATTGCAAATCGTGTTTTTTAAAAATCTGGACTGAAAATTAAATTTCTGATTCTGGAAAATTCTGGACCCTTTTTGTAATTTTTTGGACTCTTTGTATTTTTGAGTTTTTTAGTAATTTCCAAAAGTTAAGGGACTGTTATGCAATTTTCGTAACTTCAGGGGTATGTTTGCAAAAAATGAAAAAAATTCTGGATTTAAAATCTCCTTTTCAGTTCTCTGGCCGATTTAAAATTTTGGGCTGATTTTTGTATTCCAAAACTCTTGAGGTTAAAAATGCAATTTTCATAAATTGAGGTGCCGAACTGCAATTTTCAAAAGTTGAAAAATTAATCTATTATAATTAGTATTGACTAAAGTTATGTTATTTTAAAATGTGTTTTAGAATAAGAAAGAAATGCGTAAAAGTTGTTTGCTTGTTTCTTGCCCCACATGAACTGTTTACGTGGTTTTCTATTGTGCCAAGTCTTGATCCTAGGTGTAGATGTGATTGACTTATTTAATTGTATGGTTTTTATTGGGCATGCGATCCTCAAGTTTTTGGCCACTTTGAGCCTTCCTGATAAAATAGGGCCTTACTTTTAATAGTTTATGATGGAGGCCCAACAAAAATTCAAGGTCATGTATGCATGGTTATTAATGTACTAGCCTAGAACCATTAAGAACTCTTTAAATTGACCAATTGGTCAACATTATGGCTCAATGTTGACCACATTAGAGGCTCCCGATCGAAAACATATTGTGATAGTATGCATGCTAGGTGTATGTTTTATTTTTTTTGTTGATTTGTTCTTAGCATATATGTGATGCGCGCTAGTAATTAGATTGTAAATAGAAGATAAATCATAATTTATACGGTGAGATCTCAAGGGGAGTTAGCTCTAAATTTCAGACCCAAAAAATCCCTCTTGAATTAAATATTAAATCATATTGGGTACATTAGAATGATGTTTTAGAGATCCAAGCCTTCCATCAATTGGAGCCAACGTAAGTTGTCTCTTATCTATTAAGTATATATAGCAATAATCAAGACGTGATCCCAATATATACATGACGTGGAGGTCAAAATTTCATCTGAATAATTGCAACAAAATTATATTGATCGGGAATTCAGTTGAAATCACAACCGAACTTTTTTTTTATTGGAATTTGAGTTGAAATTGCAATCGAGAAAACTTCAATGTACCTAAAGGCGTACATAATTAGGGTGTAGCATGAATATCATCATCAAATTAGATGATATTATACCTTGAATCAATAACTTAATTATAAGCCACATTCAAGTACTTGGATTTAGTAAGCATTATTAAAATTTTGAAAAACTACCTCTTCACTTTCGATTTAATACAGTAAAATTAATCTTATCCATCAGAGTTGTTCCAATATCGTGTATGTTTTGCAAGCTTGGATTAATTGGGGCCATTATAATTCTTTATTTTCAAATCCATATCATTAATGCAACAATATAACTAAAGATTGTTTTGTGCAACAATTATATATGACGTTATGCAGTGAATTCAACATTGTTGACAATACATGGCGTTGATGAAATCCTAGCGCACCATTATTATTATTATTGTGGGAAAAGGTTCATATATACTTTGCTTATAACAATAAAGACATACATAGTTAATATTAATAAATATTGTGTGGTTTTTTTTTAGAAACAAGACTTCAATTTTTTTAGTTAATACTTTCTTAAATAGATCATATAAATTAAGTTCACATTTAAGTTAAACTTATACTTTTCGAAAATTAAAATTTTAATTTCAAATCAAATATAATTACAATTAAAAATTAAAAACATCTTCTTTCATGTGTATTTTATTACTACGAATCTTTTATATATTACTAATGCGAGAATTGCATTTTTGGTACAGATCTATAAGTCAATTCCCACTTTTGATACTGAGCTTTATGGGTTCAATACATTTGGTACAGAGCTTTAACAAATTGTGACACATTTGGTACAGCCGTTAAAAATTGGCGTTAAGTGATGACGTGGCAGTTAAGTATAATTCCAAAGTTGATGACATTACTTATGTTGACTGATAATTTTACCCCATAATATTTGAGGTTACCAAGAAAGTCCCACATCTCTAAATTTAGTGACGATTTTAGTCCACATTGTTGTCAAATTTCAAAATTGACTCGAATAAGACCATGTGAGGACCAATTTGAATATTTTACTTATTTTATTTAAATAACTAATTTTATTTATAAATAATATTAATAAATTAAATAATAATTTAACATTAATATCACCAAAATTAAGAAAATATATTCTTTTTAAATATAATATTTATATAATGGTATTAATATATTTAATATTTATTAAAATAATAAATTAAATAATTAAAAACTATTTAATATTTATTAAAATAATAAATAATAAATAATTTAAAAAATAAAATTCCCAAACCCCACCCACCCCCTCTCCTCCCCTCCCCCCGGCGGCATGTAAATTGGGGGGGGGGGGGGGGGGGGGGGAGTGGGTGGGTGGGTGTGGGGTTGGATTTTTTTTTAAAATTATACTTATTTATTATTTATTATTTTAATAAATTTTAAATAGTTTTTAATTATATAATATATTATTTTAATAAATAATAAATAGATTAATTCAATTATATAAATTTTATATTTAAAAAGAATATATTTTTTTAATTTTGGTGATATTTATATTAAATTATTATTTAATTTATTAAAAGTATTTATAAATCAAATTATTTATTTAAATAAAATAAGTAAAATATTCAAATTGGTCCACACATGGTCTTATTCGAGTTAATTTTGAAATTTGGCAACAAAGTAGACTAAAATCGTCACTAAATTTGGAGATGTGGGCCTTTTTTGGTAACCTGAAATATTACGGGGTAAAATTATCAATCAACATAATTAATGACATCAACTTTGCAATTAGACTTAACTGCCACGTCATCACTTTACGCCAATTTTTAATGGATGTACCAAATGTGTCACAATTTGTTAATGCTCTGTACCAAATGTGTTGGACCCATAAGGCTCAGTACCAAAAGTGGGAATTTACCTATAGCTCTGTACCAAAAATGACATTCTCTCTATTACTATTTCCAATTTAAGTATTTATTCGTTAATCTTACAATTGACTTTTTTTATAATATAAATCAAGCAAAAGCAAATATATAATTTGATTATTTACCAAGTAAATTCAAAATTTTCATCTATTTTGGATATATGTCACTATTTTTAAATTATAGGCTTTTTATAATACACTACAAAAAATTAATTGTTATTTGATATACTAGTGAGATTATTTAACTATAAGTTATTTATCATGAAATAATCTCACATAATTTCAAACGTGTTGATCGTATTTATCATACACACAACATGCATTCCTTTTTAATTTTTGTGTGTGTTAATTAAATGAGTATGATGTTATTTTTCTTTCTTATTCACTGTACTTTTATTTTAATTTTTGTTCATCAAATGTGTTTGTCCCATTCATCAAAGAATGGAATGACAAAAGTATTAAAAGGGAAAAGAATATGTTAAAAACAAAAAAATGGAAAAATAAGATAAGTCACATGTTCAAGAAGTTTGTCAAAGTTTGTAGTAATGTCCTTAAAAAAATGCAGGATAACACACAATCACATGTGAAAAACAGTCATCGAAGAACTCGACATTATAAGAGTGATTTGTATTTTTAGAGCTCATTATTAATTTTGCTGCATAGTAGGTTAAGTTAGCCTCTTTATCTCAGCAACATCTTGAAGTGCCAAGAAAGCATGATGTCGCACGCCAACATTTGGCATGCCTGAGATTTCTGGACACACATACCAAAAGATATGGAAAATGGCCAATGGGGCACGACCAGTGTTTTCAAAGGCGGACATGGTGCAGCCGAAAGCCTCACTGATTACTGGTTTGATCGGGTAAGACCATTGATTCAACCGGTGTAACGTCCTTATTATGCAATATTTATAATTATGTCTCAATCCATCTAAAATACAATTATAATTTAAATAATTGTCATTTTTGTCCCAAAAAAAATTTAATTGTTTCATGCAAAAAAATATTGTCTCAAAAATCACAATCAATGTCAAAAACATTAATTTTTAAGTATCAAGAATTCGAACATTCAAAACAAAACAACAAAATTCAAAAATCATTTTACCAATGTACAAAACATAGACCAAAGTCATTATCAATGTCAAAAACATAAATTCCAAGTATTCTTCAAGGCTTCAAACATCCAAAACATGACAGCAATACTCGAAAATTAACTAACAATGTCTAAAACAGACCAAATAACCACACAAAGAAACAATAATGTCTCAACAGGACAAAACTAAAATTCATGGAATTTTTTGAAGGTAAGACTATAAAATACATTATCTTCATCAAGTGGATAATTTAAAAATCTAAGCTTAAAACTATTATAATACATAATCAATCTTTAAATCATAAATTAGAGTAACAAGAAGCGCAAACATCTGAAAAGGCAATGAAGGAAAGCATCAATTGTAAGCTTAGTTAGAACTTATCAACAAATAGAGTATTGAATTGACTGTAAAACTAATAAGTATTAATTCAAATTTAAACTTGTAAATTTAATCCTATTGCATCTCAAACAAGAGTTGTAAGAAATGAAAAATGAAAAAACGTCTAAATTTTAGACAATTAAAAGTTACCTAAATGTTAATGTGAGGAAATCAATTGGGAGAAGATTGAAGAAGTCCACCGATGTTTAACAGTCTCAACTCTATAAAACAACATAATTTTGTTATTTTTTGTAAAGAAATCCAAAGCTTAGATGGAGAAGGAAATAAGTGGAGAAGAAAGGCAAAAGTAAGAGCCCTACAAGTTATGGATTTTTTTGGGGGGCCTTTAATTGAACCGTTGTTGCACTTGAAGCTATATGATTCACTGGTTTTACGGGTTCGGATCGATTTTGGCCAGTTCGAAATGGATAATTAACAAGGTGATTATGAGAGGCCAGCGGATAGGAGAAAGGTCCAATTAGAGATTAAACCGGGCAAACTGGATAGTCCAGTCCAATTTTAAAAACACTTGGCACGACATGTGGCTTGATCACATGTATGGATGATTCATGCCGACAGAAGCCTAACTTAAGCGGAACGTGATGTGGCTTAGGAGAACAAAGATGCAAAGCAGTTTTACAATATGTAGCCCAATGATGACTTAATCGACTAGGCAAGGGGCCTAGTTGGCTCAACATGTGACCTGGGAGCCAAGCTAACAACACAATCGGCTAAACAGGTGCCCAACTAACCAACCAAAAGACACACCAACAACACTTCTCACAGATCATGGCTCGACCACCCATCAAAGCCATGACCCTGTCCAATATCTAGCAATGCCTTACCCAAACAACCAACATTAGCCAACCAAATATCAAGTCATGGCTCAACAGTTCAGCATTCCACTGCCCATTAGTCGACCAGGTCACAACCAAGCAATCTGCCACAAGCCACACCACAATCGAACAGTTATCCAGGCCATTGCCTGGCCAGTTGACCAAGTATGGTGCTAGCCCAACAACATGGCAACTCATATGGAGGTTTCTTTACATTTTCTAGACTGTTGTACATAGTGTAGATTTTTTTTCTTTTATTGCGTAGATGTTTCTTTGTAGCATTTCTAGAATTATGTAGATACTTCACCCTTAGTATTTAGATCTAAATGATCTCAACCAACAATTAGAGATGTTGAGTTATATAAATAAGGGTCTTCATTTCATTTATAACCGTCCAACGATATATACTTTTAACGGAAAACTCATTTAGTAGTTTATAATGATTTAAACCCCAACATTTGAACAAATAGTTGTTGAACCGAGCCAAAGTTCATAATTTTTTAATGTTAGTTTGAAGTGACATAAGACTTAAATGCATGATTGTTAATAATAAACTTCTTCACTTTCCTAGGTGATAAATCTGAAAATTCTAAATGCATGCCATTGCGAAAGAGAACTCGGAAAAGGCAAAAGGTATAGGAAAGATCGTCAACCGTGTCCTTAAATGACCACCATTAAATATATCTGGATTAATGTAGATAATCCTTGTTCCAGCCATACTGAAAATGTTTAAATCTCAAATCTTCTTCTTGATCCTCGTATGTTAAATTTTGAATTTCTTAGATTTGAAGTCCTCGTCGAAATTTAACTTGGATTAAAAAATTTATTGTAGGCAACAGGGACTAATTGCAATCACGTAACGATGATTCTAGAATCCATAAACGAAAATTTTCTATTTATGGACAAAAAGGAACCTACAAAAAAAATTAGAATTAAGAATGCCTGGGAGTACGCACTTAGTGAAAAAAACTAAGGCAGATGATGTATTATTCTGTCAACAATGTCAAATTACGCACAACGTGGCCCGAGCGTGTATAGTCCCATTTTTCGGATGTTCTTATAATACAAGTTCACCGCCATGGTCCCAATAGGACAACATTGAAATTTCCCGTCGACTACGAAGAGAAAGAAGTGGAACTTACAGACATGATTGGCAATTTCACGACCCTGAAGTCCGAACCTGTACATAAATTCAAACAACCACAATTTGGGGGATAGACTTGATATGACGTTTACCTCTGTAAGTGGGCATATCAAGGAATACTCATTCACTAATAAGAAACTCATGTTTAGGGTTTTAGGTTTTTGATTTTTAGGGTTTTAGGAATAATGAGAGGGAAGAGAGAAGAGTTGATAGGGGACAAAAGAGAGATAACATGATACTGGAAAACGAAGAATCTGGTGAATTTAACTTTACCTAATTTGCATCATCAGGTAAGAAAATTAAAAGTTTAAACATAAAGTTCTCTAATTTACTAAATATTTATTGTATTTCGTGTATATATAAGTGTGCGCATTAAATGGAACGAAACAACAATTACTTTATTGTGGTTTTTTTAGTTGTAGGCATCTGGAGTGCATGCCGAAAAATGGAATGAAACAATTATACAAGGGAAAGAGAAGAGGCAAAAGAAAGAAAAGACAAGTTAAAAGGAACAGCAAAAAAGGCAAGGAAGATGAAAATGGCAGAATCTATAGTAATAACTGTAACAAAGAAAATATTAAGTTTAAAAATATATTAAACATGAAATAATTGTACAAATTCAAGGTTTAATGTAAATGAGTATAATCTCTAATAACCCTCTTATTCTAATCTCCATATAATGTATTTGTTGAAGCTTGATCTCGGAAGGTAATGATTTAGTCTTCTTTGGATCAACTTCGATAATTGACAAACATTGGTCCAAGAATCATAATTGCTTGATCAAAATAAAACTGATTTAAATTTGAGTTTGTGAAGAACGGTTTGAATTTCGTCTTTAAACACCTTGATTTAATTGAACTTTGATTTTCTTTAGCGTTTATTTAAGGCATCTTGGCTTTATCTCGAATCAAATGTCAGATCCTCTTTGACTTCTCCAAGAACACCTTGAGAGAATTTGTTTCTTTCTTCTTGAACTTCTTCATACTTTTGGAATTGTGTTTTTTGTTGTGATTTTTTTCCTGGAGATGACCCTATTTATAGGTGGGATTTCTTGATGACGTGGCGTAATTTGATTGACTCTCAATATCTTTAGTAACAAGAAATATATTTAAATATATATTCTTGCATTGAACAGAATATACTATCCAAATCTTTCCTTGTATAAAAATTTCCTATACAAAACCGTCTTCTTTGTTGAAACTTAATGTAATTTGCAATATCTCTCAAATTTGACAGCAAATTTTACCCTTCTACAATAACTTTAGCTTTTCTAGCTGAGGCAATGTAATTTCTGATATGCATCACATGTGCAAAAAGGATGAAAATGCCTCTAAGCAGCTGCAGGATAATCCAAATCCAATTATAAAAACCTCATACATAACTCCACCCCGGCTCCTTCTTTTTTGCTCCTATTTCCTTCATCGATCCTCTGATTTTCAGTACACGATCCCACTCTCCTACATCAGCGCAGATATTCGACAATGAAATGTATGCTCCAGCATCAGACGGCTGCGACTCCATGATCTTCTCAGCAGCTACTTTCCCAAGATTATGATTACCATGCAATTTGCAACATGCAAGCAAAGTTTCCCAAATTAGAATATCAGGCTCTATATGCATGTTCATGATAAACCTCTCAGCCTCTTCTAATCTTCCTGCACGACCAAGAAGATTAACCATACATGTGTAATGTTTGTGACAAGGCTCAATCCCGTAGTCTTTAATCATCGAATTAAAATGAAAATACCCTTCTTCAACCAAGCCAGTGTGACAACAAGCAGATAGAACGCCAACAAAGGTAACTGAATCAGGCTCTATTCCCGATTTCTTCATAAGATGATATACTTCTAAAGCCTCGGATACTTTTCCGTGCTGAGCATAGCTAGCTATCATCGTTGTCCAGGTAACTAAATCGAGGTTCTTGATTTGTTTAAACACTTTACCACAATCACCAATATTGCCATGTTTAGAATACATCATTATAAGTGAAGCTCCTACCGACGATTCTGATTCTAATCCGAGTTTTATGATATGCGCATGCAACTGAAAACCAATGGCTGATTTATTCAAAGATGCAAGAGCCCCAAGTATAGATGAAATTGTGAACTCGTCAGTACTCATACCAAAGAGAAGCATGTCATGGAAAAGCTCAAGAGCTTCTTGAATGAGCCCCCTTTGGCAAAACCCCGAGATCAACGTGGAAAAAGACACCTCATCTTTGAAAGGAATCATGTGAAACAATATTCTGGCTGAGTTTAGATCACCACATTTTGAGTACATATTCACTAGGCCCCCACCAATCCTATGCTCGTCAAAGCCACACCGAATTGAGTACCCGTGAATTTCTCTACCCAGCTTAATCGATTTAAGTGCAGAACAAGCCATAAGAACAGCAGTTAAGCTCATTTCATCGATTGTGTTTTCTTTAAACATATCTCTAAAAATATGAACGGCCTTATCTGCGCACCCGTGTTCTGCAAAACCAGCAATCATAGAGGTCCATGAGACATTATCTTTCATTTCAAGTTGCTCAAAGGATTTATAAGAATCCTCTATCTCGCCAAATTTTGAATACATTGTTAAAATAGAACTGCCAACAGAAACATCCGACACCAAACCAGATTTAAGAGTATAGACATGTAACTGTTTCCCTAAAGTTAGACTATCTATTATGCTCAAGATACTGGAAGTACTGAATTGATCAGGTGCAATGCCTAGCTCTAGCATTCCCTTAAATAAAATAATTGCTTTCTCATAAACGTTGTTCTGAGCATATGCGGAAATCATATTGTTCCAAATACCTACCTGCTTCAGATCATGTGTCTCGGAAAATGCCAGTTCAGATGAGTCAATGGCTCCTACTTTTGAGTACATTGTTATCAAAGATGACTTTACCACTGAATTTGAACAGAAACCAATCTTTAAAATCAAGCAATGGATCTGTGTGGCTTCATTAAACATAGCCGATATAGCACACGCTGCAAGCAAACTTGAGACTGTATAGTGGTTCATGTCCACTCCTGTTTTTCGCATTTCATCAAGGACTAAAACAGCAGAAGATAAATCACCCTTATGAGCAAAACCAGAAATGATGGCTGTCCAAGAGACGACATTGCATACAGGCATTAGCTTCAATTGCTTCATAGCATCACACATATCTCCACATTTGGCATATAAATCAACAGTAGCAGTGCCCACAAAAACATCATCTCCTGCACCACTTTTGATCACCCGCCCTTGAATACTTTTACCCAAGTTAAGTTCCTCAAGTGCAGCACAAGCAGTCAAAGCACTCGAAAACGTGAAGGAATTCGGAATTAATGAGCCATGACTACACATTCGGTTGAAAGTTTCCAAAGCGACCCAGTTTTCGTTATTCTTAACAGCACCGGTAACCACAGCATTCCAACAAACCACGTTTTCACAATGAACATCATATAACACCTTCAAAGCATCATCCATTCTACGACACCTCGAGAACAAATCTATCATTCCAGCCCTTACATACCCATTTGAAAAGAACCCGTTCTTCAGAACGAGTCCATAAACCTGCTCCGCACTTGCTACACGCTCCAAAGCACTGCAAGCAGAAAGAACACTGCCATAAGTAAACTCATCTATATCCACCCTCTGTCTATACAGTTTACAAAACACTCTCCAAGAATCGCTGAAAAGAGAATTCTTATTACATCCCAAGATCATCAAATTCCACGTCACTAAATTCGGTTCGGGTATTTCTTCAAACAGCTGGAATGCATAATCCATGAGACTGATTCCCGAGTAAGAGTCAAGCAAATTGTTGGAGGCAACGATGTTAGAATTCAATACGCCGGTTTTCAGTAAAATGGTATGAACTAATTTGGTTTCTTGGAATGTTAAACCTCTTAAATTATTTGGGTTAGTGAACAAGTCATGTGGGTTGAGCTTGCTACTGTTTTCGCCATATTCGATTGATGGGAATTCAATTAATGCAGCAGGGAAAATGAATTTACGGCTTAAACATGATAAAGTTTTGTTCTTTAAAGGGTGAAATATGAAGCCATTCATTTGGATTCACGGGAGGAGAGATTTAATTTTCTTGAGGCGCCAAATTTGAAAATAAGGCTATTCTTTTCTGGTGTTGATTGTTTCAGAATGTTTCAAGTTTTTTTTTTTTTTTCTTGATAAGTGTCACTTCAGGTTCAAATGCAAAAATATGAAAAACTGACTATAAATTCTGACCTCCTTGTATGTTCGGAAGGTACATTTTTGCGGAAAATTAAGACTTAAAGCATTAAAAAAAAAAAAAAAAAAAAAGGGTTTGACTCGGTTTCACGAGTTTCGAATTTAAAAATTTTGTTTATGTGATTTTAATTAAAACTTTGAAAATCGTCTCCGCTGCTTAAAGTCAAAAAATGAATCGATGATATCCTATGTTGAGCTAGAATCGATGGAGGAGAAATGAAATGGTCCCACATGTTTGGGCACCTGATTATGGTATAATGTTTCAGCCTCTTTTTCACATTATCAACTCAAATTAATCATGGTTATATTTTATTTTCTGCAGGGTTGTGCTTAGATGGTGGGTGGCCATTTAAAAGTTGGATGTTCTAATGTCTAACTAAAAGACTAAAAGTTAGAAGATTTTTCATTTTGATTTGAAAGTTTTCAAGGAAAAATTGCAAATGTGGTATCATACAAGAGAGCATTTTGTAATATTGCTATCACTGAATATGTAAATCCAAGTTCATATCATTGTTAAATTAGTGTATCGAAATGGACAAAGTCGTCGACAATGGGCACAACACACTTAGTTTTTATCTCATTTTTTGGAGTGAGAAAAACGTAATTATTTTTCCTCCAAAAGGCAAGATAACGGCCACGTGCAGTGTACGTGGCCACTTTCGTCCATTTCCGTCCAATCATTTGGCGGTAATATGAATATTACAATCAATATTTATATTGTGGTACTAAATGTATATTTACGTACCTATTATTATCAAAGTTGCACAGTGATTAATTGTATGGTATGAAATATCGGGAAAACTGTAAAATATCTGTTGAAAAAAATTGGATATTTTAATTAAAAATAAATTGACAGATATTTTTCGACATTCGACAGAAAAATTATGTCAAAAATTTAGATAAATATTATTAATCAATAAGTATAGTTTACAAGTAATACTAATGACGGATTAATTTTGAGACGGGGGAGTTTAATCCCAAACTTATCTCGTGTTTTCGTAATAAAATACAAATTTTTTAATTCTGATACCCAAATCAAAAATACCAATTCCGTTTGGATTTTTAAGAAAATGGGATGGGCAATGCCCACTCTTAAAAAAAAGGGACTATTATAGATAATTTATTAGTGGAAACTCAAATCTTTATATGAAAATTCCATTCATTTGGATTCACATTCACGGGAGGAGAGATTAATTTTTCAGAGGCGCAAAATTTGGAAATAAAGCTATTCTGGTGTTGACTGTATAAGGATTTATATATTTTCTTTGAAAATAATCACAAAGGAGTCAAGATGGCCGAGCGGTCTAAGGCGCCAGTTTCAGGTACTGGTCCGAAAGGGCGTGGGTTCAAATCCCACTCTTGACATTTTACCTGTGTTATTTTTCTTGCACCTATTCATTTGGAAGATTTTTATTTTTTATTTTTGTGTTCCTTTAAATCGGTAATATTATATACGCGCGGGTATTCGAATTATTACGAAACGATGGGTAAGATTGCGTGTCTTATTTCTTCATTAAAAAATGACAATAAAAAAATTAAACGGAACAAGAATATTATTTGTTTTCAAATTTTCAAAACTATGACTTTGAGACTCAGAAAGAGTTGCACTCTTTAGTAGTTGAAACTATGTAAGTTTAGTTGTAACTATTTAACTTCGGGGCTTTTAGGGTGCCTGCAAGGTAACTCGCCCTCACATGCGGGACGATCCTGAAATTATGCCATTTTATGCTTTTTTTATTTTACTTTAAATAAAAGTTGAGATAATCTTCAATTAATAAAAGACATTTATAACATTTAAATCAAAATAATTAAAACTAGAAACAAATTGACCCCTATGTTCCGTGATTTTATGAATTGAATTATTTTGCTTCTAAAAATAAAAAAAATCGCCTATGATATAAAAAGACCACTTTATCCCCAATTTTGATAATAATTGACTTTGACAATTCTGCAAACTGACCCCTATATTTTGCAATTTTACGTATTAAATTATTTTACTTCTAAAAAAATATAAAAAACCGCCTGTCATATAAAAGGACCGATTTACCCCCAATTTAGATAGTAATTAACTTTGAAAATTTTTCCAATTGACCCCTATATTTTGCGATTTTACGAATTGAATAATTTTGCTTCTAAAAATTTTAAAAAAATCGCATGTCATATAAAAAGACCGCTTTACCCCCAATTTAGATAATAATTGACTTTGACAATTTTGCAAATTGACCCCTATATTTTGCGATTTTACGAACTGAATTATTTTGCTTCTAAAAATAAAAACAAAAAATCGCCTATGATATAAAAAGACCACTTTACCCCCAATTTTGATAAAAATTGACTTTGACAATTTTGCAAATTGACCCCTATGTTTTGCGATTTAACGAATTGAATTATTTTGCTTATAAAAAAAATATAAAAAAACCGCCTGTCATAGAAAAAAGACCGCTTTGCCCCCAATTTAGATAATAATTGACTTTGACAATTTTGCCAATTGACCCCTATGTTTTTCGATTTTACGAATTGAATTATTTTGCTTCTGAAAAAACAAAAAAAAACCGTCTATCATATAAAAAAGACCTATTTACCCCCAATTTTGATAATAATTGACTTTGACAATTTTGCAAATTGACCCCTATGTTTTGCGATTTAACGAATTGAATTATTTTGCTTATAAAAAAATATAAAAAAACCACCTGTCATAGAAAAAAGACCGCTTTGCCCCCAATTTAGATAATAATTGACTTTGACAATTTTGTCAATTGACCCCTATGTTTTTCGATTTTACGAATTGAATTATTTTGCTTCTGAAAAAACAAAAAAAAAAACCATCTATCATATAAAAAAGACCTCTTTACCCCCAATTTTGATAATAATTGACTTTGATAATTTTGCAAATTGACCCCTATGTTTTGCGATTTTACGAATTGAATTATTTTGCTTCTAAAAAAATATAAAAAAACCGCCTGCCATATAAAAAACACTGCTTTACCCCCAATTTTGATACCTGCCATATAAAAAACACTGCTTTACCCCCAATTTTGATAATAATTGACTTTGACAATTTTGCAAATTGACCCCTATATTTCGCGATTTTACGAATTGAATTATTTTGCTTCTAAAAAAACAAAAACAAAAAGGCCTCTCATATAAAAAAGTCCGCTTTACCCCCAATTTTGATAATAATTGACTTTGACAATTTTGCAAATTGACCCCTATATTTTCCGATTTTACGAATTGAATTATTTTGCTTCTAAAAAAAACAAAAAAAAAACCGTCGTCATATAAAAAAAGATCGCTTTACCCCCAATTCGTTTTTATTTTTATCTTTTTAGAAGCAAAATAATTCGATTCGTAAAATCGGAAAACATAGGGGTCAATTTGCAAAATTGTCAAAGTCAGTTATTATCAAAATTGGGGGTAAAGCGGTCTTTTTTATATGACATGCTTTTTTTTGTTTTTTTTAGAAGCAAAATAATTCAATTCGTAAAATCGCAAAATATAGGGGTCAATTTGCAAAATTGTCAAAGTAAATTATTATCAAAATTGGGGGTAAAGCGGTCGTTTTTATTTGAGAGGCGGATTTTGTTTTTGTTTTTTAGAAGCAAAATAATTTAATTCGTAAAATCGGAAAATATAGGGGTCAGTTTACAAAATTGTCAAAGTCAATTATTATCAAAATTGGGGGTAAAGCGGTTTTTTTTATATGACAGACGGTTTTTTATTTGTTTTTTTAGAAGTAAAATAATTCAATTCGTAAAATCGCAAAACATAGGGGTCAATTTGCAAAATTGTCAAAGTCAATTATTATCAAAATTCGGGGTAAAGCGGTCTTTTTTATATTAGAGGCGTCTTTATTTTTATTTTTTAGAAGCAATATAATTCGATTCGTAAAATCGAAAAACATAGGGGTCAATTTGCAAAATTGTCAAAGTTAATTATTATCAAAATTGGGGGTAAAGCGGTCTTTTTTATATGAGAGGCGTTTTTTTTTTGTTTTTTTAGAAGCAAAATAATTTAATTCGTAAAATCGCAGAGCATATGGGTCAATTTGCAAAATTGTCAAAGTCAATTATTATCTAAATTGGAGGTAAAACGGTCTTTTTATATGAAATGAGGTTTTTTTATATTTTTTAGAAGCAAAATAATTCAATTCATAAAATCGTGGAACATAGGGGTCAATTTGCAAAATTGTCAAACTCAATTATTATCAAATTTGGGGGTAACGAGGTCTTTTTATATGAAACGAGGTGGCATTTATATTTTTTAGAAGCAAAGTAATTCAATCCGTAAAATCGCGAAACGTAGGGGTCAATTTGCAAAATTTTCAAACTCAATTATTATCAAATTTGGGGGTAACGAGGTCTTTTTATATAAAACGAGGTGACCTTTATATTTTTAGAAGCAAAATAATTCAATCCGTAAAAATGCGGAACATAGGGGTCAATTTTGGAAAATTGTTAAACTCAAGTATTATCAAATTTGGGGGGTAACGATGTCTTTTTATATGAAACGTGGTGGCCTTTATATTTTTTAGAAGCAAAATAATTCAATCCATAAAATCGCGGAACATAGGGGTCAATTTGTAAAATTGTCAAACTCAATTATTATCAAATTTGGGGGTAACGAGGTCTTTTTATATGAAAGGAGGTTTTTTTTATATTTTTTTAGAAGCTAAATAATTAAGAACATTTGGGTCAATTTGCAAAATTGTCAAACTCAATTAATAAGATGGGGGTAAAGTGGTAATTTCATATACTGGCCAATTGTAATTTAATTGAAAGGTAAATTAAGTATATTGTAAATTAATTAAAGTCAATAGTTACCAATTGACTTTGACCAAGTTACCTAATCAAAGGTCCAGATTAATCTGAGCCAAATGAACGGCCTGACTAACCTTCCCGCGTGTGAGGGCGTAACTCGAGCACCCGCACCTAGAAAAATCCATCTAACTTTAGGAAAAAAGTGCAACTCGACTATAAATTGAAAGAGAAAATGTTGTTTTTTTTTAAGCATTACTTTGCTTCTTTAATTAATTTAATAAATGCACCTCCTCGTTCTTCAAATCTTAATTATTAACTGAAAATTTCACAATTTCACATTGTCAAACTATTTTCTTAGATTTTAACAACTTGAAACCCCATTTAAGAATGTAATACAAAAAATAGAAACGATGCTCGATCTTATACCCATCTTCAATTTTGTAATGTCTAACTAATATATTTGGATATATTTTATATTTGTTAGTTTTATACTAAAGTTGCTTTTTCTGTGTCATATATCTTATAATAATTCCAAAAAAAAATATAAATTTCATGTTTTTTTTACACTTTGAATTAAGTTGGTTGCAAAGAATTGAGTTTCACTCCCTAAAGTTACATCAAAATTGCATTTTACCTCTATACTTACATCCTTATAGCAATTTTCACCTTAAATTTCTGTATTACACTTTCCTCCTGAACTCATTGGCAGAAAAATGCTAGAAAAAAAGTTCAGAAAAAAGTACAACATTAATATAAATTCATGGTGGACAATGCCAAAAATTTAAGTGAATTGTGAGTTATAATTAGGGTAAATACCATTTTTGGTCCCTCTTATCATTAACTTTTTACTGAGTGGTCCTTTTTATGTTTTTTCCCCACTCTAGTCCCTACTATGAATTATTTGTTTTACTTTAATCCCTATTATGAATTATGTGTTTCACTTAAGTCCTTATCAGGTGGTCCGATAACACGTGACATGCATATGAATATTTTTTAGGGCATTTTCATCCGTTCACTATTGAGACTATTTGAGATATTGTTTAATTGGTGAACAATTTTGGTGTTTGAAAAAGATTTTAGGAAAAAACTTTAGTTTGGAACGAAATGTACGATTAAGTTCGATTGGAATGAAAGCCTAGTTTGGAAATTTAATTTTTTTTAAATAATTAGAAAGACGAAAATATCCATGTTAGTTTACTTGAAATGACAAAATTGCCCTCATGAGCATGTCACATGTTATCGGAATCGCCTTGGACCACTTGAAAAGAACTAAAGTGAAATAAATAATTCATAGAAGGGACTAAAGTGGGAAAAAAATATAAGAGGAACTACTCTGTAAAAAATTAATGATAAGAGGGACCAAAAGTGGTGTTTTTCTCATTCATAATCGGATTAGTTTGGCCTTTGAATAAGATTTTTCCAAATAAGTAAAATTAAAATCTGCAACCTAACCACATTTAACCATTTAATTCCATCAAAATATCAACTCATTTCTTCTACTCTTCTTCATCAATGGCGTCCTCTTCAATTCTTCTCTTTCCACCACAAACATCATCATCTTTTGCTCTTCCCTTCAAATCGAACCGACTCTCTTCTCCTAAAAGACTAATAAAACTTACAGTAAAGGCCTCCACATCGCTTGACTATTCTGCCCCTTCCGCAGTCTCCCCTACCAAGCGCACCTGGGAGTGGAAATTCGAGGGCAATTCCGTCAATATACACTTCGAGAAGCTCGAGAAACACGTCGACGATCGGCCTTGTAAGAATAACATTCTGATGGTGCCAACAATCTCTGACGTCAGCACCGTTGAGGAGTGGAGGCTCGTTGCTGAAGAAATTTTGGGTAAGGATTTGAATTGGAGCGCGACTATTGTCGACTGGCCCGGTCTGGGTTACTCGGACCGGCCCAAGCTTGATTATAATGCTGACGTGATGGAGAAGTTTCTGGTCGATTTTGTCACTGCCCCTGATGGCCCCATTGACGCAGGTGAGTGTTAAGGTCTATGTTTCTCAATTTATGATGAAGTATGTGTTTAGAATTACTCTGATGTATTTTTTTTTTAATTGTTAAAATTTTACTATGAATTTTTAATCCGTGGTATGGTTTTTCGTTGATCAAATTAAAATGGTGGGATTATTGTAATATGTTAAAACTAAACAACTTTGAAAAGAATTGTCATTTTATCTGCTAAAATGGATAAGTATTTGTGGTTTTGCTCTTTTGTTTTTGATTAAAACACATGGAAATTTACTAATTAAAATATTACATGTATGTTTCGGATTGATTAGAAACCAATTATTTGCTTTACATTACAATGTAACTGTCTTTTGAAAGACAATGTTATTGAATCTAATCCCAGATCTTATTGAAGAGTGGGGCTAAAGCGCCATTGGTTCTTCACTTTGTAGGAGTTTTACAATTTTAGTCACTAAGAACCTGAGACAATAATGAGAAAAAGAAAAATGGCGACACTAGGAATGTGAGTTTGTGATAATTAGATGGCTTTAGATTATGAAAATAAATGTTATATTTAAGTAGTCAATAGGCTTCAAGATGTTTAGGGGAGGAGTGATTATCTAATTCCAAGGTCTGAGAAGAAGAATAGCTATGGACAAAGTAATCAAGACAATTGTAGTGGCCCAAAATCTGGATGATTATTGTCAATTTAGGATTGCTATGCCTTATCTTAACTTTGATATTGATGATGTGCGGACCATGCAAATTTTAATCAAGGATCCAAAGAGTTAAAATACGAATAATCAAATTTTGCTAAGGCGAAAAGTGTTGGAGTTCCTATAGTAACTCGGCCTACAGACAACTTCTCAACATCGTAACATGTTTCTTATTTTCGAATATTCTTTTTGGGGAAAATTGCTTTTTTGGTACCATAGGATAGGCTGACTTGCACTTTTGGTACCATTGGATACGAAAATGCAAATTTGGTACCATAGGATATGTTTTCATTGCAATTTTGGTACCAAACCCAATTTTTCTACAAAGTTAATGGCAATTTACTCCCTATGAAATACATAATGTTCAATTTATCCCTCTATAATTTGAAAAAAATCAATTTACCCCCTGTAAAATATTAATGAAGCAATTTACCTCCTTCAGCCTGAGATTGTAACTCACTTGCCGAAATTGAGAGTATGCATGCAAACTATTTTATTTAACATAGGGGGATAAATTGTCACATTTATCATAACACAATGGGTAAAAAATCACATTATCATAATAAAAGTGGATTAAGTGCCGTCTATAAAAATATCAGGGAGGCGATGTGAAATTTTTACAAAATTTCAAGGGGTAAAATGCTCTTTTTTAAACCATGAGGGGTTAAATTGAACATTATGCATTTAGTAGGGGGGTAAATTACCATTAACTTTGTAGAAAAATTGGGTTTGGTACCAAAATTGCAATGAAAACCTATCCTATGGTACCAAATTTGCATTTTCATATCTAATGGTACCAAAAGTGCAAGTTAGCCTATCCTATGGTACCAAAAAAGCAATTTTCCCATTCTTTTTGTAGGATTAGTACTTGTCATAGACTTCAGTTTCAGGGTATTTCAGTTCATTCTTTTGCATCTACTTCCAATATATTCCTTTTAAATTAGTTGCCTAACTTCATAGCATTTTCTATCAGCTAAGGCGAAAAGTGTCGGAGTTCCTATAGTAACTCGGCTTACAGACAACTTCTCAACATCGTAACATGTTTCTTATTTTCGAATATTCTTTTTGTAGGATTAATACTTGTCATAGACTTCGGTTTCAGGGTATTTCAGTTCATTCTTTTGCATCTACTTCCAATATATTCCTTTTAAATTAGTTGCCTAACTTCATAGCATTTTCTATTAGCCAGTGTTGACTATGAATTCGTGTTTTTGACCTCAGATGGGTTGACTAAAGGTACATTACTTTCAAACAACGTCTTTCTGAAGTTGATTTCTATTGTTTTCACTGGTGCTGATAATTTAGATTCTTGGTTACTAAAATATTAGAAGTGTTGAGATAGATTACACATCTATATTCATAGATTAGTCACTCACATTTTGTTTCCTTTTCATTGAGGATTTGATTGTACCTTAGTAACTTACTTATTACTTACGTCAGTTCTTGTATAAATACAATATACAACTCTTGTATATTCAACGAAGTAAAAAACTCTTGTCGACTGACTTTCAATGGATCAAGGGTAAACTATTCTTAGTTTCACCAATTGGTCTAGTGAAAGTCTGACTCATATAACTTTGTGTAGAAAAAAATAGATCATCAATTACATGCCGCTATTACTCATAGTTTCAAGATCTTTTGTCTTGACAGTATAGCTCTCTGTTCAGTTTAGTAATATGTAAGAATATAATATCTTGATATAATAAACTTTGTCCTGATCTATCACAAATTTTTTACTCTTAGTTCTTTCTTGGGGACGTCCCTAACAAAGCTCCTTTCATTAAATGGTAATATTTCACTCAAAAACTACCCTATCACATTAAGCAATGATGTGACACTATTAATGTGACAAAAACGTAGATTCCATATGGATTCATAGTTGTTAAAAGCGATTGAAGCGCTCGATATAGCGCGATTCAGGGCGACTTGTCCTCCCCTCGCCTTATTTTTAGGGTTTGGGAAAAGTGGCGGTTTTCCCGGCGTTACGGCGCTTCATAGCTCAGCAAAACGGCGCTTTTTCCAGAAATTGAAGGTGATGGGTTTAGGAAATTAAAAAAAAAAAGTTGCCTTTTTTAACAAGGCCTCGATTTATTGACTTTTTCCCATAAATAAAAAACGAAGATTAGGGTTTGCGGGGTAAAATGAGATGAAGTCAATTTCCAGAAGAAAAAAAAAAGAAAGGAAGAAGAAGTTGAAGTCCTTGGCGGTGGCGGGGTAAAATGAGATAAGGAAGATTAGGGTTTGCAGACTTCTTTTTCTCTCTCTCTCTTTTTTTTTTTTTTTTTTTTTTTTTAATTTTACTAAGCTTTCCTTTTATTTATAATAAAGTGTCATGGCCCACCTCTTTACTTTCCCTTTTGTTTTGTGAATTTTATTATATATTGATTGTCTTTATATTTGTTCATTTATGTTATATGATTATAGTTTATTTTTGGAGACTATATAATTATAATTGATATATATATATATATATATATATATATATATATATATATATTAAATTGTACATGAACGCTTCATTCGGGAAAAGCTAGCGCTTTTCGCCTCGCTTCGTTCCAAAGCAAGGCGAGGCCTTGTCGCTTCGCGTCGCTTTTCGCTATTGACAACTATGATATGGATCGTTGTTGGTTCAGTTTGTTCTGAAAATGGTTTTGGAAAATGGGATTGGGTTGTTTCAGCGAAACCATTAAAGCACGATTTGGATTGGATTTGATAGGATTGGAGGATTTGAGACATGATTTAGATTGAGTTTGGATGTTGGGGTTTGGGTAAAAAGCAAAGTGCCAATGACTTTTATAGGATTTGGGATATGATATTATATTGTGTACGTTTGGTGGAGGTTTGGGATATGAATAGATGTGTTGGGACCTGGATTTTTTGGGCTGTTTCTGTGGTGGACTAGATACATATCGGTTTTGGCCCAGCCTTAGTGGGGCTAGACCCAGGCCAAAACCAATCCATAAGGACCCGTAAAGACCTAAAAGTGTTCACATTTTCAACTATTACTTAAAAATCATAGACCAGAATTTGAGGAATGAAAGGAGTATAATATTACAATATAACACACACGCGTACATCAATACAATCATTACTATAAAATATAATGTAATGTTGCATCAATTTGTACATATGTTCGAGATATACATTAGTAATATAGATTAGCAGTGTACTAATTCTGTTCCTACTCATTTCTACTTATTTCCACTTAAGTTGGATTAAACTTACCCTCAATGAGCAGTGGAATATAGTTTAATCTCCATTTCTCCAAATTTCGTTTGCACTTGGCTAGTTCCAACCAAATAAATGAAAATGGTCAGGAGTAATCATTCCTTCATACCAAGCAGAAGTGGAATGAATGCATAGAACTAGAGTGAAAGCAAGTCTTTTTTGAAGCATAATTGCCTCTACAGTGCAAATTCAAATGCTGATATGCGTTTCCCATCTTGTATATTTGAACGGACCCTACTTTTATTCAATTATGGCCCCAGCCCTTATCCAAAACTCAACTAACTCTATGCGACAATAACTAAATCTTTTTGTGTTTTTTTTCTTATGGACAAGAATGGGGAAGAGGGGTTTAGACAATATCTATATTGGCACACATGCGGAGAAGGAGAAACGAGGAAGAAGAGGTTAAAGAGAGGATGAATGCAATCATGGGGCTCATGTATGTGAAGGAAAATGAGATAGGGCATTGGAACTTGCAAGAGGAACTACCCTGCTTTCAGGAGATCTTTTTTTTTGGTGGTGGGGGAGGGAGGGAGGGATAGGGGTGCTGGATGATGGTAGGGATAAGGTGGGGGAAGAATATTTTTTTATCTGGTTCCCCATAAATATGTTACATTTATGATTTATCATGTAGCCTCCACACCTTTCACTTCTTGGGAAACCTGAAGGCTTCCATCATTATTCCATTAAAAACTTGTCATTTGTGGGGGCAGTTGGATATACTTATTCCTCTCATGCACCCGATCCTTGTGCAAGCTTCTTATCTTATGTGGATCTTCATAGTTTATGACTTGCTCCACATCCCGTCCCCTAATACCGATTTATGCGAATTCTTGTTGGCTCCTGGACTCTAGTGCATTAGCATCCATCTCATCTCTCGTGCCCCTCGCCAACCAATATAACTGCTTTATACCTTGATTCAACCAATATACTTATCACGTCCATTGATAAATTGTTACTTGGTCCATATTAAATACTCTATTGGTCTCCACACTAGCATTATTGGTCTAGGTAATTTAAAATGAGGATATAGGGATGCTTCTATATTATATGTACATGAAAACTGTATGCTTGACTCCCCAAATCGGTTTCTTTGAATTTTTTAGTTGACTTAATTCTTGGTTGTCGATGCTGATAAAAGGATTTGTTTCTCCTTCATAATCTTTGTTGGACTACTGTATGGTAGTTACTGCTGATTTTTTTGCCAATAGAGTTGTCTATTTTCTGGCCTTTGTTGTCTTACAGAAGAAAAGATATAGGTTTTTGTACACATATTACTTTTTCTTGCTTTATTTCAAGCACCTTTTCAATATAAGTTGCACCTACGTAGATGTGTAATTTGCTGTCAGCGACACTTCATAATCTGCAGTGAGGTTGTGCTGTCTTATTCCCTTTACTGGGCTTCACATAAAATCATTCTTATTTCAATGTTTAGAAATCACATCTTTTGTCTATGTATGTAGTCGGTGACCCAAAAATCATCTCTTGCTGTCTGTAATTTTTTTAAGCAGACTCAAAAACTCTTCCTAATATATTTTTACATAATACAGATAATGACTATGTGGTCTTCGGTGGAGGGCATGCTGCAACCATAGCTGTTCGTGCTGTGAAAAATGGCTTCTTGAAGCCCAAAGGTATTGCTGCTGTTGCGCCCACCTGGGCTGGCCCCCTTCCAATTGTGTTTGGTAGAGATTCCAGTATGGAAACTAGGTAAATATATGTGATACACCTTCTGAACTCTTGAGATATCATAGTAAACTATATATGATAAGAAATTTATTTGAAGCAAGGTGTTACTTCTTTTCCCTTTTTTTTTAAAAAAAAAAGAAATATTGTCGGATTGTATTCAGTTCATTGATGTTATCTGAAACTAATTATTTTAAATTTGATTTCAAAAAAGGTGTTTATCATATTTAAAATGTTATCTACAAGATTACAATCTATAATTTTTAATGAACCATTAGTGGAATAAAATGTAATCTTGATACTGTGAGATTGCTTATAATGATTTCTTTTAATCTGAATGGACTTCATCTTAAAAATTATAGGTATGGGCTTCTAAGAGGAACTTTAAGGGCTCCTGCTCTGGGTTGGATGATGTACAATGTGCTTGTGAGCAATGAAAAGGCTATTCAATCTCAGTACAAATCCCATGTATATGCCAATCCAGAAAATGTGACTCCTAGTATTGTTGAGAGCAGATATGCGCTCACCAAACAAAAAGGTGCCCGTTACGTGCCTGCTGCTTTCTTGACTGGATTACTCGATCCAGTAAATTCTAGAGAGGAGTTTCTAGACCTATTTGCAGGACTAGATGGTAAATTGCCTGTCCTAGTGATGTCAACTCCAGCCTCACCAAAGAGATCAAAAGCCGAAATGGAAGCTCTCAAGGGAGCAAAAGGTGTAAGCAAATTTGTGGAAGTTCCAGGTGCTCTTTTGCCTCAAGAAGAGTACCCTAAGGTTGTTGCTGAAGAACTATACAACTTTTTGCTGGAGAATTTTGATTTGAAGGCTTAAGGGCTATTCATATTTGCAAGTTGTGGAGACAGAGGTAAATGGTCTTTTTACATCTAATTGATTCACATGTAGTTACAAGTTAGATTCTCTTTCATATTTATATAATTTGTCCATGCTTTTACAAAAAATAATTTTGTGGATTAATAATGTCAAACGTGACATGCAATGGTTGATGAGAGTTGATAGAAAGGCTTTATAATCAAAACAAATAATATGTTATTATGTTTAGGAAGATTGTGAGAAACAAAGTTTGTGGAGATACATTAACAATGTCTTAAAAGGGTATAAAATAACTATATTCTAAACTTCTAAAAACACTTGAGATTTTGTTGGTAGAACCTTTAGTTTAGTAATGTCTTAAAAGGGTAAACATAAAATAACTATATTCTAAACTTCTAAAAACACTTGAGAATTTTGTTGGTAGAACCTTTAGTTTATTATAAATGGTTCGGCGATGGACAAAGTGATTGTTTCATTCAAGAAAATAAGTTATTGGCAGTATAAATAGGTGGTGGTAATATGGTCTTGTATCATAGAAATGTTTGTTATATCAGGATATTTCCCCTCGATGAGTTTAATTTCTTCCAAAAATACAAGTGTGAGCATAATATACCATTACCATAAAAACTTCCATGAAGCTGAGAATATGTCACAAAGCTCCAATCTTAAACACATGCATCAAGCCTCTAAATGAAAAGAAAATCTAAACTAATTTCTTTTAATAAAAAATTAATATTTCTCAAAAAATTGTAGGACTGTCTTTTAGATTTATCAGTGGAAATATTGAATGATCTTAGTTTCTGTTTATGGTTTAGAATATCCACTTAATTGGTATATCTTTTTGCAATGGGAATAAATAAGTGAAAAATGTTATATCAGACTCCAATGCCTTGCAATCAGAAAACATAAAATAAAACTGTCCAATGGAGTATACTAGGACCAATTTAAGATTTTTGCCTAGTTTCATATAGGAGAAAAAAAATGAAGTGTATCATTTTTATTGTATGTAGTAGAAAACACAAGTCAAAAATTGTCTTTTGATTTCCAACAATGTGAAGTTGTAAGATAAAATCAATTAAATTTTCTCCGAACATCTAGATTGAAATTACTGTTAACTTTTATGGGTAAAATTAGCAGTAGAAATTTCTGCTCATGTGCGGCCTGATTAGGCCCAGGAACGCTCAACAGCGCCAACATGGCCCTGCTGCTACCCATTTTTCTTGCCAAGCCAGCCAGTCTTCCCACATTGCTTCACACACTCGTGTTTCTCACCCCAAAATCCAAATGTGTATAGATTGCACAAACAAAAATGCAGCAGAAATTAAACACACAAGCAATTTACTGGCCATGCCCAATCTTCTACTTCATTACTCTTTAATCAAAGTACAAGGAACCCAAAATTGCCCTCAGTCTTGTACAATAATGGTAATGTTTTTCCACGCATAGCCGATCCCTAAGTCACTCAAGAATTAGACCCAACCCCTGCCTAACTCTTTTTTTTCAACACCCATCCATTACAAATGATTTGTAGCATATAAATAAGCCCATGATTGCAGTTGAACATCCCTTAACTGCTGCTACAAGTGGCCACCTGTGGCCAGCACTTGGCTATTTTCCTCAACTGTCCGCGAGATGTTTTACAAAGTCCTTGGTGATCAGATTTTAGTTACCTCCTGTAACTTCCGCTTGTGGCTTGTGCATGTCTAATTTGCTGACCAAATCTAGCAAACTATGTCAAAGCTTGCGTATTTCGCGTGCTTGTTCGAACTTGGCACCATGCCCACATTTTGGCGCCAAATGGCACGCACAGCCTGTGCCACGCCGGCATTGACTATGCCGTGCACACCAGGTCTCTATCCTTTCCCACATTCTGCCGAGTCCTGCGACATTTATGGCACATTACGAATGCTCACTAAGTCCATGGCCTTGCCCATGGCCTAACCATTAATCATACTTGCTTCTTAAGGGGCTAACAGTAATTTACTACGAATTTACTAGATTTAGAAATTTCATAAATCTATATATAAGTTGTGTTGTACCCTTACAAAATTTTATATGTCTGTATAGGTTGGCATAATTTTCGTTTATTATTATGATATCAGTTTAATAAAAGATGCATAGAAGAGTTAAATGAAAAAGGAATTTTCAACGAGGGCACAATAGAGAAAATGTTGAGGTTTTTGGTTGATAGATCTAAGCTACTGTACTTAATTAATGTAGGTTTGACAATTTCTGAATATCTTACCTTAGTCTTACAAAATATCTGCATAAGATTAAGTTTTAACAGAAAATTAGTGTTGGTGGGGAAGAAATTGAAGTATGAAACAAGAATTGTAAAGATCAAGCCGATAGGAGAAATTAATGGACATGAATGCCATATGATCAAGAAAAAATACTTATGTTGTCAGAAACCAATTGGTGGAGTATATTGTTGTTTCTTGTCTCAATCAAGGTATGTTATTTGCTGATAAAGAAAGATTATTATACATCAAATAATGTATTTGCTAGTGTATTGTTTGATATATGGCCTCAGCAGGTCAAATTCATGTGTCATGGGCGTATTAATTCTTGTGTGTATCCTATTTCTTACGTGAACAAAGATTATTAAAGTGTTCTTCATCTTGTGTCTTAAAAGGGGTCAAATTCAAGTGTCATAGGCACTTGAATGCCTGTTTAAACACGAACAAAGCCAAATTGATGACGCCATCCGAAATTTATACGAATTCTTGTGTGTACGATGTTTGCTGATGAGAAGAATCATAGAAAATCACATATTTGCCCCTATACTTTGGTTGATTTTGCACTTCACTACCTAACCTTTTTCCATTTACACTTTTCCGTTTCAGCTTTCTAAAGTATTGCATTTTACATTTTGTCTTTCAACAGTGTATGTTAGGGAGTTAAAGTGAAAAACGATGGAAATTTAGGGAGTTACGTGTAGCAGTGCTGTCGTAACGGTAGCGGGTTTAGGTGTGTTTTTCATGTACATAATTGTCAGTATTCATGTTGTGAAATGAAAAATGAGTAGTGGGTAAAGTGGCAAAGTGCAATTTTTTCGAATCATTATAGCTATAAAATCCGTTTGCTGCTGATGTATATGATATATTGGCTCTGGTGTGTCAAATTCTTGCATCGTAGGCACATGAACGCTTACTTAAAACATCACCTAAACGATGACACAAGTCGAACAAATTATTGTTTGTATGCAGAGTACAAGGGCTGCTTCTGGAGGTTGCAATGTTTGACTCTGGCCTGATTTATACAATTTATTAGAAGGTTAAAGGTACTTATCCAATTTAAATCCAATTAATTCATTTTGTCCCCACTCCCTGACTTTTGCACATATACATACAGATTGTTCTATTAATAACAGATGACAATGGTTCTTGTGTTATCTCCTCGAATCACTTTGCCCGTAGGGTATCGTAAACGTACAAAGAACTACGCATATACATAGTTAATGTTATTGATGATGAACTTAACGAAAGTGTAAACGTGCATATATATGTATGCCGCATAATTCATTTATTTTTCTTCTCGAACTTTTGACATAATATCTACCAATAATAATTTTTGATAGCTAAGTATTAACTATGATGATTTATACATAAAATGAAATGACCTCTTCTGTTTTCTTGATTGAAAAGATGGTACCATTTGCAAAGTATAGTTGATCATAAAAATGGACTTTGTAGTTTAGCTTTCGCAATCATGCTTTGGATGAAGGAAAACTACTTGACTGTAAGTGTATTTAATTCAGACTCAAAACAAGATATATATTTGCATAAAAAATTAGAATCAGTCGTCACATTCAACATGAACTCATAGCTGTTTGTACGTGAGTTTGATGGATTCAACAAGTTTATTGAAAGTTGAAACTAATGACGTGGTGATTTTTGGACCTATGTCTCGGGGGGTGTTTGTTGTTTTCTGTATGTGAAATCTCACTTAATCTAAGACTGTGTTGATTCTTGGATTTGAGCAAGGAAAGCGGAAAAAAAGAATGTTCTTTTTTGGATCAAATGATAGAATATTGAGCTTAGGGCTGTCAATGGGGCAATTCGAATTCAACCTGATTTATTAGGATTTTAAACAAATTAGAGCTTCAGTTTACAAGAGAGGAAAAGAAACTGGAATGCACCATCGGAAGGAATGATGGAGATGCTCTCCGATTAAGTGGCTATTGCTTTTTTTTAGGACTAAAAAAAAAAGTTATGATTTGATTATAAATATATGTAATCCGAAATATATGTAGCGAATATGGATTTAGGTCGATCCGATCAGTTAAAGATTCGTATTCAATTATAATAAATAAATTTTTTAACAAGAATTATATTATACTATCAATTGAGAAGATAGAATAAATAATTTAGTTATAATTTTGTTTTCTTGCATATCCATAAACATGAATATTAGTTAAAAAAAAAGAAAAAAAAAATAAAGGAAGAAAATGAACTATTACACATAAATGTTCGCTTTGTTCAAAGCCAATTGTGTCAACATAATAACACTATATTTTGTTGGAAATATACTTTTCGCATGTTGTCGATTACGTCCAATATGATTTTAGCCAAATTTTATCGTTTTGAGGGCGATGGCTATATCTATGTTACATAATAATTTTTTTAATTTTTCAAATCAAAACGCTAAAAGTACACCTATTTTTTACCTTTATTTAATAATTTATTTTAGATATAATAATATATTTTGGACAAGACGACCAAACCACAAGTTCCCCAAATATGTAGTGATTAATATTGTACTAGCAAGGGCCCACATGTTCATATAAACCCAGGAAAAAAGTTAGTTTAGAGTTTAGAGGATAAAGATCCTATCATCATCACACAATGATTAGGCCATCTTTAACTGTTTTCTTGAATTTTGGCTTTTTATTTTAAAACTTAAGGTGGGAGTGATTTATATATTTTACTTTTTACCTTGTACTTTAAGAATTAGTTTATATTTTAAGATACTATTTTTAAATAACAATATTATTTCACTTCAACAATTCGTTTATATTTAAATAAACTACTTTTTACTGTTATTCTATTATTATTACTAATACTAAAAGTGTGAATATTTTAATTTCTTTTTTTATGAAGACGAAAATGTCCTTATTCAACTTGTAAAGTATAATAAAAAATATAATTAAACATTAATTTTCCTTAAATTTTCTCATCAAAAATTTGGTAGGAAAATATTTTAAGAAAATTTGTAACTTCCTTTCCTCCTAACCAAGCACCATGAATATGGAAGAAAAACAAAACTAAATTCAAATTAAATTATATTAACTCTAATAAATAAGAAATTAACTCGTACATCACTTTTATAATTTCATTATTGTTCTCTTATAACACATAAAAATAAAAATAAAAACACTATTATATTGAATAGTTGCTAAATTATATATGTAAAATTATTATAATGTATTATCAAAATGTTGTTATGTGCAAAATATTATTTGTATCATTTAAAGATTTAGTACAATATGTCACTCCTTAAAAAAAATTATATTCTCTTAAATATCATAAAACATGTTCAGGTAGAATCGCATCTTACCTATGAATGAACAAAACTGTTTATGACTTAGTGAACTAAGTAATCTTTATTTGACATGAGAAACATTACCTCAAATTTTCATGGAAATCTTTTCTACAAAAACGTGTGAATTAAGTGAAAAACGGATATGAGAATTGGTGAAACCGTTCAAATAAATTTGATGTAATTGATGAAAATATGTGAAATCGATCTGGATGAAATATATGAACGGTGAAGTAGGTGAATAAAAGAGGCAAATCAGTAATAAAAAGTGCCAGTAAAATCGATAAATACATGTGAAATCGATGAAAATTCGGGTGATATTTTTGAAAACATGGAAAACAAATCGGTGAAATCAATGAAAAACGGGTGAAATATATGAACAATGAGTTAAATCATTGAATAAATGTTAAAGTCTATGAAATCAATGAAAATTCAAGTGAAATCAGTGAAATATAAGTTAAACTGATAAAAATAAATAAAAGGAAAAAAGTTTAACTAGCAAAACAGTGTGAACTAAACCACTAGAAAATTTTCGTCTTTTTTGTTTGAATATGAAAAAACAAAAGAAATTGATGAAAAATAGGAAAAACAATGAACAATAGGGTATAATTGATAAAAAAAAACGAGTAAATCAGTAAAACAATATAAAACCAGTAAAAAAACTCAATGAAAATTGAATTAAACTAATTAGTATAATAAGTGAAATGGCTTAGATCGATAAAGAAATATCTTTCAAATGATAAGGTAAGTGAAATAATTTGAGATATACTTAAAAGTAATTGAAGATGTATAATTATTTGAGTTGAAAATTCGATAAATTTATGTGAAATCGATGAAAATTCAAGTGAAATTAGTGACAAAAATGGATGATATCGGTGAAACGATGAAATTTCATAAAAACGATGAAATAGGTGAAAAATGGGTAAAATCGGTGAAAAAAGGCTAAAGTCGGCGAAAACATGTGAAAATTGGTTAAACTGGTAAAAATGAGTGAAATCAATATAACAAAAAAATTTCAACCAACAAGAACAAAATCAAACCAAGAGATAAATGGTTTAAACCAAAAAAAACTAAAGAAATCGATGAAAATTTCCATGATAAAGTTAATAAATTGAATAGCAATCATTAATATGTGGTATTTTATGATATAATGAAGTTAAATTTACTCTGATTTACAACAAAATATCACTGAAATTAAATAGACATGTACAACGTATGTAATGGTATGTGAAATCATAAATACATTTGAAATCGATAAAAAAATATGGGTAAAATTTGTGAAAAATGGATGAAAACGGGTAAAATCGATTAAAATAAAGATAAAGTTGGTGAAACTATTTGAAATCAATGAAAATTAAATTTCTAAGAAAACTGATGAACTCAGTAAAATTTAGTAAAACCGGTGAAAAAAGGGTAAAATTGGTCAAAAAACGTAAAGTTTGTAAGAACATATTTAATCAATGGAAAATTCTAGTAAATAACATGTGAAATTAGTGAAAACACATGAAAAATAGGTAAAAATGGATTAAAATGATAAAAATGAGTGAAATCAGTTAAAGAAATAGTATAACTGGTGAAATCGGTAGAAAAATGATTTACACTAAATAAGAAATACAAAAGAAATGGACTAAAACTGAGAAAACAATGAAAAATATTATAAGCTGTAAAAAAAAAGGGATAAATTGCTAAAAAAAAATAAACCGGTAAATTATTTCAAAGAAACTGATAAAATCAGTCAAAAAAGCTCGAAGTCGGCGAAACATGTTTAATCGATGAAAAATTTAGGTGAATAACATGTGAAATAGGTGAAAAACGAGTTAAACTTTAACCGACAAAAACAAGGTGAAATCAGAAGAAAATGGTTTAAATTGAAAAAAAAGATCGACGAAAAAGGGAAAACAGTGAAAAATATTATAATCGATAAAAAACGAAAAAATCGACAAAAAAAAAAAAAAAAAACAGTGAAAACATATGAATCGATGAAACTTCGGGTGAAATTAGTAAACACTTGTGAAGTTTGTGAAAAAACCGGTGAAACCAGTAAGAAAAAATGATCGTGAAATCGATGAAAGTTAAAGTGAAATTTATGAAGAAACGGATAAAACATGTGACATCGGTGAATAACGGATAAACTTGACATGAAAACTACTATGATGTAATGAACTAAAAAAATTCTTATGATCTTATTTGAACCAATTTTATAAGATGTAATGAATAAATTAGTCATCATTTTATATTTATTATAACTATTCAAAGTCATCATTTTTTTTATAAATTAATAATAATTAATAATAATAAATTTCATAAAAAAATAAATTGACCAATATATGATATTCTATGAAATAAAAATAGCTAATTTTACTCTAATTTATGAAAAATACACATGAAATTAAAACTAGACACGTACAACTTACGTGCACCTTTCTAGTTATATATAAAAAGTAATAATATTTGTTTATCATATGTAATAATTTGAAAAAATTTCTTGAAAATTATTTCAAAAAAATAATATGAATATGAAATAAGTAATCATATTATGTAATTCGGGGCTCCTGGAATTTTTAATTTTGTGTAGGAAAATACAATAACATTAAGCAAAAGTCAAATTTTCACATTTTATGTTGAACTCAAATTTGAGAGTTCAAACTTAAAAAAATTAAGGACTCTTAATCTTAAAAGCTCTCTTTAATCATCCTTTTTCTTTCTCTAAAAAATGTATAAATTTTCTTATAATCCGACTTATAAAAGTTCATTTGTAGATGGTTTTAGTCCATCTATTTTAGATAAAATGTCCAACCCGCCTCGAAAGGAATTAAATCCTTGGAAAACCAAAAAAAAAAAATATATATCCTGTAAATTTCAATTATCTGTATAGTAATGAACAAGTGTGCATTAGTCTAGAACTATACTCTGAAGAAATTTATTATAAAAAGACACTTGTAATATTCGCATTTATTTTCACTCTAAGTGTTTCCATCTAAAACCGTTTTTATTTTGGAATATAAGGGACACTTGTACGGCGAAATTTATAAAACCAAATTCAGTAGAATAAATAAATAATTAATACTATAAGAAACTAATAAAATGCAACCCAATAATTCATCATGGTCATTTTTTATAATATTATGCACTTCGATTATTGTAGTACACCTAAGTATATATCAATAAATTTGATGTAACATTATATAGACACGTGTTCAGTTTTAATTGGAAGCAAGTTCTGTAAAACCCACCTCAGAGCAGATAAATATTGCTGGAAGTGGCTGAGGTTTGACTTTTATTACTTAATAATTTTTAAGCCCAAAACCTCAGCTAATCAAATCTTATTCTATTCTATTAGCATAAGTCAACACTGCAGGCAATCAATACGAATATTTAATAACTTGTCGGCATATCCGGCCCACAATCGGGTCCTCGTGGCGGCATCCGGGTGTACTTATGGGCCGTCGATGGATTTAGATTTGATTCATATTCGATCTGATTTATTGGAGTTTTTATACTGTTATTTGATTAAAAACAAGAATGTGTTAGACAATCAAGATGATTGGGTCAAGTGGTAATGATAAATATTCTCCAGAGGCGAGACTCAAGTTCTTCGAATCCTATTGGGGACACCACATTGGGGAGAATTTATACCCTTTACACTTTTCAGTCCGAGCTATAAATACAGTCGATTAAATTTGGATTATAAAATAAATAAACAAAAATTATATATTACAGTCATCCCATTACTTTTTATTCTTGGTATGGTTGATCAGTCAATTTAATCAGTTTTTCAAAAATATAATAAATAAATTAATAAGTTTATTTATACAATAATTTGATAATATTATATAAAAGCATGTATAATATTGTTTGAAAGCTTAAAAATGCAATAAATGTAAAAAAACATTAACTTGATAAGTAATTTAAGAGATTAAAAAGTTTGACTTGACAGTTGACATTATAGCTAGTGTAGTAAAAAAATTGGGACATAAGGGATATATACATAATAATGTTTTATTTTATAAGTATTATTAATAAAGTTTATTATCATTTTAACAAGATATAAGTAAATATTTTATTCACAAACTCATCTTATGCATATTTTCAGCTAACATCATGAATTGATTTTAATATGTTAATGTCAAGTCCAATATTTTTTCAACGTGATTTGTTAATAATTAGAATTAAATGATAATATGTATCGAAAGTTAATCATTTCTATGTCGAAGTTTAGTGGATCATGAAGAAAGTTTGAACGTAGAAGATAAGTTGAATGAAAAATAAAAATTGAAGAAGGTTTTTGGAGTGAAGATCATATAAGATAAAAAAATTCAGTCAAATCGCAACAAGACCCGAAAGACTCGGAGACTCCAGATCCAAGAATCAAATCTTACTCAAATCTGCACCGAAATAAATTGAGTTGATTCTGGCCCATACCTGATCAAACTCAAATCCGACTCATTGATGAAGTCATTTAAATTATAGATGATTTTACACAAAAAACTTAGTTAATAAATATAATATTCATGTGACATAATGTAGGTCTTCGTCTAATTTATTATTTGTATTCCTTGTTAATTATTTTTTGTACTTTAACATAATTCGATTAATTAGTGATGTTCTGTTTGATAAACTCTAATGTATTGATATACTAAAAAAATATATGGAATAGTTAGGCCCATTTTGGAAAACTTTGGGTCCTCTCTGATTCCACCCATATTGGAACAAAGCTTATCTAGAATGAGGTTTGAATCGATGCCATTTCAAACTCTAATTTTAATTTATTTAAATATATGGGATTTTTGGCACTTTGCACCATGAAAATATAAGGTTTTAATATTTTGTACCCTAACTTAAAAGTTTTGCCACTTCCTACCATGAAAGTATAATAATTTATTTGGCATCTTGCACCCTAATGTGTGTTCTAGCGAGAAAATTTGTTAATGAAAGGATATAATAGTCAATTTTAAATATTTTTTTACCACTTTGCACATTAAAAATATAAATTTTGGCCCTTTGTACCCTACAAATATAAAACATTGGTACTTTGCAATCTGAAAATATAAACTTTTTGCACTTTCCACCCCGACTTAAAAATTTGGCATATTTTTTAGTTTAACAAAATTACTGAGCTATTAGTAATTAGGTAAGAACTCTGTTTCTCTTTTATAATTTTCAAATTTGACATGCTAGTAGATAATAATTAAAGATTTGTAAAGTATCGTGTAGAATTATTTTGGAAATAAAAAGAAAAAAAATTGTATCTATTATATAATTTTGTATGGATATCTCAATTAATGCAAATAAGTGTCTATTTAAGAACAAAATGAAAATATAATTTGCAAAAACAAAAATAATATTGATTATTTTGTGACTAAACTCGAAATGAATTTTTTTTTCCCTATGTTTGATTGTTGTGTATTGAAAATGACCATTTTATCTCTCCACCGACAACATTCAAGGGCTTCTTTCAAAGGAAATTATTAGGATGCAATATGTCAAAAAAAAAAAAAATTTCTAATCTGCAAAGTGCCAATTTTTTTTAAATGGGGGTGGAATGTGGTAATTTTTTATATTTTCGGGGTGCAAATTGCTAAAATCTTATATTTGTCGGGTGCAAAGTGCCAAAATCTGTATTTTCAAGGTTCAGGGTGCCAAAATATTAAAAAATTGACTTTTATACCCTTCCACTAACAAATTTTCTCACTAAAACACACATGAGGGTGCAAAATGTCAAATAAATTATATTTTCAGAGTCGAAGTGCCAAAACTTTTAAGTCGAAATGCAAAGTGCAAAAAACCTATATTTTCATAATACGAAATGCCAAACCCAAATATATGTGATACTTTAAATCTTTATCAAAATTGTAACAACATAATTATAATTATCATGTCCATCATTTTACAATACAATCTTATCCCTCTAATTTTATAAAGTTACTATTTAACATATTACTTTGTTTTTCAAAGCTTAACAATAAATAAAATATAATATCTGAACCAACATACGATTGGTCTAGTGGAAGGGACTAGTCACTACAAAATAGCGAACTCAGGTTCGAATCCCCACTTTATGTGTCTGACGCGCCTCGAAATGGATTAAACCCTTGAGAAACAAAAAAAAAATGTATAATATCTGAAATTGTATAAAGTCGTTGATTTGATATATACAATTTATTTCCTCTCTCGAATTTAATTCAAATTAGATTTCAAACTCTCAAAATCAACTCAAATCAAGTTTACAAAATTTCACAAGAATACTCAATTGATTTTTAAATCAAACAGAGACAGAATCGAACCAGAACTATTTCATAACAGCCCTTAATTTTCTTTTTTGTGAATATATTTATCTCCACAATCTCTAAATGTCGACAGTTTAAACAATAGCTAATGCCACTTTAATTCTCGGAGCATCACATAATTTGGCAGTAAAGGCCTAGTGGGCCCGATCTATGAGGATCAAATCAAAGATTAAATTTCGAATATCCTGAGATAAAGCCTAATTACAACCCCTCCCTCTATGTATTGGATATTACAAAACTCTCCCTTAAATTTATTACCTTCTTACAATTAGCTTATTGTTCCTTAAATATTTCAATTTTGCCTTTAGAGGTTATTTGTAATATTTATAATATTTTATTAATTTTAAAATTTGGGTATTAATTCTTATATCTTATAAATTATAAAATTAGTAATCATATATTTACTACTAAAATAATTAATATAATTTATAAATATTGCAATTTTATTATATATTTATTATTATTTTAAATTTTATAATAGTAAATTAGATAAAAAAAAAGTAACAATAATATTTATAAATATAAAATTATATTTTCACTGATTAAATAAATAATACGTTTATTGCATTAATAAATATTGAATTTATAATAAAATTTAAACTTTTTTAAATTAAAAAAATTGAATTATAATACAATATAAATGTCATTAAATTTACTAATTTAGAAAATAAATTCATTTAACTCAATTTTTAAAGAATTTGATCACATTTATAAAATAATATTATTAAAATTCTATTTAATTTATTGTTATACAATCCAAATTGTATTCCCCCGTTTTTTTTATTTGTCGCTTTGGCAAAAAAAAAATTGTTCATTTTTATTTGTCGTTTTAGAAGTTTAATATAAAATTAATGCTTTTACCAATTTTACCCTTCTTGTTAATCCTTATAATTAATGGTGTGATTATTTGATTAAAATGATGTTTTGGGGTTTTTGCTTAAAGAAAGTGACTATGTATTGTATTTCTTAATCTATGTGCAATCCTCCAAAACGACCAATAAAAAAATGGAGGGAGTAATAAATATGAGTAAACCTGGGATTGTTTGAATGTCCAATCTAGCATCCGCATGATTTATCCACTTTGATTGATTGCACATGAATCATTCTTACGGCATAGTTAACTCCCCCCCCCCCCCTTGCTTTCCTAGTTAGATTTATTTTTCGTGCTCGTAGTTAAATAAAATCACCCCTATCTTACATTCAGGTTGAATTTATTTTGTATCAAGCATTCTTAGATAAAATAGGCCCTCAATTGATTCGTTTGTTTGCACGATTTACCCATTCGTTGGGAGATGTCACTCGTTATGTACTTACCGTTTTATATTACTTGCGACACGCATATTTGCGTACGTACATTGACACCTAATTTGTTTGATTATCTATTCGTGTGTGTTTACAATGTATTGCATTTAGTTCACGTGTATCAAATTTTTTGATCACTTGTGTAATTTATAAGATATTATAAATAATACTTAAGGGCAAAATTGAAATATTTCATGGACAATATGTTAATCGTAAGAAAGTGACAAATTTGTTGGAAATTTTTGTAGTGTCCAATACCTAAGGATTAATTTTATAATTAAGTCGTTTTTTAGATGTATTTGTAAATTGTAATTTACCCCAAATTAAAAGATACCTTTTTGATTGTGGGCCAATTGACAGAACTTTCAAGCCCAATCAATTGTGACCGTGTCTATTATGTGTCCATGGACATTTAATGTGAAGACACGTGGTGTACCTACTGCCTCACATGTGGTTCATCTATGGATTCTTGGAATTGAGGACATGGCCCAATGGGCCTACATTTTTATAAGTTTTTAACACAAGTAAATGGAAATTAATTCCTCAAAGTTATAAATTAAACCTAACAAAATTGTGTTGAACGATCCCTTTCAATTTTTGTGTCACTCAAGAACTGGTCCTAGTTTGACAAAATTGCAGTGTTAGTGACAGCAAGCGGCAACCTTGAAGTCTTATAAATGATGTACTTCTATCAAATATAAATATAAATATAAATATGTACTGATAAAAAAAAATATCTATTTATTCTCTATAGGATTAATTCGAATAAAATTATCTCAAGTAAGTCTATTAATCTTACTTTTTCAGCTGAACCAAATAACCTTTTTGAATCAATGAAAAAAAACTCATGACGGCGATCATTGTATCAAAAATCTATTCAAATATTGTCAGTCGGTATTAAAGTACAAAAGATAAAAGGAGGATTAATTTAAGGGTAAATTACGATTACTCCCCTCACGTAAGACATAATTACAAGAATCACCTTCACGTATTGGGTATTACAAAAATCCCCCTCAGGTTTGTCACCTTCTAACAATTAACCCCTTGCTCCTAAAATATTCCAATTTTGCCCTTGGGTGTTATTTGTATTGTTTGTAATGTCTTATAAATGTTAAAACTTGGGATCTAATTATTATATCTTATAAATTAGGAAAAAAGATAATTATATATTTACTACTAGAATAATTGATAAAATTAATAATTGCCCATAAGTTTTAATAAAATTGCAAAAAAAAAAGGTATTTATATAGTTATTAGCAATTTAAATTGTAAAATATTAAATTAAATAGAATTTTAATAATATACTTTACAAATATAAATTGTTTACACATTAGTTAAATGTATTTATTTTATAAATTAGTAAATTTAATAAATTATATTGTATTTAAATAAGATATTTTAATTTGTTAAAGTTTATATTGTATTATAAATCGAAATATTTATTGAAATTTATGAGAAATTATAAAGTATATCAATTATTTTGGTGGTAAATATATGATTATTATTTTTATGTTTACAAGATATAACAATTAACACCCAATTTTTAAAATTTATAACATATTATAAACATTACAAAAAACTTCCAAGGGCAAAATTGGAACATTTTGGGGACAAGGGGTTAATTGTAAGAAGGTGAAAAACCTAAAGGGAGTTTTTGTAATACCCAATACATAAGGATGATTCTTATAATTCGACCTTACCTGAGGGGGTATTCGTAATTTACCCTTAATTTAAATTACTGCGCTCGAATAGCCAAAAATGAACCGGAGACAATTCAGCGGCTATGGTTTCGGTTTAGCAAGACATTTTCAGATTTGATACGGTCCGCGAAGATGTAATCAATTGGACCCTATATGTGGACCTTATTTCCAAATACCACCTCAATTTCTAATTAATACATATATTAGTAAAATAAAAATATTTTTAAATACATGTCATTTTAGAAATTCGAGAGAGGCTGACATTCTTTTTTGACAATTTAATCCTTTTTCAGTAATGATTGAGCACCTAAATATTTTGGGTGAAGATCCTCTGTACCACTTTTAGTGTACCACAATTGTGTATCACTAATAACTAATTGTCACATGTACAAATACATGTGACAATTAGTTATTAGTGATATATAAGTGTGGTACACTAAAAGTGGTACAGAGGATCTTGAGCCAAATATTTTATATGTCTTTCTGTTTTCAAGAGCAGTTTTGAACCATAAAATTTTTATTCTCCTACTCCCTCCGTTCCATTTATTTTGCTCCCTTTGCTACGGTACTCGGTCAAACTTTTTAATATTTTAAGTGACTTATCATATTAAATTATTCACATTTGTGGTGTATTAAACCTTTTAAATATTAATATATATATATATGGTGTCATATGATATTATCAACTTATTAGTGAAATATATTAATTAAATTATTTATTATAATTTTTATAAATTTAGTCAAGTTGACTGGTCAACTGTATCAAGGGATAAAGATAATTGGGACGGAGGAAGTAATATTTAGTTAATTAGTAGTTTCCTTAATCCTTGTGCAACAACTTTAAATGACATGTAGTCTCTCATTTTTTTTATTTGTCATTTTGAAGTAGTATTACACATAATTAAGAAATGTAATAAATATCCACTTTTTTGAGGAAAAAAACCCCAAAACACCATTTTAAATCACAACATTAATTAACTTTAATTACAAGCACTAATAAAAAGGGTAAATTGCTAGAAAAAAATTTAATTTTACATTGAACTCCTAAAACGACAAATAAAAGTACATTTTTTTTTAACCAAAGCGATAAAAAAATATATTTAGAGAGTATTTAGAAATGGCGGTAATATCATATTAACATGTATTAACACAATTTACAAGAAATAATAGCTCAATTTACTCTTACCAAATGGCATATGGTAGTCAATACTTTACAAACTATACCACTAAAATTAATAATCATAGGCAAACATTTCCGTTGAGGGTTTAAGTTGTTATGATTTATTGGTGAATGTTGAATGCCAAAAAAAAAAAAAAAAAAAAAGGGAAAAAAAAACGTTGAGGGGTAATTAATTATGACATTTCCCTATATTTTTCCACGGTTAAAAAAACTACTGTTATGGTATAGACTTCTGTTTCGTTCGGAGAAGTGAAATATTAATGTGGTTAAAATGCTTGAAGAAATAAGTGCAAATTTGAAGGCGACAGGACATAATAATTATTGTTTCGGCCAAGTTGACATTAATTAGCGTATTACACCAAGAGTCCGCTAAAATTTAAAACCTATTTAATATCTTGTTTTATATTTTCTAATATATTACTCTCTCTGATTTTTTTATTTATCTAATTTTCCTTGTTTTGGAGAATTTTACACAAATTAAGAAATATCATAAATAGCCGTTTTATTGAAATAAAAATTTCAAAATATTCTTTTAATCAAATAATTTTAGTATTAATTAACATTAATTACAAGTATTAGTAAGAAGGATAAAATTGATAAACAAAATCATTAATTTTACAATGAGATTCTAAAACGACATATAAGTGTAAACAAATTTTATTTTATTATTTTTTTTTTTGTAAAAGCGACAAATTAAAAAGACGGAGGGAGTAGTATATTACTTAAAGAACTATAAACAAATTACATACAATGACATATGTGTAATTTAATCAAGTAATTTCCTACTTATTCATATATAGATTGTACTCTTGCAACCGTGATTGAAAATTTATGGTGTGAATTTTAATTCAAAATTTTAAACAATTAAATGCAAAGAAACTGAATAACTCAAACATAAACGCAATATAACACAATTATGAATCAATCTCTAATTTATACACTTATTTATATATGAGGCATGTTTGATGTCTATGTACAATATTTGTGTTTTGTCATGTTATTATCTTGAGATTGTCATGTTATTATCAAGAGAGTTATTCTTGTCGGCTTGAGATTGTTATGCGGCAAACAATAAAAGTAATTTTTGTCTAACATAATTAATTAAAAAAAATATACTATTAACAATATAATTAATTTTTATAGTTTGTTTTAATCAAACTTGTTTTATAGTTGGATTGATTCTTTTGATCACATATTAAATTGGGTTAAACTATTTTTTTTTAGATATCCACAACGAAGTTTTATTAACAAATCAAATCAGAAAGTACAATGTTAACAATAAACTGAGTGAGTTTATTCGATAAGGGGATAGTAAAAGCTACCTTGAGCGACCGAGTTATTTTCTTTAAACTTATGCAAACATTTAAATAAATTAAACCGACAAAATAGTCGAGAAATATCGGCTTAATTCCACTTTGCACCCTACAAATAGGAGCATTTTCCACTTTGCACCCTACAAAAAAATTTATCCCACTTTGCATCCTACAAACCACTCTTTCATTTCAAATTACACCCTCAACCATTTTAAACCCATTTAAGTTGTTGAAGTAAGGGTAAATTCGTCCATTCATCACCCCAATTTCCCTCCAAAAAATATAATAAGGACAAAATTAACATATCAACATGGGTAAATACCACTTTTGGTCCCTCTTATCATTAACTTTTTACAGAGTGGTCCCTCTTATGTTTTTTTTCCCACTTTAGTCCCTACTATGAATTATTTATTTCACTTTAGTCCCTACTATGAATTATATGTTTCACTTTAGTCCTTATCAGGTGGTTCCGATAACACGTGACATGCATATGAATATTTTTTAGGGCATTTTCGTCCGTTCACTATTGAGACTATTTGAGATATTGTTTAATTGGTGAGCAATTTTGGTGTTTGAAAAAGATTTTAGGAAAAAACTTTAGTTTTGAACGAAATGTACGATTAAGTTCGATTGGAATGAAAGCCTAGTTTGGAAGAGATAAAATATTTAGTTTTTTTTCTAAATAATTAGAAAGACGAAAATATACATGTTAGCTTACTTGAAATGACAAAATTGCCCTCATGAGCATATCACATGTTACCGGAATCGCCTTGGACCACTTGAAAGGACTAAAGTGAAACAAATAATTCATAGTAGGGACTAAAGTGGGAAAAAAACCATAAGAGGGACCACTCTGTAAAAAGTTAATGATAAGAGGGACCAAAAGTGGTGTTTACCCTATCAACATAATAACTTAAAAAAAAAACCCTGAAAATTATCTTTTCACCACTGTAGTAGATTAACTCTACTATGCGGAAATCAAATACATAAATATTCACCACTTTTGTATATATAAGCAACTACATCATGCTCATATTGCATTAAAACAAAAGAAACTGCTCATTACTTCATTGAAACAAAACAAACTACATTATCCAATTAAACCATTAAAATGAAACTTAAAATTGCACCCAAATTGTATCCATGTTAAATATTATAACAAAAGCATACTCCAAATTAGTCTAACACAAGTTTACTCGACTACACCAGTAGACAAACAAAAGCAAAATATTAGTCTAATGTCATCAAACATCATAAGTCTTCACACAAGCCAAAAAAAATGCAGTATATGGAGTCTAATGTTCGAGTACAGTAACAAAGTGCAGTCAAGCAACAACAAAATGCCCTTCCACTCTTAACACCCGTCACAACAGATTCATAAGGCCCTGTATCACCCTATCATTAATCATCAAATACATCATCAAATTAATATGAAAAATAATACTAAAAATCCACCCAAATCAAAAATATATATGATCATACGTGTAAATCAGTTGTAGTCCCTGTTTCAGTTGCTTCCTTGGATTTTTCGGACTTGTTTTGGTTCTATATATAAAAGTTAAAAGTTAGGATATATGTCATGATAAATAATATAAAAGTAAAATTGCATAATCTATACATACTTTAGGCTTTTTTGAAGAGGTTGCAGTCCTGCACTTGATTCAGCCTTGCAACTTTTTTTGTTATGTCCTTGTAATCCACAATTAGAACAAAAGTACTTGTAGTCATTTCTTTATCTTCAATCAACTCATTTGAATCTTTTCTTCTTGCATATTTCTTTGGTTTTCCAGCCTTTTTAGATTTCTCAGGCCATGGCACTAATGTAGAATTTCATATTTTGGCCACTCATCATTTCCTTTGATTGGCTTCAACATATGATTGTATGCTTTAATGTAAGTGGATATTTTGTACCAATGGGACACATAAATTATTTTCATAAACTTAGATCCAATTCATTCTCTTTTCTTAGCACCCAACCCATTTTTCTTCAAACATAAAAAAGAATAAGACGGCAATGGAGAGGACTTGAAGAAGAAATAAGAGAAATTTGAAATATGGTAAACCCTAAGACCCCGTTTTGTTTTCTATTTTCCAGATTTTTTGTAAAGTTATTATGTTGATATGTCAATTTTGCCCTTATAATATTTTTGGAGGGAAATTGGGGTGATGAATGGACGAATTTACCCTTACTCCAACAACTTAAATGAGTTGAAAATTGTTGAGGGTGCAATCTGAAATGAAAGAGTGGTTGGTAGGGTGCAAAGTGGGATAAATTTTTTTGTAGGGTGCAAAGTGAAAAATGCTCTTATTTGTAGGGTGCAAAGTGGGATTAAGCTAGAAATATCTTACAAAATTGGTCTAAGGTTAAACTATCTGATTGTACAATCTGTTTAAGGGTACTCTTAGGAGCCGATTGGTAGGTTGTATGGGATTAAGGTGGATTAGATTGAAGCCGGACTGAAGGCCATATTAAAAATACGTTTGGTAGATTTGATTGAGTCATATTACATTAAAACAATCTACCTTAATATATTTTGTAGAATTATGAGTTTAGGCGTATATTAATACATTTTCAGAGATTTGAGAAGAATTTATGATATTTAATGATATGTTAAAAATAAAATATGTAAATTTGAGGTTATAAGTGACATTTTATCTAATCCATATTCACTCGAATTAATTAATTCACCCATACCTGGATGGATTATATTCTAGTCTTAATACCGGATAGTAATTAAAGATTTAGAGCAATGTGAACAAACATTATATTAACCCATAATAAATCATATAATATGACCTAATGGCTACTACCCCTATTATGTCCTCCCAACGGCCTCTTACTGTTTAATACCTTAATAATTTTTAATATATATGACGCATAGTAGAAAGTACTGTCCTCGCATTTACTTAATTTTTACACCACTTAGCATTAGAGAGGGGACATCTTGGTAATTACATATAAAATCTCGTGGAGTGTCTATGATAATTATCTCATTTATTAAATATAAAAATGAATATAGTATTAGTTTGTCCAGTTTTTAGATGCTATACGATCTGTCAATACTTTTTAAATAGAGCAAAAAACAAAAGCACCCCTATGTTTTGTTTAATTTTCAAAAACCCCTCTGTGTTATTTTAACTCCCAAAAAATCTCCTATGATTTCAAATAACTGCCAAATACACCCCAAAAAAAAATGTGTGTTTCAAACGCCAAAATTGCAAGAATTTGTTCACATTGTGCTTTTGATATGATAATTTTACCCCTAACATCGAAAGACAAAAACACCCATATACTTTGTTTAACTCCCAAAAAACCCCCTATGTGTCATTTTAAATTCCCAAAACCCCCCTGTGTTTGATTTTATATACCACACTTGACCCAAGTAGTATATACTTATTTTTTCAAAAAGAATAAATTAATTTAGAAAAAAAACAAACACATAGGGGTAATCTTGTCATTCCACCAAAAATCAAAAATAAAATTATAAGTATATACTACATGGGTCGAGTGTGGTATTTAAAATCAAACACAGTGGATTTTTAATAGTTAAAATAACATAGGGGAGTTTTTTGAAGTTAGATAAAATATAGGGGGTATTTTTGTCTTTTGCTCTTTTAAATAGTATATGCTATACTTGTTACGACTTACTTATATATTGGACTTTTGAAAAAAAATAAAAATAACACTTGAAGAAATCACTTATGATTTTTTTCTTTTACCAGCCTAAAATCAATATTTAGACCAATGAATTAAGAAATTTATAGAAATTATGATCAGCTTAATTATGATATGATCATAAAAAAAAAAAATTCCTCCTTCCAAATATCAATATGTACATAATTGATTTTTGCCCATATGCACTTTATATAAAATTACACGTATACGTATGAACAACCAAATTACCCCAAATTACATCCTTTTTGTTCACTGTATAATTATTAATTAATATTTGTGTGTGAATATACTATTTTTTTTTATAGTTTTGGTTTTTGGATAATTTACTATTTTTTATAGTTTGTACCCACGTATACGTATGCAATGATTATGACTAGTTTGACGCAAGGACTTTATGTATGTCACTTCCCATCCCGTCCAATAAATCATGATTGCTACACGTATACCTGATTTATTTAAAAGCTTCAGTCTCTTTTATTAATTTCTTTAATTGGCTATATAAAAACAGGAAATTGAAATGTATATAGGTCATGGTTCATATCTATTCACATTTATCATTTCGTTGATCAATAAAATGATCCTTTCTCCATGCCTAAAAAATCTTACTCTTATATTAAACTTCTATTTTTATTTTATTTTTAAAAAAATGTTACATAAATCAATAATGTCATCAATTACATTATGTGTAATTTAACCAACATATACTTTTCATAAAAGTCAAAATCACTAGGTAAACTACGAATGTCATCAATGAAATGGACACGTGGACGAGAGACCATCTTCAGAAGATATTAGTTTGTCAATAACAGATTTACAGTCTGCCTCTAAGATAATTCTCGTCCACCCTTGTTCTTTTGCCAATTCAAATACTCGTTATGGAAGTAAGAGTTTTGACACCCTTGATGAACTTCAACCCACACGAGTGTCAAATTCATCTCGCGCTACAATCCCAAGTCCAATATAATTGACCATTCTTGCTGAAAGTAGCTCGTTCAAAGTTCACCTTCACCAAACCGGTGGTTATAGGAACGGACCATCGTCTGGAAGATGTTGATTGTTGCTTTCTTGTTCGATTTCGCACCATGGCAAGCTCTCTAAACCAATCACAAAAAGCACAAATGTAGTTGACGATACCCAACGACAACCGTTGATTTCAAGAGAACCATAGCCATCAAGAGATCATTGTAATAAGCTTCGTCGTATCTTTAATTTATCCATCTTCAGCGTCATCCGTTCGAACCATTTAAAGGGATTATGTTTTCCATTGTCGATCAAGTCTCAACTAATCTTACTTTTATATTTCAAATAACTTATTTTTTCAAATGTTTCACTTCTTAAATTATAACCTAAAACTACATACTTAAACTTTTCACCCCACCCCAGTATTAGGTCAGTTTATTACTTGTACCCAACATCTTCTACCACCTTGTTGTTATAGAAAAAGTCATTTCAAATTGTTAAACAAGGGCATGTTTCAAATTTATGAAAAAAAATTGTTTTTTTCTACCTAACAAATTATTTTTCCATTACTTGATTGTTGAACAAGCCTGATTTTATTTTATTTATAATATTTCATATCACAAACTCTTGAATCATATCATTCAAAGAAGGAACAACTCCAACTCTATGAAATTCTAAATATATAAAATATTCATGCAACACAATAAGCTTATGAAAATAAAACTACAAATTAAAAGAAATATTTCCTCTGTAACTTAAACTTATATCTTAAAAGTTGTTATAATTTAAGGTATGACAATTGCCAAGTCTCATTCTTCTAAAGTTCTTTTTTCTTGATTTATGTTCTTAGGCTTAAATTAGAGGTTTAAACATAAATGCCCTCTTTGTGCGGCATGAAAAAGCGAGATAAACACTATTTTTATTTTCTAAAATAAATTTAACCTCTCTTAATTTTCTCAAACTACTATCTCAAAAGCAAAATAGACAGCATTTTTTTTTTATCTCTAAAAAAAAAACCTACATAAACTCTATTTCAACAAATATGATTTGATATAAAGTCTTACACATTTTACATATTACACCTACAATCTGAACTCTTTAAAAAAAACTACACCCACCTTATTTTCCAAACCACTTCCAAAAGCAAATCGAGATTAGTTCACAAACTACGTACTCTCTCAAATGTCAGACAAACGGGCCCAAATATTCTCGAATCGGCTCAATTTTATTGATAATCTAAACCAATAAAAATATCCACATCGCCTACCAATGAACTAATCCGGCCGTGATTGTGTATATATCACTTGGTAAGGATATAGTTTAGTCACATTTCATGTGTGTAGACCATGAGTTTCAGGTTTTGAATTTTGGTAGGAAAAAATTCTTTTTTCAGCACCTCTTCCTTTTTTTTTCTCTTTTGACCTTTTAGGTGTTCTTTTTGTCATTTTTCTCTTCTCTTTAATTGACATCAATCTCATTGAAGACTAAATTGGAAAATAAAATAATGAGAAAGATATCTTTGGAATTATTATCGCACAATTTCAGTATTTTGACACGTCCTGGATTATATCCCACCAGAAAAATCACCTATTCACACATCAATAAAAGGACAAAAAGGGACTGGCCGACCTTTTATTAGCTCTGCTTTATTTTTTATACAATGTCATCATAAAATTTCTAGCAAAAAGATAAAAAATAAACTAATAGGTGTATTTACAAATTAAATGCTCTAAATTTACATATTTTTATATTTGCTAGATCCATGTGATTATGAAGGATGGATATTTATTAAACAAATTTAACATTATAAAGACATGCAACTTTGAGCCTCTTCATAAGGATGAATCACATTGTTGTATATCTCCCTCTATTTTTGTAGAAATCACAGTAATGTCAATTTACCTTCCCAATTTAAACGAAGAATGTTCGATTTATTCCCATGTGATTTGGAAAAAAACATTGTATGCCCAGTGAAAATTTTAAAGAAGTAATTTACCTCCTTCAGCCGAAGAGTGTAAATCACTTGACGAAATTGAGAGTGGACATAAAAGTTTGATTGTAACACAGGAGGGTAAATTGTCATATTTTTCATAACACAAGGGGGTAAATTTCATATTATCATAACACAAGAATTAAAATATCTAATAAATTTTTTTGAGGAAAGCGGTATGAAACTATTATAAGATTATATGGGTTAAAGCACTCATTTTCAAATCACATGAAAATAAATTGAAGATTATAAATATCACATGGGGGTAAATTGCCATTAACTCAAATAAAATGTTCATTGTAGTATTTTACATGCAGGGGGTTATGAATAAAATATGTTATCAATTGAAAATTAAATTAATCATTTTTCGCATCAAAATAGGTTCTCATTGTAATTTTAAGCATATGTGGAACACTCCTTCGATAAATGGGGTAATTAAAAGGCTAAATAACAGGACTATATTTGAAAAAATATAATTACATAAATTTTTTTTTTTTTTTTTTGGGGGATCGAGTTTAATATGTGTACAAATAAAAGAAAATGGAAAGAATTTCTTAATTAATATTATAATTTTATGCCCCATGTACTGCACCCATATTTGCATCAACACTACTCACATGATCAGTACATGGAATCTAGTTCACTTCACATGAATTGGAAACTATTTTTTTCAGAAAGTTATCTTTTTTAACCCATAAAATTGGTACTTGAAAAATACATTATCTGTTGTCCACACCTTTCTCTCTCAAATTAAATGAAGGATGCAATTTGCATTCACATCTTAAATGCTCAAACAATTTAGAAAAATTATGGGCCGAATTTAATTAATTAATTAATGAAATGATAAATCATCCCGCAATAATTTAAAATGAAAAACTCTACTTAGGTAGGCAGTATAATATTAGTATTATTTAAAGCTGACTTAGGTCGACGGGTCCCTATTTTAGTACATTCTTATAATCCAGAATTTCTTCAGGTAAAAATTGACAGGAAAATCAACCAGTTCTCATACATAGTTCATACCTATGAATTTTAAATTCACTTTTTATCCCTTACATTTAATTTTATTATATATATATAACAAGTAGGAGTATTAATTTATTACAAAAACCTTTCTAATCATCGCAAATTCTTCTCATTAATATATTTTCCTAATCAATTGAGTTGCGTTATATACACCTCTTATTATATTTGTTCAATTTAACTTTTTCTAAAAAAATTAAACTTTTCACATTCTTTTATATTGAGGTAAATGTGTATTTATTTCATTGCCCCATTCTATATAAGCTAATATATATAGTTATGTTTCTCATTCATATCCTTTTTGTTCAGAATTAAATATTATCCCTCCTTATTTTCTGTCATATTTTTACCACTAAATTACATATCAAAATTAGTGAATATCTCGTGATTGTCGCATACCGGTATCTTAATATAAATATCTTTCGAAACTGAATATTTTTCTTTCAAGTTGTAAACTCTAGCTCCATTTATGCTTTTAATACATTTTTTGTCGACTTAAGCATCAACGAGAATAACTTCTCTTGCATTCTCATAACCTAGTTAGCCCATGTTTTGTAGGCGACTTAAAAATTGATGCAAAACCCGACCCATTGCGAAAAAAAATCCACATTAATAGTCTTCAATAATTAATAATGCAATATATACAATATAATTATACACAACACCAACCAAGAGAACAACAATTAAACTTCAAATTACTTAAACCTATGCATTTATAGTATATAATATATATTGTATATTCACCTAATTACGGCAGCAGATCCTCTGTACCACTAATTTGTACCACTAATGTGTACCACCAATATAAAACTGACAGGTGTCCATATTAATTGTAGAGTTAATTCAAATTAAACTTAACCACATTAATTATTAGAGTTAACTCAAATAATTATACAATTAATATGAACACGTGTCACTTTTATATTGGTGGTACACATTAGTGTTACAAATTAGTGGTACAGAGGATCTGCTGCCCCTAATTACTCACGCGTATAACTAATTATGTAACATAGGGAGCATGAATTATTTAGGGTAAATATTCAATATTTTCATGCAAGTAAATACATCAAAATGTTGATCGACATTGAATTCCACGCGGTATTGTTAATTTGTGAGACATAAATAAATAAATAAATAAAATAAAATAAAAATAATAAAAAAGGAAAAGAGAAAAGGGGTTAAATTGAGCTTGTTTCATTCACCTCACTCACTAAACATACAATACAGCTGACTTTTTGCAAACATGTGAGTAAATGCTCTTTGCTGTCCTCTTTTGACTCTTTCATAGATAAAAATAAATAAAAAATTGCACTTTTACCCCCTACTTTTATGTATTGTAGTCATGACCCTAATTAAACCACCTTTGTTCTTTTCTCTATATATTCCCCTTTGACAAACCCCACCCCTTCATTTAGACTCTTGTCTCTGCAAAATCTCTCTTGTTTCTCCATACTATACTAGATCTTCATTTCATAAAAATATTTACAAACCCTTTTTTTTTCTTTCTTTTTCCAATAGATCATAAAATTTTCTTTTGTTGTATAAATGGGAAGACCACCTTGTTGTGACAAAATAGGTGTGAAGAAAGGGCCATGGACTCCTGAAGAAGATATCATTTTGGTTTCTTACATTCAAGAACATGGTCCTGGAAATTGGAGGGCTGTTCCTACAAACACGGGTAATTTGATTTTTTTCTTGAAAAAATAAAGAATTTCATGGAATATTTAATTTTCTAGTAGTAATAATTTATTTTTTTGAGTGATTTTTTGGGGTTGTTAGAATCATTTAAAGCTGTGTAATAAATATGTGCACCTTTCACTTGAATGCATACTAGCTAACTCTAGTTAGATTAATTAATTAATTACTTTTTGTATAATTTTATTTTAGGTTTGCTTAGATGTAGCAAAAGCTGCCGGCTCCGGTGGACTAATTACCTCCGTCCGGGCATCAAGCGCGGCGGCTTCACCGAACATGAGGAGAAGATGATCATCCACCTCCAAGCTCTTCTTGGCAATAGGTACGTACGTATATATGTACGTATGTATGTATTTATGTGTTTGTGTAAAGGGTTCACCAACAGCAGATTCCGTTGGTGAAATCTTGATTATCGTTGTTATTTAGGTTTTCTAACCGAATTTTGCGGTGAATTTTCACAATTTGTGCATATATGTCAAATCAATGACATAATTTTTTTCATTTTTTTTTAAAAACTAGGGTTAGATCTCATAATTGAGAAATCCCAAAGAGCATGATTTTTAGAATTAAAATACCCTAGATTAGCATGCTTTAATTAGACCTTACTTTTTTGGTTTTGTAGATGGGCTGCTATAGCTTCATACCTTCCTCAGAGAACCGACAACGATATCAAGAACTACTGGAACACACACTTGAAAAAGAAATTGGGAAAAATTCAAGAAAATGAAAAGTCGAATAACAATTCATCGGATAACTCTCGTCAATCGATTTCGAAGGGACAATGGGAACGGAGGCTCCAAACTGACATTCACATGGCCAAACAAGCCTTATGTGAGGCTCTCTCCCTCGATAAATCGGACAAAAACAAAACTAACACATCGATATTCGATGCCAATAAGATCTTAGGTCCCGTGCCTAGTACTAGCACTGAACAAACCAATCCAATAGTTCAGACATCTACATATGCATCTAGCACGGAAAACATTGCTCGTTTGCTCGAGAAATGGATGAAGAAACCTAGTACCAACAATTCTTCGTCATCACAAGCAGGATCGTCGTTGATGAGCACTTCTAGTCCTAGTGAAGGCACAACATTTCTCAGCTTCAATTCTTCAAATTCGTCGGACATATCGCAGTCGATCGAGGATCATGATGCTAAATTTGATCAAGGTATAAACTTCACAACAACAACACATGAGAATAATGGGATATTATTTCAAGATGAGAGGAAGCCTATTTTGGACAATGAGATGCCCCTGAGTTTGCTTGAGAAATGGCTTTTGGATGATGCAGCTGCACAAGGGCAGGATGGGGATTTCATGGACTTGGGATTGGAGGAAACTACTGCTGATTTGTTCTGAAGAAAAAAATGTGATTTCTTCAGAACAACTCAGCAGTACTTTTATATGATTAGTGTTTTTTTTTTTTTTTTTAATTTTGTGCATGGTTAATTAATTATCTTATCTTATGTTGAGGGAATTTAGTAGTTGAACTTGGTACTAGTCTTCCTTGTGTTCGGGAAGCACAAAAGTGTATATTACTTTTTAATCTAAAGACTTTATCTTATTACATGTAAAGTAGTTGTCTATATCTGATTTGGCTAATTAAAATTATAAAGTAAATGTATTGCACGTGCTATATAACTAAGTCGATTTTTAACGATTTACACAAGTTTAAGCAAGTGCTGATTTGGGTTCGATCCAATCAAATTTGGGAAATGATTTTTCTATTTAAATATGTGGTGAATTGGAACAAGTCCCTTTTATCTAATCTTCTTCTTGGGAACAAAATGTATAATTGTACTCTGTGCAATATTTGTTGTATATTTCTAGAATGAGAATTAGATTTTGACTTTTGATGCTTTGGAATTCATGAAACACAAAGTGTAGTGTGATTGGCGGCATATATTGACCTAATTGATTTGGAATTGAAATTTGTGGAAGAATTATTCATTTTCCATACAGATTCTTAAGCCACACTACCCAAGATAACTATATAGGAGTATTAATTTGATTCTGATATTGGAACTTTGAAATTTATATGATGCCATTAGTTTATTTTCATTTTCCAAAACAAAAAGTGTATTGTTTATAGTGCAACCGCTACTTTCTCTTTGCAATTAACGTTTTAATTAATTGTTCTTACGTTAATTTGGGACTAGCTAATTAATTATTAACCTTTTTAGATATATGAGACACAAATTTGTAGAATAGGCTCGCCCTTTTATAAATTTAGTTAATATCAAAAAATTGCCTATTTTAATTTTGAATAATTTCAAATTGAAATTCCCCATAACTAGAGGAATTATTTTTTTCTTACCAATGTGCACATTTTTGTGTAATGACCAATATAAAATTGTTTCTGCAAAAAAAAAAAAAATTTATAAATGTTATAAAATTAAAATTTCTACTCCCTCCGTTTTTTTTTATTTGTCGCTTTGGGTTGGTGCACACAAATTAAGGAATGCAATAACTAACCACCTTTTTTAAGCAAAAAATCCAAAATACCCTTTTAATCAAATAATAACATCATTAATTAGCATTTATTACAAGCAATAACAAGAAGGGTAATATTGGTAGAAAACAATTAATTTTACATTGAAATCCTAAAACGACAAATAAAAGTAAACAAATTTTTTTGGCCAAAGCGACAAATAAAAAAAAAACGGAGGGAGTAATATTTAAGCTATGCAAAACTTGAGTGAAGAAAACTTCTTTTCGTTTTTAACTCCCTAGCTGCAATTATGTGGCGCCATATAACTTTCAATTCTAAGAATTGATAAATGATATAATTTTTTTAGAATAAGACTAGGATAACATAAAAATCGAGGTCACAGATTTATATAAAGATATAATTCACATCTTAGAATTTGGAAAATATAAATACAGATCCATTTGAATATTTGATGTCTGATTTAGAGAAAATAAAAATGTTTTACATAACGTATATCATCTATAACAATTTAATTAATAGCTAAATAAAATTCTTAGTACTTAGGTCTTGCATTTACGAAGTTACATTATTTTTAATAATGTCCACTTTTTTGTTCATATTTTATAAAATTGTACTTTCAGTCCTATTTTCTTTTACAAACATTTTGCGCTTATTGTGCAGATATTATCTTTGACTTTTATTATTCTACTATATAATTAGGCTAGCGATATTGCCAGAGCAACAAATGTTGCTGCCAGAGCAAGTTTTTAAAATTCCAACCTTACCCTTAATAGTCAAACATATTAATTACATAGCCAATTATTATTGAAAATGTTCACTTTCTTCATTAATATATATGTATATTTATTTCATTTTCAGTAATTACCATTATCATCATACAATTATGGAATTCATTTTCTTCTACCTTTTTATTCATAATCTTTTCCGTGAACTAACTAAATGAGTAAAAAAAAAAAAGTTATGAACACTTATGTCATTTTTCAATTATATATATGCCAATTTACCATTTATCAAAAAACAATTATGCCAATTTGTTTTCATATATCCATTAGTTTTTCATGTGTAACAAATTATTTTGCATTTGTGGTATGAGATAATGATTCGGATCATGGATCAAATTTCATTTCAAGTTATGTTTCGGTCAGCCAAATATTTAAAAAAAATCGATTTTTTCCGTAAACTTTAAGAAAATACGAAATTAAGAAAAATAAGATAATCAAAAGACAAACAAAAAGTTTTGAAATTACACCCTATTTTTCATTTTCATTGATTCAAAAACGAAAACATTTCAATGTTTTCAATGGATACGATGAAATTTTAATCCATGATTTCAATATGACGAAGATTCTAAGATCGTATGTGTGATTTCTGTCAATTATGTTTTAATTGCATATAAATGAAATAATATTGAAAAAGAATAACAAAAAAAAAATATATATTAGAGAATTTTTTTCTAAATTCTGCTTTTATTTTTTATTTTTTATAATTAAAGTTTGATTTATATTGCGAGATCTAAGTAATGGATTCAATCACTACAAATACGATATAACTAATTCTATCACAATTGCTCATTTTCGACTACAAAGGCTTTAAATATCCCAAAAAAAAAAAAAGATTAACATATTTTCTTGATTACAGCTAGAGTCTATTTACACATAATTTGGATTAGTAAGAGGAAAAAAAAAATTGTAATTAAGTTTAAAAAAAAAAATAGAAGAATAAGTTTCTTAGTTAAAAATACGTACATAAGGTAGCAAGGTAGGTATTCAAAAAAGTAAATAAAGAAAGAGGCGTATTTATGAAGAAAGAGAGCAACATATTTTCTCAATTAATGACTATGCAATAAATATGTTTTGAACATGAAGGACATATTAGGAAGTTAATTAAAATTGCTCTGGCAGCAACATTTATTGCTCTGGCAATATCACTAGCCAATTATGGGTCGAGTGTTTTGGTAAGATCGAAAATACTGGCTTGTGCCGAGATGGCTTTCGAATAGAGTGTCGGGTTTGTTGGATCCAAAGCTCAGCCGAAGCTAAGGCAGTCATGATAGGAGTGGAGTTTTATCCTATGCATATCTGGACCAGAGTGATTTCGGAACGTGATTATTGGGTTGATTAATGGTGGCACATCAAGGCTGAAAATCAAATCAAGCTACTCGATACTCGACTCGAGCTCGTTCGATAAAAGCTTGTTTGAGCTCGGTTCGTCACACTAATCAAACAAGCTTGAATATCTTTTTTCGTTCGATAACTTTTGAAGCTCGGCTCGAGCTCGACTCGATAAGCTAAAAATTGAAAAAATACATGTAAAATATCAAGCTACTCGATACTCGACTCGAGCTCGTTCGATAAAAGCTCGTTTGAGCTCGGCTCGATTGAAAATCAAACCAACCTCAAACACAAAATTTCAAGCTCAATAAAAATCAAACCAAGCTTGAACAGTGTGTCGTTCGATATTACTCAGCTCGATTACAGCCCCACACATGTTCTCATTTGGAGTATGGAGCTATTATTGATGACATTAATCCATAACGTAGTTTTTTTATTCTTTAGGACTTGTCATATTCTACGAGAAGGGAATCGAATAGCTCGTGAGATAGCAAAAAATTGAATACATATTTATGTGATATTTCTAATTAAATTTTATCAATTTGAGATATTATAAATGTTGAGAATAATATTAACTTTTATCGTTGATTTTCTTTTTAAAAAAAATGTCTCAAATGGGATGGATTTGAGTCAATAAATGTAAATCATTTTAGAAAACGGAACCAAAAGTACTTATGTAGTAATATTCTGTAAAGTGTGAGATAAAAATGTCAATGATTCGTGAGTCTAAAATGCAAATTTCCTTACATTTTTTTTTATCCCTGAGGAAACCATAAAGGTTAAATACATTAATAATTAATAATTAATATCGTCGATTACAAAGCTAAGTATTAAAATTTAAATAAGAGGAAAGTATAATCGCAACTCCAGCTAAGGTGGTGTTTTCAATTGCTTGAACTTTTAATAGATTAGAGATTCTTGAAAAATCACTTAAAAGTAGTTGATAATAAAAGTGGGTAGTGTTTGCATTTTAAGAGAAAAATTGTTATAAATGGGTAGTGTTTGCAAATTAAGAGAAAAAAAGAACACTAAAAGCCTAGATTGCATGGATACGGATACGTCGATATGGTATAATACGATACGAGTACGGCGATACGGATTTTCAAAATTTATAGGACTAGATACGGCAAAAATACGTATCTGTGTATTTAAAAATATATTATAATAAGAAATCATTGTTTTAAAAATGTATTAAAAAAATTATGTAATATATATTTAGTTCACTTTTTATTCCATATTAAAATAAATAATGCTATCTACCTCTTATATAAATGTTCAAGTAAAACCATTGTATTAATATCATAGACAAAATCTTTGGCCCTATACAGATTTTCAAGCGTTTTATGTAGATTTACTTTGATAATATATATAATCTAGAAATTATTTGTAGAAATACATGCTCTCAAGTATTCTGGGTGTTTCCGATATGCCTTCCTTTGTATCCGATACGTATCTTTTTTATTTTCTTATTATTGAAATCGACACGGTGGAGTATTTCACAAGTATCGTACGAGTATCTAAGTATCCGAGTATCCAGTACGCATACGATACTGCATGGTGTATAATTTTGGAGTATCCGTGCAACCTAGCTAAAAGCTAAAAGCTACCTTTCATCAACTTTTGCTTTTCTGTGCTTTTTAACTTATTTTTAGAGAAGTTAATTCATAAGCTGATTTTGAAAACACCATCATAAACCCTTTTGAAGGAAAAAGGCAGGAAAGTGATTCTTTTAAGATATTGAAAACACCACCTAAGTCATGATCAAACTGTGTTGCCTTCTCGTGTGTTAATTTTAAAGAATGACGTGGCAATTTTTCATAAGAAATAGTAAAGTAATTTCTATTAATATGTAACCTAATTATTAAAAAATAAGGAAAAATTGCATATTTGATATTATATTAATATGGTGCAACAGTGATACCCCACTAAATATGTAAATGTACATTTATTAATAAAATTTAAATATTGATTGCAATGTTTATAACACCGTTAAATAATTTAAAAGAAAATGGACATAATTGGTCTTCTGCAGTTACACGTAACTGTTATCTCGTTTTTTGGAGGAAAAATTATCACTTTATCTCATTTTTTAGAAGGAAAATAGTAATGTTTCCCTCACGTTATCATGTGATAATTCTCCTTTCAAAAGACGGGATAAAGGCCACATGCAATACACGTATAACGTAGCCAATTTCATTCATTTTTATAATTCTGCAGTTACACGTAACTGTTATCTTGTCTTTTGGAGGAAAAATTATCACTTTATCTCATTTTTTAGAAGGAAAATAGTAATGTTTCTCTCACGTTATCATGTGATAATTCTCCTTTCAAAAGACGGGATAGCGGCCACATGCAATACACGTATGACGTAGCCAATTTCATTCATTTTTATCCAATTATTTAACGTACGATGGTATGAACATTATATATTTACGTATTGCAAAGTATTGTATTGTATGGTACCAAATATGCAACTGTCCTAATAAATAAAAAGAATTCGTTGGCTAATCATATTCAGGTACAGTCCACATTAGTACATAAAAAAAGGCAACAAGACCATCTTCAATGAAATACATAACCACCTCTTTCCATTTCCATTACAACTACCAGTCTTTTCCTAATGGAAATTAATTATAGGTACTTATTGTCACATGTGATTATAAAGTAGTGCAAAGGTTTTCCACAATTTCCATCATCTACAGTTTAAAGTCAAGTTCACCGAAAATGCAGACGATTGAGTTTTTGATCATATGATGTCACTAGTGGAACAACAAATTAAATTTGAATTGGTTTAGTTTGGCTTCGCCTAAATAGTGAAATTAAGTCCGAATCAATTAAACTCGAGCTTAAACGAATTCAAGTGAATTTCACCCAAAATAAAATGAAAGGCGCAAAATCAGATTCGTATTTCCGCCTCGATTGCTGATTTAAAGATGGGATGGAAACCACCTAAAGCTTACTGGATTTCTGCTAATGTTGATGCCTCGCTCAAAGATGGTAAAGCAGCATGGGCCATCATTTTTCGGGACCATCTTGGCTCCATTCTTTTTGCAAAATCTGATGTCCTTCCTTGCCTTAATGTTGCGGTTGCCGAAGCCTTTGCTCTTAAGGAAGCCTGCTTTGCTGCAAACTTTTGTGGTGCTAATTTTGTTCAATTTGAGAGCGACTGTTTATCTAACATTTTGGCTGTCAATTGCGTTGATGATGCTTCTATTCAGGATACTTCTATCCTTATTAAAGACATACGAAGATTTCAGGCGTGTTGGCCCAATTGGAGATTCAAATTTATCTCTCGGAATGCAAATCGAGCCGCCCATAATTTGGCTACTTGGACTGTTTCTTCAAACTATGTCGCACCTTTTTGTCCCTTTAATCTTCCTATTTCGATTTTTTGTGATGGTGGATACCCTTGTGTAAATTGGAACTACTCTTTTGTTTGATTAATATTATGTATCCTCAATTATCAAAAAAAAAAAAAAAAAATGAAACTTATTAAAATTTATTATTTGTTTTTTTTCCATTTTCAAATCTATAAATTAAGGTTATTGATTTGACATAGGTCAGCTATTTTGAACAAAATAAAAATTATTATATATACTTACAGACAAAATTAATTTTTTTATATATATACATAAACTATATTAAGCTACATTAATAATATTTTACTATCAGCTTAATAAGATAGTAGTTATAATTCATTCATAATTTTTATTTGTATGCACATATTCATCTAAAAACATGAATCTTAGTTTAAAAAATTTGAATATGTGAACTAAATTAAATAAATCGTTGAGTTGGCAACTTATTTTTGGGAAAAAAACTTTAGGTTTAAATTTTGAAAGTGAAATTTTTATTGTATTAGAAAATGATTCGACATTCGAGTGAATCCGACTAAAATCTGCAAAATTCAAGAAATTTAGACTTGAGCAAGATCCAAATCGGATCCAAATTAAATAGAGCCGAATTTGTGTCAAAGCTTAATTCGACCCAAATCCAATCCATTGACATCCCTAATTTTAATGAGTTAGATTGGGCCATTTTCTTTTTTGATCTTTTTTTGGAATTGGCCCAAGCCCAAACAGATATTCTAATACAGTTTTGCTTAATTCTAGATTATGATCCGACCAATATCTAAAAATATGATCAAGTATAGGATTGTATTATGGTTCTTAATTAGGATTCCAAAATATAAAGAGATTAAATTTATGATATGAACTCTTATTATACATATAAGCTATTGGTGAACCAAGAACAAAGTATTTGTTACTTGAAAATATTTATCTAGATTTGGTTTATAAAATATTTTTAAACTTTGTGGATATAAATTCAGCGCATCAATCCGATTGAATCCGACTAAGATTTCAATTATTTAAATTTTCTTTTATATATTTCAAATGGACCCAATTTTATTATTTGGCTTGACAATTAAAAGAGCAAAAGCACTGTAAAGTGTGAAGGCATAAAGTGGATCCCCTCATGAATATTAACATCATCATCAAATAACAAGCTAATCTTTTTAAATGCCAGCGCACAGAAATTATTAAAAAGACATGAATATTAGATTGAGACCATGTAACACTAAAAAAAAGGGGCTTCACCTATGACATGAATATGCCTAGAGCCCAAATGAACGACTCAGTCAATGCAAAGTCGACTCAGTCAATTGCAAGTAACGGAATCAATAACAAAAGAATTGTCACTACGTTCCAACTGATTTCCTACAAATTAGTGACAAAAATAAGCTAACGAAAATATTATGATGCTAAATCCGTTGGAATGTTTCCAACCGAATGGCGACAAAATACCGACAAATTTTAGCCAATGGAATAATTTTGTTGCTATATTCCGTCACAATGTTTCCAACGGATTGGCGACAGAATACCAACAAATTTATGCTGTTGGAAATCAGTTAGAAATTTTCCTACGCATTTCCAACAACAAAAATTGTCGCAAAGATATTCGGGCCCGATTGTTCATCCGACGCTTTTTCCAACAAAATTACCAACAAAAATTAACAGTCCCAACATTTACCAACAGAAACAAAAATCCGTTGCTGCATTTACCTACGGGGCCTTCACCTACGAATCAACTAACCGAAAAAAACCGTCGCTACGCATGAATACCAACGAAAATCAAGGCTTCACCAACGGAATCTGCCGTAGGCAGTTTTCTTGTATTATTGCAGGTAACATTTTACATAGGAAAAGAGTCATATATATATATATATATATTATTTATTTTTTATTACAGACAACATTTATGGTTATGATCATATGCATGGTGGATTGAATTAATGCCATTAATAATTAATATTGTATCAGAAGAGGCCATGTTCGAATGAGATCAAACTACATCCAGCGGATATTTAACAAACCTTTTTCTTTTTGAATTTTAATATGTGCATGTTTACCTCTCAAAACTAGGATTTAAGCATTTTAACTTAATTTTAAAGCTTAAATTGCATATTTACCGCCATAATTAGAATTGGCATCTTGACTCAATTATAACATTATTGATTGCATGTTTACTCCCAAAAATTAGGAATTGGACTTATTGGTTAATATTTAAAACCGATAACTGCGTATTTATATAGTACCCAATTAAGTATTAGGTCGAATTGTGTAATTTTTCGTCAAATTTTCAGTAGGTATAAAATAACTGAACTAATAAAAATTGTCTATAATTTTCAATTAAATAATATCAATAAATTATTTCCCTTTTACAAAAATAATATTCTATTTTAAGTTAAATAGTATACGCACTTAAAATTTTCAATTAATAATTTTTATAAATTATAGACATGTCTATTTAAATATTTATCTACATAATATATTCAATTAATTAAATTAATAATGTATCATATAATTTTATTTATGAAATTAATTTATTAAATAAAATATTTTTTTCAAGAAAATTTGGAAAAATTCGCAAATATGTCTGCAGTTATCACTTTTAAAATTTAATTAAAATGTTCAATTCGTAATTTTAAGGGGTAAATATGTAATAATCAATTTTGAAATAACTCAAATGCCTCAATTATATTTTGTGAGGGTAAATTTACAATCGACGGTTTTAAAATTCCATCAAAATGCTCAAATCCTAATATTTTTTGTTTGGGGTAGTGTGGGGGATTAAATAAGCAATTATTACTTTTAATATTACAAAATCCCCAAATTATAAAGCACATGGTCTTGATTTAGATTTATAAATTGTATGTATGGATAAATTGAGGGAAAAATGCATATTTAGTCACCCAAGTTACTCAAAACACACAATGATCACTCAACTTTATGGAATAGTATATAGTCACTCAAGTTATAATTAATAGCACCATTCATTACCAACTCTATGACATCTAACTGAAAAATAACAGCGTGGCAGACACAAACATTAAACCCACAAAATTGGGAGGGAGAAATTACAGTAACTGGCACCAAAACTCTACCCTCATCCATGTAAATCACTCAAAAACCTAATAAGTGTTTTATTTTCTGCCTCCTTAAACTTTGCTAACCCTTATTGATCTCTACAAATTCCATTACTAATTTTGATTTCAAGTTAAATGGCATAGAGGGCGCACTGGATTATCCAAAACTCCTCTCTATGGTAAGATTTATTAATTCAATATTGTTCTAATTTTTTTTTCCTTTGTAAAGGTGTATTAATCTTGGGTAATTGTAAATTATTTTTTCGATTTTATATTGTCCTATTTTCTGAGAGTTTGTAAACTTCAATTGGGCTTCAATTTTAGATAATTTTTACTTGTTATTTGATGTAGTTGAGTTGTGTCTTTATGTTCATTGTAAAGAGAAAAGAAATTTATTGTGATATAAACATGAATTATGCTGCAATATTTGATGGGTGCGATAAATTTTATTTTTTGTGTATTGATACATATACTATTTCTTTTTATAAATATGGATACTAATTTAGATCCATAAAAATTCACTATAAAGATATATCCTGGTGGAATCTTGTTGCATGAACCTAAAAGAAGGTATATTGGTGATGAATGGTGTTATTAATTGTAACTTGAGTGACTATAAATATTGTTCTTGAAAGTTGAGTGATCATTATGTATTTGGAGTCAAACTTGGGTGACTAAATATGCATTTTTCCCGAATATAAAGTAAACTTGCTAGTCGTGACCGGTTACTTAGATCCTACACTAGTGGATTTAATCCATTGGGGTTGGATGAATGACACATGTGCATGAAAGGACAAAAAATTGTCCTTACATGCTCATGTGACATTCATCCAACACCCGGATAAATTAAATCCACCGGGGTAGGTACTAATTTTCCGTCGTGACCAACAACCATCAGTTGTAAGTTGGTTGGCAAGGTGAGAGCTTCAAGCCTAACTTCTGGTGACGGTTTTAGTTAGGTTATGAGAGCATTTTTGCTTTTTCCCCACATATATTTAATACTTTTGTGGACGTTTAGGAAGTTATATTTTAGCTCATTCTTTTCAAATTTTGAGGTTTCCAAAATCCAAATTTAATACTTTCATAATAAATTGTATGGTCACGTATGTTTCTCAAATATGTACATAACATTTAGAACTCAAAACTCTAAATTTAGCATTAAGCATATGAAATGGACTGAATCCATTTAAATGAATTGGGTCTAATTAATCTCAAAAATCTCAAAAGTTAAGTCAAGATATCAGAATTCGTAAAATATTATGTAAGGATTAATGCATGAGAGACTTTTATTTTCGATCAAAAGAAAAGAATAAAGAGATATTAAATTATTGATTCTTATATGATTTAGTAATCATTAATTGAAATCAAGACTTTAGACTTGTATATCCAGCTGGTATTTTCATTAAAAGTGGTAAGACAGGATCATGTGCATTCCTATAGGACTTTGAATCGCTATCGGTTTGTTTATATAATTAATAAAATAAATCATGTGACTGAAATTCAAGTAATTGTGCAGACAATCTCATGACATTGGCTTTGGACCCGAAGATACTTCCTTTTTTTTTTTTTTTTTTTTTTTTTTTCAATTTACTCTATTAATTAATAGTAGGTGGGGCATATTGTAACCTATTATTGGTCTATTATGGCTCTCTTAATTTCACGTAACACGTTTAATGTCATGATTTCACCTAACTCGCACCATATGGCTAATAAATTAATAATGTGATGTATTTAAATCATAAGGTTTATAAGTATTTCTAAATCATATCTAGGCAAGAATTTTCTATTCATTTTCAAATAAATATAGAAAAGTGTGTCATATGTTGTGCTAATAATATGAGGATTTTAACATGAGTAAGGTGATATATATATATATGAAAATTTAAAAAGCAAATTTTATTACATGGGATTTTCTCTATTAATGTTATCCATGTGCTTATATAAAATTGAATTACCCTATCTCCTTAGAATTATCATGTCTTAAACATTGTAGTATTTAAACATTTAATACCTCAATAATTCGACGTTATTTAGTACTAAATATGGTTATCTTGCTTTATTATATATGTAGCGAGTTATCCATTGTGTTATATACATGATAATTTAACCCTTATATTTTCCTCTTTAGATCTAATTGTTGATTTCATGTTATTTATAAATACTAAATTTCTTTTGGTAGGAAACTTGAATTTTTTTTCGATGTCTTGATAAAATAAAAAACTAAATAGATAATATTATATCCAACAAATGATGAAATTTTGTTCTAGCAACTTTTTTTTTCATTTTCTGGGACACAGTCCAATTGGACAGTGAAAATCAACAAGTGATTGGTCTAGTGGAAGGGACTAGTCACTACAAAGTAGTGGACTCAGGTTCGAATCCCTGTTGGGAGAGGTTCCCACTTTATGTGCCCGACGCGCCTCGAAAGGGATTAAACCCTTGGGAAACCAAAAAAAAAAAAATGGACAGTGAACGATATATATAAAATGTTGCTTAGACAAAACCTAAAAACGCCAAAATGCCATTTGATTGAAAAAGACTTTATATTTCATTCTTCTCTAATTATAATATAATTCTGATCACATAATCCAACACAAAACACATTAATACCACTAGGCATATATAATCTTTTACACGTTGAAAGAAAATTAAAGAGAAATTGAATGAAAAAGGATTAAAAAAAAAAAATCATCATCACTTAATTTATTCACAGAAAAATACACTAAACATAAATCTTATCATGTTCATTAGTTAAAGTGATTCTAAAAAAAATTAATTAACTGAACTAAATCTTTATTTATTTATTAAATTAATGTGGCTCATAGCATTTTTTTATTATCTTAATATGTTTTTCATTTTTTTTTTACAATAATATGTTTTTCATTTTGATGTTAAACAATAATTTAATATGTGGATATGATTTATGACAATTGTTATTGAATGGGGGGAATTTGTGACTATGATTGTTTTTGGTCCAACTAAAATATAAATTTAATGATATAAAATTCTTTGTAAAGTATTAACTGATATTTTGAAAAATAAATATTCGTTTCAATTGATTTTTACTGTTAATTATTAGCCTAAAAACGTTCTGATAAGGCATACATTTATAAAGTTATATAAGAAATGTGTAAGAAATCGAGGGTAGTTTAGTATTTAACTAAAAAATTACAACAATTACAAAATCTGATTTTATGTAATTGCAAACACAACTCCTTTGCATATTTCGAAAATTTACGTACAGACACCAACTGCTTATTTTTCAATAGAATTGCGTTAAAAAATACTCCCTCAGTCCCATTATTTTAACTCCATTACCTACCTACAATACTCGGTCAAATTTTTCAATCTTTTAATTGACTAATCATGTTAAATAACTCACGTTTGTGATATATTAAACATTTTAAATATTATTATATATCATATGTTAAATAACTCACGTTTGTGATATATTAAACATTTTAAATATTATTATATATGATATCATATGATATTATCAACTTATAAATAAAATAAATTAATTAAATTATTTATTATAATTTTTATAAATTTAATCAATATGATATTATCAACTTATAAATAAAATAAATTAATTAAATTATTTATTATAATTTTTATAAATTTAATCAAATTGATTGGTAAAAAGCACCAAAAAATAAACAAAAAAAATGATATAAAGGATGTAAGCAATAACAGGTTCTTCTCCAAACGAAGAAGCTCTGGCAAACACCCTATAAAAAATAACAACACCACAGCCACAAGCTCATTATACGAACTTTTCGTTTTTTTATTTTATTTTATTTTTTCTTTTTTATTTTATGGGGAGACCGTAGCCCCTGCCCTATAACGGTCTATCATGCATTAGGCATAACTATCGTTTTAATTAATGACAGTAACATAATGTGTCTATTTTCGTTTAAAATTGAATATTAAACTCATCCATTAGAAAAGTCATAGGAAGTAATACTTTGAAAAAAGTCATAGGAAGTAATACTTTGAAAAGTATATGAAATTGATGAAGAAATAGTCGATAAATTGATATATCTTAACTAACATATGTTAAATTAAGTAGTGAAAATATATTAATATATATCTAAACTCATAACTCTACAAAACATATTACGATAAAATAATTGACTCAATCGAATCTACGAAACGTAGTTTTAATATGACATTCAATCCGGCTCTATTCTAATCCACCTTAATTCCATGCATCCTACCAAACGGCCCCAAAGTATATATAGCAATTTTAAATTAGTATCATGGATAGTGCTGTCAATGGTTGGATTCTGGTCGGATTAGGCTCGTCCAAATCCGGCTACATTTATATTGGATTCAGATTGTGCTCGAATCTATAGATTTTTTGAATCTAATGAATCTTGGTCGGAATTGGCTGAATATCGAATCTTTTTTGAATTCAATAAAAATTCATTTAAAAAATTAAATTAATGTTTTTTTCCTAAAACAATTTTATTAACTTTTCAATTTTATTTAATTTTTGCTCACATATTCGAATTTTCTTTACTAATATTCTTATTTGTAGATGAAAATATTCGTTTAAATAAATTTATAAACGAGTTATAAATTACTTTTTTCTAAAATTGATGGTGAAATATTATTAATGGTAATTACTTTTATAAAACATTATGTATATATATCATCATTCTTTTTATTTATTGTCGGATATGAATCTTTAACGGATCGAATCGACCTAAATCCATAATTGCTTTACGTATTTCAAATTACGAATCTTTATAATCGGATCAGGTGCATCAAATCTCTAATTGGACAATTATTCTAATAAGTCAAAACCAAATTCGGACGGATCCGAATTAAAATTCGCCCATTGACAGCCCTAATCATGGACATGTCAGTATTCAGTTGAACTTCAAGCCCAAGTTACAAAAATAATTATAAAAATTGTAGATATATATGGGCTTAATTATTGTTTAAGAGCTGGATATTTATGGACTGGGCTTAATCGGTTTCAGTAGAGAATTATGAAGCCTGATCAACCATTACATTGGGCCTGGTTCCCAAAGCAGCAAGTATTTAAATCATTTTAAATTTTGGGGGAAACTCAGTTATTTTTTTTTAATGAAACAGTAATTATATTATTTATCAGTATCACGAAATCGAATCATAAATAAAATCAACTACCAGTCACTAGTATTAAAATAAAAGAAAACCCTCGATCATAACCTCAACTTTTAATTAAGTTTTTTTTTTTTTTTTTTATAATTAATTAAATTGAAAGTTGAATTTGATATTTACTGCAGTTAGGCAGACAAATAGGATATTTCATTTATGAGTCACATGATGAAAAAAGGTTCATAAAAAGTTGAGTCATATGAGTCCACAAGTGTACAATCAATTTGGAAACAAAAAAAAAGTGTACAATCAATTTTCCTTTTACTATTTCTTTTTTATCCTTATAAGAAGTAGTATTATGAAAAAGGGTACTTGTGCTCTTCAATTAATGTTGGATGGATTAAATTTTGAAAGGAAAAAAAAATTCAAAATTGGTCAGGGCCTGTTTTTTTGCACCTCCCAAAATATTTCCGTGTTTGGAAAAAGCGAGACAAATGCTATTTTTACTTTCTGAAAGAAATTTATAATCTCTTAATTTTTTCAAACTAATCTTCCAAAATACAAACAAATAATAATTTCCTTATCTCTAAAAAAAATCTTCAAAAAGTCTATATTGATTTGATATAAAGTACATAATATATTTGTTACTCGATTTATCTCACATAACAAAGTCTTAAACATCTTACATTTTAAACATAATATAAACTCTTACAAAAAAAAAAAAAAAAAAAAAAAAACTACACCACCTTATTTCTCAAACCATTATTTCATAATCCAAACAAAAAATATTACGCAAATCGAGATTATTTCACAAACTTCCACCACTCTCACAGTGACCAAAACAAACAGACCCTTAGGCTGTATATGGATCTAGTTTGCCTAGGTTTGATTTCACTCAAACTGGGTCAAACCCCATAAAGTAAAGAGTTTGAAGAGGTCTCAGACGAAACTCTAAGTTTCAGACAAATCGAACCTTACACAATTCTACTTGAGACCTATAAAGTCATTGATTTGACATTTATTATCTATTTTTTACACATAAAATTATTGATTTGACATCTACCACCTACTTTTCTCCTCCAAAGCTCAATTCAAGTCATATCTCAAAGTTTCAAAATTCACTAACTATTATTTTAATAATATTTTACAATCTCAATATTTCATTGAAACCATTATCCAAATCGAGTTTCAATGATTTCGACGAAACCTCTTAAATCAATTATTGAGACCAAGCCGAGACCAAACTACTTTCGTATTAACCCTTAATTTTTGTGGACAAATGAAAGTGTGGGCAGCATAAAAGAGATTTGTACGTTTGGGTAAGGGGACATAAGCCCATTATTTTAACCTACGGACAGAACGTTAATTGTCTCCTCAAAAGCACGAGTGGGTTGTCATAAAAAGTCTCCTGGGCCCGAAACAGAAACAAACAAAATATACTTAAATTATTGTTTTCGTCATAATTCGTATAAATTCTCAATAGTGGACCCTAAATAGTATGAACAACTATAATTTTGAAAGCCTTAATGGGCCCCTGACACTGGGCTTATTGTACAGTGGCCCCTGACATTGGGCTCTATTTTTTTTTTTTTTACCCTATGGTTTCTGAACGAAATTTAAGGTGAGTTGAAAAAATAAAATTTTAAATCTTTTTGTATTATGTTCTTAAAAATAGCGATAGAGAGTTAGTGATGTCAAATTATTATTTTATGTGAGAAGATAATTTTTGGGAAAGGGTGTTGTTTTTTGTCATTTCATTTATTATGCTCTGTTGGTTCGGTCAACTAGTCAACTTGACTGAATTTATAAAAATTATAGTAAATTATTTAACTAATATATATTTCACTAATAAGTTGATAGTATCATATGACACCATTTATATTAATATTTAAAAGATTTAATACATCACAAATGTAAATAATTTAATATGATAAATCACTTAAAATATTGAAAACTTTGATCGAATACGGAGCAAAATATTCGATCAAAGTTAATAAATGAGACGGAGGAAGTATAATGACAAAGAAAATGTATTGCATGCATTAAGTTTTTTTTTTCTCACGATTTAACCAGTAACTATCATGTAAATATTTGATGTTTATCCGATCCGAATATAATTTACTCTTCTTATAAATGGTGACAATTGACATTATATTTGTGTGTCTAAATAAAAACAACTATATATAAATTCAATTAAAATAAACTAATAAAGTAACTTTTAATTGAAAACCAAATACTACCTAGCTAGCTAGCTCAAACAAACTTTTTAACAATTTATTCAGAGTTGAATTTCGAATGACGGCTTTTCTTATTATTTAATTTCACAATAATTAACATAATTTAAAATAATTACCTCCCAAGAACAGCCGGTAGTAGAAGAAACAATTGACTGCTGATTTTGGATCCTTGAACCCATGTTCACTATCTAATTATTTTCAATTGAACTATAATTTTTCAAAGTCAATGTGCACTAATTAAATACTATTTGGAAAATTCAAGATAATTTGTTTGTTAAAAAAATGAATTTTAATTTATAAATTCCATAGGCCTTTTCCAAAGGTTCTTATATACATTTTTTTTTTTTTTGATAAAAAGGTTCTTATATACATAGCGTAGCTATAAAAGAGGGTAGAATTGGTGCGGTTGGTGAGAAACAAAATGAAGAATCTTTGGACGTTATTTTCTATAAGCTCCAAATTATTCATGTCTAATCACTAATGTCCCCATCAACTTTAACTTCAACTACTTTTTATTTTTATAAAGTAAAATTTATTTAGACAGATAAACATGAAATATAATATTATTAACCAATGGTTTAGTTTCATTGTGACACAACTTTTCGTCTTGCTCCTTTTTCTTGAAGTAATATCAAATATATATTAGCTAGGTTTTAAACTAGTAAAAAATTTCGCCATATTTTAACTTACTTTTATAATGATGATTATCATGATATAAAGAAATAGAATATAATGCAATATTTAAAAGAAAAAGGTGGAATGCATTTGCCTTCTACTTTACTAATACTAAACATGCATGTTTTGCATTAAAAATGCTTGCAAAATATGTATAATTTGTCTAACTTAGAGATTGCGATAAATCAAATTCAAACTAGCTATAAGTTTCTAATGAAAGAATAAATGTTATATTTGCTCTATTTCTACTTTGGTACTGATTTTTGGAATTGTATCTTTGAAAACACTTCTTTCAAAAAACATTTAATTTGTCATGAATTGAAAACAACTTCTCATAACTTATTTTAAGAAGAGCAAGAGCAGAATATGTATTTTCAAATACCAAAAGTAGGTTTTAAACACAAAAAACTATGAAGCAATCAATGTAAGCTATTGCAAATACCACTTCAATTCAATTTGGGTAAATCTTGAGAATGTGTAATACTCAAGCTAATTAGGGATCAGGGTCGGTCCTAAACATTCGGGAGCCCTAGGCGAATTTTAAATTTGGGGCCTTTTATTATAATCAATTTATTTTTTAAAGGAAAATTTATTAATTAAATATTGACATTATTTTATTTAACATATTATTTTTTAGATAGATAACTAAATAACAAACTTTTTTAATTTTTAAAAGATTCAACCATGTATTTTTTTGTATAAATTTTAATATTAAAAATATTATTTTAGCCGAAACAAAGTTTACAAGTATATGTACGTCATTAACTCTATTTTATTCTTTTACAAATATCATAATTGATTGTTTGGCTTTATTTAATTTCATGACATTCTTAACTCTATTAATTATAAATTATCATATATTGGAAAAGTTATAAATCATATATAAAACTAAGAAAAATATACACATACATATAAAAATATGGATGGGGCTAGACCAATTTTACTGGGGGCGAAATTATTTTTTGCAATGTACTAAGTGAGAAAGTAATAAGAAGAAGAATCATATTGTAAAGAAAAAAAATCTTATTCTTTTTATAATAATTAAGAAAGAAATTTTTGTAAAGTACCTATTAAGTAAAAAAATTGACAAGAAATCATTAAGTAAGGAAATGGATTAAAAAAAATAATTACTACGAAAGAAAAATAAAAAAGATAAACAATTATTTCAAAAGAAAAAAATTAAATACCATATTACAATCAAAATATATGAAAAAAACTTAATATTGAGATTTGAACCATATACCTCCCATTCATCAATAGAAAGTCTTACAAAGTGAGTCAAGATATATGTTATGTAAATAAAATTAATAAAATAAAAAATATTTAATATTATAATTCTTTAAATGCCTATATATAAATTTTGGGGCCCTCCGAATTGGGAGCCCTAGGCGCCGGCCCAAGTTGCCTGCATATGTATATAAAGTTAACTTTCACGGGAGTGAACTATTACAAAATAAATGCAATATATTCGTCTTATAATTGCATAAATTTGATCAAATCAGATATATATTGAGATTAAATGTTCATAATTGGTCGAAAACAATAATTAAGTTTACCTTATAAGGTCTTGGAGTTTTTGAGGTTGAGTTAGGCCCAAACCATGTAAATGAACTTAACTCAATCCATGTAGCAAATTCTAACAATACAAAATTGAATAAATTTGACCAAATCGGACATAGACAAGACTTTTTCGAAGTAGATGAGCATAAATACAACTTAAAATATAATTAATTCTCGTGAACTCGGGTGCACCAATTATTTTCTCAGGGCGGACTTAAAGTTTTGATCTATATAATCATGTCAAACACTCTCAAATTTTTATCATGTACAACTAAAACATAAGTCCATTGGTCAATATGCAGTGAATTTATATTCTATAGTAGAAATAGCAATGATAAAATAATCATTAATTAGTAGTATCATTTATGAACACCAACTTTTGGGCAAAAGTTTCCGGGTTTTACTCAACTTGTTGGCCCTGATGGTATTTCCGGGTCAAACTTAATTGGTATGTACCTCAATAGCTAATCAAATACTAATTCAAAAGTACAATCATGCAAATTATTTTAGGATTTTTTGCACTTTACACCCCCGAAATATGGAAAATAGGTACTTTGCACCTCCGAAAATTAGATTTAACACTTTGCATCCTCAAAATATCAAAAATGCAGTACTTTGTACCCTCTTTTATATTTAGGCAAAAATTCAAGGGCAAAATAGGTAATTCAATAAAAAATCTTTGGCACTTTGCACCCCCAAAACTTGAGAAATTGGCACTTTGCACCCACAATATAAAATTAACACTTATCACCCTCGAATTAAGAACAAATTAGCAACTTACACCCCCAAAACACTATAAATGGACACTTCGAACCTCGAAACACATAATTAACACTTAAGACCCTCAAATTAAAAATAAACTCAAACCCCTCATTTTTTTCGACATAGCTGACCATCGGAGTGAAAAAAAAATCTAAGGCAAAATAGGTAAGTTTCCGATCTGATTGAACAACCTACATTTATATACATATATACAAATTAAATACCATGAATTTGGAATGATTATTTCATATAAAAAAATTAACAATCATGAATTGTAGCTTGTACAAATTAAACATGTTATGCAAAACAGTTGACTAAGTAAAAATTGGTAAGTTCAACTTTGCCTTAGATCTTTTTCACCCCGATGGTCGACTTTGCCGGAGAAAAAGAGGGGTTTGAGTTTTTTTTTTTTGTTTTTAATTTGAGGGTGTTAAATGTTAATTTTGTGTTTCGGGGTACAAACTGTCAATTTATTGTGTTTCGAGGGTGCATGTTGCTGATTTGTTCTTAATTCGAGGGTGATAAAAGCTAATTTTATTTTGAGGGTGCAAAGTGCCAATTTCTCAAGTTTTGGGGATGCAAAGTGCCAAAGATTTATAATTAAATTACTTATTTTGCCCTTGAGTTTTTGCTTGAAAATAAAAGAGGGTGTAAAGTGCTATATTTTTCATATTTTGAGGGTGCAAACTGCAAAGTGCTAAATTTAAGTTTCAAAGGTGCAAAGTGCCTATTTTCTAGGTTTCGGGGGTATAAAGTGCAAAAAATCCATTATTGTCCCAAACATTACTCACCAAATCAAATATTCAAAATCAGCATACACTTGTTATTATCCTTTTTCCCATTGACATTTTAAATTTAAACGTAAAACCCAATTATCAGATAAGACGTTAGCCCCGCTCTAGCTAGCTATATAGGGCATCTAGCCAATCAATTTTTTTTTGAATCAAAATGATTCGAATGTATTCTTTTGAATATTTAGCTTGATTTTTGTTTGTTTTTAGGAACACAAGGAGATAATAATTAGTTCGGAAATTCAAAATTTACAATATCCAGAATAGATAAGATTCCTTAAAAGAAAGTTGAGTCACTGCATGAGCCGTTTTGTTTCCATCTCTGCCAATGTGATTTGCCCGGGAAAAAATATAAAATATTTAGCTTAATTCTAAACGGCATATATATATATATATATATATATATATATATATATATATATATATATATATATAATTAAGAGCCAAACTCAACCTAAGGTAGCAAACGATCAATTTAATTACTTTCTAGGATTTCTACATATAAAAGGACATGTACTTATAAATTCATAAAATAAAAAAAATAAAAAACGCACATTAACTTATAATTACTAAAAAAAGAAAAGAGAAGGGAATAATATAAGACGGACTTTATATCTTAATTGAACATGCTAAGATTCGCCTTTAGTAGCGATCCCGAGGTCGAGGGAATGTGCTAGAAGAATCGTGCGATTTTAAACCTGAATCTAGATCTTCAACACATCCTCGAAATTTAAAAATATCGAATGGAACTATCTAAATATTGTCAAGATATCTTACCAAATTATATTTAGATAGACCATTAGCGAGATAATTGCGAAAAGGGTTAGCAGCATATACATGGCTAAAATTAAAGGAGAATTCCTTATCTCGAACTCTTCATATGTTCAAAACCACTTACTTAAGAAGAATTGGAGTGATTTTATCGAATTTTCTTTACCGTGAATAAAAAATTTATTTTTAGTGTATCTTTTGGTCAACTAAATATTAAAAAATTTCAAAATCTTTTGAAAACGTATCAGAAACCCTAGAAAAATTATGAAATTTTTTTTAAGGCAAACAAAGAATTTTCATATGGACGAGCTTTGAATGACAAGTGTACAAACATTTTAATTTGGCATAAGATCTGGAATCAAATTAGTGGCTGGTTAGAGACATAGTTGACATAGAAATTAGGTACAATATTGAGCAAACAAATTAGGCTGAAGATACGATTTGGAGGGGCATGTTCCCTTGCCTTTAGGACCCACAAATTCTAGAATTGAATTAGAAACCATCTTAACTTAGTGCTAAATCAATCATTTTTTTTAGATGCTAAATCAATCATTTTTACCCACAATATATAAAGGTAATGTTTTTTTCCATCAAAATTATATATTAGTTGTCTTGAGTTGCCGTAAAATGTATACTATATATATATATATATATATATAGAAACGATTTTCTCTCTTTCATAGAGAGTTTTTTCTCTCTTCCTTGGTGGAGAGTCATGTTTTTCTCGTAGTTTTTCTGGATCATTACGGTCGCCCTTGCTCTACATTCCGATTATCTTGTCTTTACTGGGTTTCCTTACCTTTTCCTGGTTTTGTTTTTTTGTGTTTTGGTTTACTTTCTGCCTTTTACCCTTCTCACCTTTTTCTTCTTGTCTCCCTTCCTTTTGCTTGTTTTTTCTTTTTCAGGATTTCGGCTGCTGTCGGTGTGATTATCCACGAACTTGTCTTCTCTCATAGTGCCTACCCCCATGGCGACTTCAGACTTCGAGTTCGGCTCTAAGTTAAATATTACTGAGGTAGAGGAAGGTGTTGTGATTTCGGGGGAAGATTGGGACGGAAATAACACATCCACTGATTTACTTCTGGTTGGCAGAATTCTAGGCCTTCGCTCGGCGAACACTGAGACCCTCAAGTCAATTCTCACCAAAGCTTGGAGTCCGGGGAAGGGTCTTGACGTTAGACAAATTGGTAATGGACGATTCATCTTTTCTGTCTTCCATAAAATTGACTGGAAGAGGGCTTTGTACGGAGGTCCATGGTCGTTTGAAAAAAAGCTTATCGTTCTGAACTCGATCTTACCGGAAGAGAACCCTTCTGATATTAACCTTGATTGGTGTGAATTTTATGTTCATATCAAAGGACTACCCTTGAGCAAGTCTAATAAATCCATGGTGGATCTCATTTGCAATAAACTTGGTAAATCGCAGGGCTTACAGGCTGATCCTAAGACCCCGTTGATTGGAGAGAGTATTCGGGTACGAGTGGGAATTGACATTACTAAACCGCTGCCCAGATTTATGAAAATCAAAAGTGAGAGGGGCGATGTGATAGTTGTCTCGTTTAGTTACGAAAGGTTGCCTAATTTTTGTTACTATTGTGGTTTATTTACGCACACCTCCATGGCCTGCGAGAAACGATATGAGGGCGATTCCGAAGTACCACATGAAAAACTTCCTTACGGCAATTGGCTTCGAATCACTACAACCGGAAACCCAACTCCTGTCCCTAGTTGGCAGTCCGTGGCGGGTACTTACGTGGATAATAGGGGTAAGAACAAGTCTAGCTCAGTTTTTCAGCCTATTAGGGGCGCCGAAATTTTCTCTCCACCGGAAGTTAGCAAATTGCCGACAATCAATACCACCGGAGTTCAATTCCGAGAATCCAGCTATTTCGAGAAAGGGGATCAATCAGGCACTAAATTTCTGGAAAAAAATCAAGAAAATCCCGCTAAAAAAGGAAGTATCAATATTGAGCCAGATATTAAGGAATCAATTATTCCTTCTGGTTTAGTTTCCACGAATTTCTCCCCTACTAGTGTGCAACCTAACCCAGGTAAGTCTCGTGACTTTTCTATGTGCCATAGCAGCCCAATTTTAGATAAGTCCCACCCTTCTCCTAATACCCTAAATCAGCCCACCCATCCCCAACCAACTCCTATACCTTCGGCCCAATTAGGATCCCTCACTTCTGGCCCGGATTCAGCCCATAATCTCAATACCCAGCATAAAGCCCAAAATAACAATCACACACCAACTAAGGCTGCCAACACCTCTTCTAATCATCTGGACCCCTTGACTGGACAAATACAACTTATTCCAACAAAGTTGCTTATCCAAAAGATAAATAATCAGTCCACCAAACTCACTAAATCGGATCCCATATCTCAAGTCAAACCCGACTCATATACACCTCTCAAACCCGATCCCGATCCCGAGCCCATATCCAAACCCGATCCTCCCACTAAATCCGACCCGAAAAAAAAGAGAAAACAGGACCCGATCCCAAACCCAGCTGCTGAATCGTACAAAGTCCCCTGCTCCACCTTGCCCGAATTAAACCCCAACTCAATCACTGATTACTCCCTTCTCCCACAACCGAGTTTCCCGAATCACCCAACCCTTACTACCCAATCGATCAAACCTTTCCCTGAAGCTCAATCTACTCAAAATGGCCCGAATATCCTCAATCCTCCCCCATCTAATAACCTCTATCTTGTCCCAATTAAAGCTGAACCTTGTGAAAAATCAAAGAAAACTCCCAGAACAAACACTGGACCTAAGAAATTGGATGGCAAAGAAAACAAGAAACCCCCATTGATCACCACCCCAAATCTTAACAAATCTTCTTACACCACCAAAGCCTCCAATCCGTCAGCTAAATCCAATGGTAAGAGGAAATTTGAGGACCCAGCTGTAAACTCGAACATTCTAATTGACTTGGACCCGAACTGTCAAACTTTTGCTGAACAGGTGACGACGAGCAGACCCGGTAAGAAAGCACAATATTCCAATTCAAAGGCGGCGGCTGCCGAGCAGCCTCGCCTATCGCCATGAATTGCCTCGCTTGGAACTGCCGAGGTTTGGGGGGTTCATCGGCAGTTCGTTACCTCGGATATCACATTCGGGATCACAACCCCCAAATTATCTTCCTATCCGAAACGAAATCTCAAGGTAGGAAGATTGATAGTTTAAAAGCACAGTTTGATATGCATGGTTTTTTTGTTAGTTCTAAGGGCCGTTCTGGTGGTTTGGCAATCTTATGGAATAAAGATATCCAAGTTGATTTACAGAGTTTTTCTCATAATCATATCGATATTCATGTCTCAGAACCTACGAATCCTACAGGGTGGCGCTTTACCGGTTTTTATGGGGAACCTGACTCGTCCCTTCGGTATAAATCTTGGGATTTGCTTCGCGTACTGGCGACTAAAAGTTCAAAACTGTGGGTCTGTATAGGGGATTTCAATGCTCATTTATTTCACTCTGAGAAAGAGAGCGTTAATCGTACTCCGGGCTACCAACTTAGAGACTTTCGAGCAGCTTTATATGATTCGGGCCTCTCTGATCTTGGATTCTCGGGTTTTCCCTTTACTTGGTCTAATAATTGGGAATTCCCTCGTACTACTAGAGTTAGGCTGGACAGAGCATGTGTTTCGGATTTGTGGTCGAGAAAGTTTCCTTTTAGCAAAGTTGAACATCTTAGATTTGGTGGTTCTGACCACTGCCCTATCCTTTTGAAGATCCGAGATCAAGAACCTGAGCATACGTTGAGTAAAAAGAGAGGTTTTATGTTCGAATCCATGTGGTTGGAAGACGTAGAATGTCCGAAAGTTATTCAGAGATCGTGGAACAATAATGTGTTCAATTCTGCAAATGTCTGGGATAAACTTGATCTATGTAGGGAGGGACTAGTTAAATGGAGTGGCTCATCTTTTGGGGGTATCAAAAAGAAAGTTGGCAATATTAGGAAGAGGATTCATCACTTAAGCATGGGGCAGATTACAGCATCTTCAAAATTAGAAGAGAAAGAGTTGTATACGGAGTTGGATGGTCTGTTAGAAAAGGAAGAGAAAATGTGGCAGCAAAGGGCCAAAGCACACTGGATGAAAGAGGGGGATCGAAACACTCGGTACTTCCATAGCCGAGCCTCGGGAAGAAGGAAAAAAAACAATATTTCTGGGATAAGGAAAGATGATGGGACTTGGTGTAAAAAAGTGGCGGATATTGAACGTGTGGTGGGAGACTATTTCAGCGATATTTTCACTTCTAGCCGTCCTTCGCAGGAAGATTTCAACTTGGTGTTAGGCGCTATGAGATCGAGGGTGAGTTCTGAAGATAATCTCTACTTACTACAGCCGTATTCTGCAGAAGAGGTATATCGTGCTCTCACATCTATGTACCCCCTTAAATCACCTGGCCCTGATGGCTTCCCCCCCCCCCCCTATTTTTTCAGAAATTTTGGCCCATAGTCGGTGAGGATGTTACGAAATGGGTCCTCGATTTTTTAAACAATGGTGTGTTCGATGCATCTTGTAACCTCACTAATATTGTCCTTATACCAAAATGCGAGAAACCTGAATTTATGACTCAATTTCGCCCAATTAGTCTATGTAATGTTGTCTACAAAATAGCGTCTAAAACCTTAGCTAACCGATTGAAACCCGTTATGAACTCTGTTATCTCTGATTTCCAATCTGCTTTTGTTCCAGGGAGGCAAATAACTGATAATGTCCTAGTCGCTTTTGAAATTAACCATTACTTGAAAAAACAATCTAGGAATAAGGTTGGTCAAATGGCCATCAAATTGGATCTCAGTAAAGCCTATGATAGAGTAGAATGGGAGTTCTTAAGGGCAGTAATGATTCGCTTAGGTTTCGATCTTCATTTCGTTAATCTCATTATGACTTGTGTCTCGTCTGTGTCTTACTCGTTTGTTTTGAATGGCACTCAGTTTGGATCTGTTAAGCCGGAAAGGGGTATTCGTCAAGGAGACCCTCTTTCCCCTTATCTCTTTTTATTTTGTGCAGAGAGTTTGAGTTCTTTGATCAGTCAAGAGGAGGAAAGGGGCCACTTAGAAGGTGTCAAGATCTGTTCTGGAGCTCCAAAAGTTTCTCACCTCCTATTCGCAGATGACACTCTCATTCTTTGCCAAGCCACGGAGGAAGCTGCTATTTATGTTAACAACCTACTACAAGCTTACGGGGTGGCATCGGGTCAAAAAATTAACTTTGAGAAATCGAGCGTGGTTTTCACAAAGAACACTGATGAGAACACAATCTCTTCTATTTTGGAGCTGCTGCCTATTCGTAGAGAGACTAAACACGATAGATATCTGGGTCTACCTCTTTCTACCGGTAAATCTAAAAGAGAAATCTTTGACTACATAAGGGAAATGGTCGGGAATCGCATCCACAGTCTACGCACCAAGCTGCTGTCCAAAGCCGGCAAAGAGGTCTTAATCAAATCGGTCGTCCAAGCTATTCCTTCATACTTGATGAGCTGCTTTAAACTCCCTAATTATTTAATCAAAGAAATTGAATCCTTGTGTGCTAGCTTTTGGTGGGACGAGAAAGATGTCAAGAAGATTCACTGGGTTAGTTGGGGGAAACTTTGCGATAGTAAACGGGATGGAGGCATGGGGTTTCGAGATCTGGAGTCCTTCAATTTGGCTCTTCTTGCAAAACAAGTCTGGCGGATTTTTTACTTCCCTAACTCCTTACTTAGTCGTATACTCAAAGCTCGATATTTCCCTAATACTGATATCCTCAATGCCACGTTAGGTTCTGCTCCTTCACTTACTTGGCGTAGTATATGGGCTTCTAAAAGGATCGTCACAGCAGGCATTAGATGGAGAGTGGGTAATGGGATCAATATCAATATTTGGGGCGACAACTGGCTTCCTAGAACTCATTCTCTTAAGATCATCACTCCCCCCCATCTCCTCCAATATGATGCTAAAGTTAGCAACTTAATTGACTTTGACACGGGAACATGGAAAAAAGAGTTACTTGAAGATCTCTTCATCAATGAGGATAGTCGGTGCATTCTGTCCATTCCTATCTCTCGCACGAACAGTTCGGACAAGATGATTTGGCACTACGAAAAACACGGTTTATTCACGGTCAAGTCGGCTTATAGACTATGCAGGCAATTGTTACTTGCAGATTCAGCTTCGTCGTCGGGGTCACCTAGCTTCGGGCAGCCATTTAATTGGAACAGAATTTGGGCGCTGAAGACACCTCCCAAAGTACGACATTTCATGTGGGCTTGCTGCCGTGATTCTTTACCGGTTAGGGCAGCTCTTCACCGCAAAAGATTACTGCTGTCCGATTCCTGTAGTCGCTGTGAAAATGGGGGGGAATCCGTAATTCACTGCTTGTTGTTATGTGACTTTGCTAGACAATGTTGGGCTTTATCTGGCTTGTCTATTTCTTCATACTATTGTAATTCTCTTGATGTCAGGGACTGGTTTTCGGCTCTATGTGGTAATTTGGATGCTGTCGAGTTAGGCTACGCAATTACATTGGCTTGGTGGATTTGGTACAGCCGTAATAAAGCTATTTGGTCAGATTTAATCTTTACTCCGGGGGAAGTTGTCCAGCTCGCTCAAAATTTCTTTAACAGATTTCAGACTTCTCTTACCTTGTCCTCCAACATGGTCCGGCTTAGGCCAGCTGCTTCAAATTGGAAGCCTCCTCCTGCTGGATTTGTCAAGATTAATGTCGACGCATCCATTGACTCAAACTCTGGCTGCGTTGGCTTTGGTCTGGTCGCCCGCGACCAATTTGGGAATTGCGTGGATTGGAATTCGACGAAGCAGAACTCTCTCCTTGAACCCGAGACAGCGGAAGTGGTTGCTATGTTATGCGGTTTGGAATTTGGAATTACTAAGGGATGGAGACACATCATACTAGAAGGGGATTGCCTAGCTGCGGTCAACGGAATTAGGCTCTTCGATCCAATCAACAACTTTCACCCGCTTGGACACTTGTTTGAAGATATCAAGCAACTAACCACGCAATTAGACTCTTTTGTGTGCTCCCACGTGTTTAGGGAAAGTAATGCTGTTGCACATGCCCTTTCTAAAGTAGCTCTTAGCTCATTCCCTATCCCCTCTGCCCTCCCTAGTTCCATTATTACTCTTGTTAACATTGATTTGATTCAATAAATTTCTCCCTGTTTGGGGCTTCTCAAAAAAAAAAAAAAAAAAAAAAAAAAAAATATATATATATATATATATATATATATATATATATATATATATATATATATATATATATATTTCATTTAAAGATCATGGACTTTTATTCTGCTCAATTTGCCATGTTTAATACTTCATATAGGTGGCCATTAATTAATTTATGTCGTGGTACCTAAAATAAACATACTTTTTTTTTTAATTGAGAATCACGAAAATAAACATACTTAATTCTTCAATTTATTGCTCGAAGTGCAATCATGAATTATAAGTGGAGAAAGTAGCTACATGAATATTTTTTCTTAGCAAAAATAAAATAAAATAAAACTTTTTTTTTTGAAATGGTTAATACATTCTTATATCAAACACTATATCGAATCGAAACTATTACAATGGTATCAAAGTGAACTAATTACTAATATTAAACTAGAGAAAGACTAGTGTATATGAAACTAGAGATTTACCCATATTCGTGGGAATTGAACCCATGACCTCCTGTTTATGTAGCCTCATTATTAACCACTTGACTATAAGACCTGCAGTGAAAGAATGTGTAGATTACCCCTTAAAAAAATGGTTGGTTGGGATGATAGTTTTTTTTTTATTATTTATGATTATATAGGGGCACATTACTCTTTAATACAAAAATTAAGTATTGTTTGAAAGGTTAAGGGAGGCGAGTCTCTATTTGGTGTGATGAAACGAACAAGACTTTATTTTTATTATCAGAGTACCTCGGTTTTTTTATTTATTGTTTTGGAGTATTGCACACAGATCAAGAAATATTATAAATAGTAATTTTTTAAGCAAAAACCCCAAAATATCGTTTTAATTAAATATTCACATCATTAATTAGCGTTAATTACAAGAAATAACAAGAAGAGTAAAACTGGTAAAAACAAATTAATTTTACATTGAACTCCTAAAACAACAAATAAAGTTTAACAATTTTTTTATTTTTTTCCAAAGCTACAAATAAAAAAATTGGAGTATCATAGCTTAAAAAAAGGAAAGAATATTACAGTGATGTAAATTATCTATTACAAATATCACAATCACACAAAAGTCATTGCTAACAACTCCTATTTAAAAGAGAATCTACGCTCACAAATCACCATCACACAAAAGTAATTGTTAGAGTGCACATTGTACGATATTGTGGTTTTATTAGCTAAATGTGTATCATACCAATTGTTGCGATTTTAAAATTCAAAACAAAACTTTACTTTTGAATATCACACTAATGCACCTAGTACAGTTCGATTTTGGTACGTTACTGTACGGATTTGAGGTTGTAGAAATATTTTCCGTTGTACTATTTTTCTCTTATAGTCGACTGATAGTTGAAAAAACAAAAAATCCAATAGAATAAATTGGTGATTTTTTCCTTTTTGCATAATACTTTATAATTGAACGAGTTACATAATAATATCCTATGTGTTTTCTTTTATTTTTCAATGGTTTTAATTATTATTTAGGCTCATCGTGCACATTAAATGAGAACCTCTCCCAACAGATATTCGAACCTGAGTTTGCTACTTATAATATCCTATAAATAACTTAGCCTTAACTACAATAGGTCATTAAAAAAATTACAATTTTTTTTTTGCCATTTGTTATGTCTTTTAATGGTATATTTATTTACTAGTTAGTTTTTATGTTTCAAATTTTTATTTTTGGACTTTTAACTTTATAAATTAAAAATTTAACTTACACAATTATATGTTATATTTGAGTATATTTTTTGAGTTATAATTATTAATATTGGACTATGTGTTATAAGGACACGTTGTAAGATAATAAATCTTAAATTTTATTGGATAAACTTTTAAATAATTAATTTACTTCTATTTACGGTATAGTACGACTTTTTGTCGTGTTCAATTTTTAAGACCTATATCATATCAAATAATTCCGTACGGTTTTCATATGTACCGACGCCTACAGTTTTTAGAAAATAAACCTAAACTTCCGTACAATGCAGTACGATTCGATACGATATAGTACGGTCTCGAAAACCATGTGCACCTCTATTAATTGCTATTGCCTTATTTTTAAAAGAGAATCTTCAACTCACAAGTTGGTGGAATTGACAAAATCCTAATAGAAAAGTCTCACTAATATTTTTACACTCAAAAAATTATACATGTGGAAACATGTGCAAGAATCAATTAATATAAATAGGCAATTCCCACATCCTTCATTTCAAAGGGGGGAGAACTGAAATCTTGCCTATAAAGTATGCCCTCTTCCTAGGGTTAGGCTAATGTGCTCTTTCCCCATTTTATTCAAATCTGCCTAGTTTTTCACTCATTGTTCTTCAATCATTTCAAGAATTTATTTATAGTAACTTTTTCATTCTTAAAAAAAATAGGGTTGTACTTGTACAGTTGTACTATATATATAGTCAACCAAAAAGTGAGAAATAATGATAAAAAAGGTGGTTAGGCTAGAAGGGCCTCAGGTTGTTCGAACGACAAGGTATGCTGAATGCCAGAAGAACCAGGCAGTAAACATTGGAGGGCACGCGGTGGATGGATGTCTGGAGTTCATGGCCGGAGGCCAAGAAGGGACTAATGCTTCCCTCAGTTGTGCCGCATGCGGCTGCCACCGCAACTTTCACCGGAGGGTGGTGGAGACCGGGGTTGTTGGTGATAGCTCATCAGCTAATTAAGTCTTGAAATTATCAATGTCTTATATCTAATATCTCATGTTTGACAAAATTATAATAATTGATATTATATTGCATGAGAAAACTTAATAAAATATATTTAAATTTTGAATGTGTTGTCCTTAATTAGTACTACAACTATTTTATATCTAATTATTCAACAATAGGTCAGTGAGGCTATAGTCTGTTGGTAAGACTGATGCCAAATGACCAAGAGGTTTTGTGTTTAATTCTCATTAATGTCGAATTTGTTTCAATTAAATTCAGTGGTTGGAACGTACGTTGCTTTTGCTTTTGTGATTTGGCTGTATTCGAATAACAAATTTGAAATAATTTTAAGCTGCGAAAAACTAACCTTATCTGAAGATGGATTTTGGATATTCCAATTGGTTCGTACCTTAATCTTATTTTTATAAAACCCGATTGTAGAATACATGAACTTACATAATTTAGGTACGAACCAATTGGAATATCCAAAACCCATCTTTATATAAGGTTAGTTTTTCGCAGCTTAAAATTATTTCAAATTTGTTATTCGAATACAGCCAAATCACAAAAGCAAAAGCTACGTACCTACCAACCACTGTATTAAATTGAAATAAATTCGACATTAATGAGAATTGAACACATAACCTCCTCTTGACTGTATTCAAATAATAAATCACAAACCCTTTAAGTACTAAACTTTCTTTTATCTTCAATTTGATTCTTCGCCATTCGGAAATCACTAATGTCTTTACATTTTTTTATGATATCTTAATTTAGTGCAAACTTTATGTAATAAATTATTTTATTATTATATATATATTAACCAATAATATTAGGCCCGCGCAAACTTTTTTCGAGAGAACTTTTACCAGGAACCAAAGGGGGACATAATGCTCGAGAAATCCAACTCATGTTCAATTAATTTATTAGTTTTTTCTCATAAAACAATAGCAAGACAACATTTTTAATTTGAATACATCATCTTTGTTTCACAAACATTCGGTTTTACATCAATGGGATGGGACCCACATACCTTATTCATGTTTTCTTGACATATTTTAAATTTATTTATCTGTTTAATATATCACAATTATTCATCAAATATATATATATATATATATATATATATATATATATATATATATATATATATATATATATATATATATATATACTAGGCGATATGGTCCACGCAGTTGCGTGGAGATCGTTGCCCCGTATTTTATTGGATATATGGGTATCACATCTATAAGTTTAGGGGTGTTTTGCAATTATAAAAGATGTATTGATAGCTGAAAATTAATGGAGAAACATTCAACACAATACTAACAATGAATCTGACTCTCATAAGCATGGTCAAAATCTGTTACTCTCAACATTTGATACACAAAAATTTTAAATCTTTTTGCACATTATTTTTCATGAAATCTAGCATGCCAGAACAAAAGATGACTCAAATCTTATTTTATCTCATACTCAAACTTTTACGACTCACCAAGGTTGTTTGGAATGATGCAAAGGCTCAAAATGTAGAAGTAAAGTTCAAATTGTATGCGAAATTTACACAACCAATAAGTTATGTACAAAAATTCTGGATTTGATGACATTTTCCCACAACTAACTCCACGAAGGAACCAAATATAAATAATGGCAAAGGAACTTATTATATACAATTCTTTATATAGAATAATACAAAAGAAAGCTTCACATGTGGCACAGAGGAATGTTGAAAGCAAAGATCATTTGCAGTCACCTTACAGGACTCCAATTACAGTGATTTCGAACTTTTGAGTGACTTGAGATATTACGTAACTTCAATTGTGCAAGTCCTGCATTTATGAGTCAGAATAAAGAATAAATCCATGAAGAAAAGATGCCAGAAAAATTGGATTAAGCTACGGTTGTAGAATTAGGATTGTTGATTAAGTATATTTTATGTAGATCCGGTCAAAGTCCAATCCGATGTGCATACAAGGATATGTATTCCAAAATAAAGGAGCGAATGTGAATCTAAGTCAATTTGATATGTTAGAAATCATAATCCAATAATAAATACCTGTATATATACATAAGATATTTTTTATATAAGTAATTTTTTTTTTTTTTTTTTGAGGAACCATGAAATTTCATTAATGATGTAACTCGGAGTTTACAATATCAAGAATTGAAAGTGGTAAAAAATTCGACCCAAAAGACTCGATAGGAGATAATTTGGCTATCTCGTGTGCCGCTCGATTTCCTTCTCTTAACACATGTCGAACTTTGAAAATTTCGAAACCGCTCGCTAATCTTTTGATGTCGGCAATAATGTTCCCGTAAGGCGTATGAGAACCAACATCTCCTTCAATGGCAGCCATAATGTTACTCGAATCACCCTCTAATATGATCTTGTTCCAATTTTGTTCCCGAGCAAACTCCAAAGCTTTAAGAGCAGCCATTGCCTAAGCCGAAGAAGGATCAAGAGGCATGAGAAAACAAGAAGAAAACCAAGCAAGACAATTATCAGAATGAGATCTTGCAAGACCCCCTAACCCACAACAATTTTCAGCACACAATGAGGCCTCAAAATTGATTTTTATTTCACCCATTGGAGGAGGTTCCCATCCAACTCCAGTTCTCCTCCTACCAATGTTTATACTTGGTTTAAGTACTTCAGATATAGCTCCTCTTAAGGCTTGCAAATATTTCTTCGAAAAAGAAATAACCTCAATTGCCGAGTCATGAGTACCCTCAAAGAATCTCTTGTTTCTAGCATGCCAAATACAACAACACAAAATTCGAACTCTACCACATCCAACTTCTTGAGCATATCAAGTATCCAATCAAGTAGAGAATTACCTATTGGAAAATGGATAGACCAAGGTATTCCACTAAGAGCCCAGACTTGTCTAGCAAAAATGCATAACATCTTCGTCGAAACTATGGCAGATTTCACACGAAGCCACCTCCAAGACTTTACGTTTTGCAAGATTTAAACGCGTAGGAAGATGATTCTTACACGCTCGCCAAAGGAATTTGCTTGGAAGATTAATTGCCCACAACCATATAAGTAATATTAACAGTGTTTTATCGTCACTCAATCAAAACAGAAACTCATAGTTTATTCACTTTAGTTTTCAACTAACACTGAATCGATTTTGTCCAAATCAAGTAGACTTGTAAAAGGAAATATCAATATTTAATCATATAACTAAATCTGTTTATTTTAACAAGTACCATTCTTTCAGATGTATGCTAGCTAGGTAAACATATATATATAACATCATATTCATATTGAAAAACATGAAGAAATACAATTACATGGTTGAAATATGAACTTTTAAGAATATCTTTAATTCTGTGAGACTGAGGTTCAATTTATATATACTTAAAGAACTCAAAAGAAATATACTAATGCATGACAGTGTTTAGTTGAAGTTCAAATAAAGATTCTAGTCAGAAAACTGCACCCACAAGAAAAATGAGACAACTCAAATTTTAGGCGAGATAAGCCTAAGAATCATACACAAGAACAAACAAAAAGTCATCAACTGAAAAAAAAAAAAAAAAAAGAGGGCACTAGTAACAACAAATATTTAAATACACGAGAACAAAAGACAAGTTCTCTTTTTGACACAATATTAACAATGGCAAGATGAACCATCCCTTCATCAATCCTGCAAGAATCCATGTTTATACCATATAGGATACATATATATAAATGGTTTAGGAGTAAAATTTCAGGGGGGTCCATGCAACCCCCTGTCTATAGTGTGGCTCCGTCACTGGGCACATGGTCTCGTTTGGAGTATGGAGCTATTATTGATGACATTAATCCATAACGTAGTTTTTTTATTCTTTAGGACTTGTCATGTTCTACGAGAAAGGAATCGAGTAGCTCGTGAGATAGCAAAAAACTCATATACATATTTATGCTATTTTCTAATTAAATTTTATCGTTTTGAGATATTAAAATTCAAATATTAATATTGAATAAACGATCGTTTATTTTCTTTTAAAAAAAATTTCCAAATTTGATGGATTTGAGTCAATAAATGTAGATCATTTTAGAAAATGGAACCAAAAGTACTTGTGTAGTAATATTCTGTAAAGTGTGAGATAAAAAATGTCAATGATTCGTGAGTTTAAAATGCAAATTTCCTTCCATTTTTTTTTTTTTTTATCCCTGAGGAAACCATAAAGGTTAAATACATTAATAATTAATATCGTCGATGACAAAGCTAAGGCCATCTCCAATGGTTTTCCGGGGCCAGCTCCCGGGCCAACCCCCGAGCCAGCCCAGACTTTGGGTGATCATCTCCAGTGGTGGTCTCCAGCACTCAATTTCTTTCAAAAAAAATTATTCCCCACTCTCACCCTTTTTATAATAGTTTTAATATTGATATTAATAATAACAATAGAATAATAATAATTATAATTTTAATACTATAATTAATTTAAAAATATTATAATTAAAATATTTAAACATTAAAATATAAATTATAATTATAATTAATTCAAAACACGATACTTATAACATTAAATAAAAGGCACACATAAAAACAAGATAAAGGTTACAACAAACTCGCATGAAAAAAATAAAAATAAAGAAGAAACCAAAGAAACCAACCATAGACTCCAACAAGACTTAATAGCCAATGTCTACGCAAAATATGGTTAACAATATATGTAAATTGTAAAATTTATGTATTTTTTTTAATTAAGTATGTTTTTAAATATTTCTATGTTTAGGGTATCAATTTAAATTATTTATCGGTGTTTAATTATATTTTCAAGTAATACTAATTCTAATTTAGTGGAAATTTTATTCTTATTAAATCATTTTCCAAGTGTGTAATTATATTTTCATTTCTTACTTTAAGTAACAGTTTTAATTGTTTGTGTAAGTATGCAATTATATTTTCATTTAATATACTAACGAATCATTTACATTTCTCAATTAAAAACTAAAAAAATTAAAAACAAACAATTAAGAATATTTTATATAACATTAAACATACAATTAATACAAACAATTAATGCAAACAATTAAAACAAACACTCTCAATTAATACAAACAATTAATGCAAACAATTAAAAAGAAAAAGAAAAAAAAAAAGAGGAACCAATCAGGTGGCGCCAAGTGGCGCCACCTGACTTAAAGAAGGAGAGTGCATAGCACTCTCCCCTCTTTCCTCCATTAAATCGACGTGGCACCCGAGCTTGCAGCAGTTCCCGCCCGCGACCGCCGCCAAGCCCGCGCCGCCCCGCCCCGCGCCCAGCCCCGCCGCTGGAGATCACTTCTAAGTATTAAAATTTAAATAAGAGGAGAAGTATTAATCGCAACTCTAGCTAAGTCATGATCAAACTGTGTTGCCTTCTCGTGTGTTAATTCCAAAGAATGACGTGGCAATTTTTCTATTAATATGTAACCTAATTATTAAAAAATAAGGAAAAATTGCATATTTGATATTATATTAATATGGCGCAACAATGATACCCCGCTAAATATGTAAGTGTACATTTATTAATAAAATTTAAATATTGATTGCAATGTTTATAACACCGTTAAATAATTTAGAAAAAAATGGGCATAATTGGTCTTTTGCAGTTACACGTAACTGTTATCTCGTCTTTTGGAGGAAAAATTATCACTTTATCTCATTTTTTAGAAGGAAAATAGTAATGTTTCCCTCACGTTATCATGTGATAATTCTCCTTTCAAAAGACGGGATAGCGGCCACATGCAATACACGTATGACGTAGCCAATTTCATTCATTTTTATCCAATTATTTGACGTACGATGGTATGAACATTATATATTTACGTATTGCAAAGTATTGTAATGTATGGTACCAAATATGCAACTGTCCTAACAAATAAAAAGAATTCGTTGGCTAATCATATTCAGGTACAGTCCACATTAGTACATAAAAAAAGGCAACAAGACCATCTTCAATGAAATACATAACCACCTCTTTCCATTTCCATTACAACTACCAGTCTTTTCCTAATGGAAATTAATTATAGGTACTTATTGTCACATGTGATTATAAAGTAGTGCAAAGGTTTTCCACAATTTCCATCATCTACAGTTTAAAGTCAAGTTCACCGAAAATGCAGACGATTGAGTTTTTAATAATATGATGTCACTAGTGGAACAACAAATAAAATTTGAATTGGTTTAGTTTGGCTTCGCTTAAATAGTGAAATTAAGTTCGAATCAATTAAACTCGAGCTTAAACGAACTCAAGTGAATTTCACCCAAAATAAAATGAAACTTATTAAAATTTACGATTTTTTTTTCCCATTTTCAAATCTATAAATTAAGGTTATTGTGACATAAGTCAGCTATTTTGAACAAAATAAAAATTATTATATATATATATATACAGACAAAACTAATTTTTTATATATATATACATCATAATCTATATTAAGCTACATTAATAATATTTTACCATCAGCTTAATAAGATAGTAGTTATAATTCATTCATAATTCTTATTTGTATGCACATATTCATCTAAAAACATGAATCTTAGTTTAAAAAATTTGAATATGTGAACTAAATTAAATAAATCTAGTTGACAACATATTTTTGCAAAAAAAACTTTAGATTTAAATTTTGAAAGTGAAAATTTTATTGTATCAAAAAGATCCAATATCCTATTGAATCCGACTAAGTTTGCAAAATTTCAAGAAATTTAGGCCTGAACAAGATCTAAATCCGATTCGAGATAAATGGAACCGAATTTGAGACAATCTTAATCCAACCCAAATTCAACCTATTGACTTCCCTAATTTTAATGAGTTAGATTGAGCCATTTTCTTTTTTGATCTTTTTTTGGAATTGGCCCAAGCCCAAAAAAATATTCTAATACAGTTTTGCTTAATTCTAGATTACGATCCGACCAATATCTAAAAATATGATCAAGTATAGTATTGTATTATGGTTCTTAATTAGGATTCCAAAATATAAAGAGTTTAAATTTATGATATGAACTCTTATTATACATATAAGCTATTGGTGAACCAAGAACAAAGTATTTGTTACTTGAAAATATTTACCTAGATTTGGTTTATAAAATATTTTTAAACTTTGTGGATATAAATTCAGCGCATCAATCCGATTGAATCCGACTAAGATTTCAATTATTTAAATTTTCTTTTATATATTTCAAATGGACCCAATTTTATTATTTGGCTTGGCACTTAAAAGAGCAAAAGCACTGTAAAGTGTGAAGGCATAAAGTGGATCCCCTTCCCCTCATGAATATTAACATCATCATCAAATAACAAGCTAATCTTTTTTTTTTTAAATGCCAGCGCACAGAAATTATTAAAAAGACATGAATATTAGATTGAGACCATGTAACACTAAAAAAAAAGGAGGTTTCACTTAGGTAAAATTGCAGAAAACGTCCCAAACTAATTACTGATTTTGGATTTTCGTCCCGAACTATTTAACTTGGCGAATTTCGTCCCATAATTTAATATTTTTTTGGAATATCGTCCCAAACTAATTACTAATTTTGATTTTTCGTCCCAAGCTATATCAACTCGGCAAATTTCGTCCCATAATTTACCATTTTGTATGAATTGAGTCCCAATATTAAATTTCTAAGTTAATGAAAATGACGTTCAATTTTGTAATTAATTTGGGATGAACTCAGCAATATTATATAATTATTCATGTTAAAATTTACCATGTCATGACCCTTAAGCAGTCATGCGATAATTCATCGGCAAATGCGCAATTCCGTCTTATAATTATGGTGGGATGATATTCCAAAAAAATATTAAATTACGGGACGAAATTCGCCAAATTGAATAGTTTGGGACGAAAATCCAAAATCAGTGATTAGTTTGGGACGATTTTTGCAATTTTGCCTTTCACTTATGACATGAATATGCCTAGGCGCCCATCAACGACTCAGTCAATGCAAAGTCGACTCAGTCAATTGCAAGTAACGGAATCAATAACAAAAGAATTGTCACTACGTTCCAACTGATTTCCTACAAATTAGTGACAAAAATAAGCTAACGAAAATATTATGATGCTAAATCCGTTGGAATGTTTCCAACCGAATGGCGACAAAATACCGACAAATTTTAGCCAATGGAATAATTTTGTTGCTATATTCCGTCACAATGTTTCCAACGGATTGGCGACAGAATACCAACAAATTTATGCTGTTGGAAATCAGTTAGAAATTTTCCTACGCATTTCCAACAACAAAAATTGTCGCAAAGATATTCGGGCCCGATTGTTCATCCGACGCTTTTTCCAACAAAATTACCAACAAAAATGAACAGTCCCAACATTTACCAACAGATACAAAAATCCGTTGCTGCATTTACCTACGGGGCCTTCACCTACGAATCAACTAACGGGAAAAAACCGTCGCTACGCATAAATACCAACGAAAATCAAGGCTTCACCAACGGAATCTGCCGTAGGCAGTTTTCTTGTATTATTGCAGGTAACATTTTACATAGGAAAAGAGTCATATATATATATATATATATATATATATATATATATTATTTTTTATTACAGATAACATTTATGGTTATGATCATATGCATGGTGGATTGAATTAATGCCATTAATAATTAATATTGTATCAGAAGAGGCCATGTTCGAATGAGATCAAACTACATCCAGCGGATATTTAACAAACCTTTTTCTTTTTGAATTTTAATATGTGCATGTTTACCTCTCAAAACTAGGATTTAAGCATTTTAACTTAATTTTAAAGCTTAAATTGCATATTTACCGCCATAATTAGAATTGGGCATCTTGACTCAATTATAACATTATTGATTGCATGTTTACTCCCAAAAATTAGGAATTGGACTTATTGGTTAATATTTAAAACCGATAACTGCGTATTTATATAGTACCCAATTAAGTATTAGGTCGAATTGTGTAATTTTTCGTCAAATTTTCAGTAGGTATAAAATAACTGAACTAATAAAAATTGTCTATAATTTTCAATTAAATAATATCAATAAATTATTTCCCTTTTACAAAAATAATATTCTATTTTAAGTTAAATAGTATACCCACTTAAAATTTTAAATTAATAATTTTTATAAATTATAGACATGTCTATTTAAATATTTATCTACATAATATATTCAATTAATTAAATTAATAATGTATCATATAATTTTATATATGGAATTAATTTATTAAATAAAATATTTTTTTCAAGAAAATTTGGAAAAATTCCCAAATATGTCTGCAGTTATCACTTTTAAAATTTAATTAAAATGTTCAATTCGTAATTTTAAGGGGTAAATATGCAATAATCAATTTTGAAATAACTCAAATGCCTCAATTATATTTTGTGAGGGTAAATATACAATCGACGGTTTTAAAATTCCATCAAAATGCTCAAATCCTAATATTTTTTGTTTGGGGTAGTGTGGGAGATTAAATAAGCAATTATTACTTTTAATATTACAAAATCCCCAAATTATAAAGCACATGGTCCACACATTATATTAGCAATTGTGCCGAAATGATACCAAAATTGATTTAGATTTATAAATCGTATGTATGGATAAATTGAGGGAAAAATGCATATTTAGTTACCCAAGTTACTCAAAACACACAATGATCACTCAACTTTCTGGAATAGTATATAGTCACTCAAGTTACAATTAATAGCACCATTCATTACCAACTCTATGACATCTAACAGAAAAATAACAGCGTGGCAGACACAAACATTAAACCCACAAAATTGGGAGGGAGAAATTAGAGTAACTGGCACCAAAACTCTACCCTCATCCATGTAAATCACTCAAAAACCTAATAAGTGTTTTATTTTCTACCTCCTTAAACTTTGCTAACCCTTATTGATCTCTACAAATTCCATTACTAATTTTGATTTCAAGTTAAATGGCATAGAGGGCGCACTGGATTATCCAAAACTCCTCTCGATGGTAAGATTTATTAATTCAATATTGTTCTTTTTTTTTTTCCTTTGTAAAGGTGTATTAATCTTAGGTAATTGTAAATTATTTTTTCGATTTTATATTGTCCTATTTTCTGAGAGTTTGTAAACTTCAATTGGGCTTCAATTTTAGATAATTTTTACTTGTTATTTGATGTAGTTGAGTTGTGTTTTTATGTTCATTGTAAAGAGAAAAGAAATTTATTGTGATATAAACATGAATTATGCTGCAATATTTGATGGGTGCAATAGATTTTATTTTTTGTGTATTGATACATATACTATTTTTTTTATAAATATAGATACTAATTTAGATCCATAAAAATTCACTATAAAGATGTATCATGGTGGAATCTTGTTGCATGAACCTAAAAGAAGGTATATTGGTGATGAATGGTGTTATTAATTGTAACTTGAGTGACTATATATATTGTTCTTGAAAGTTTAGTGATCATTGTGTATTTGGAGTCAAACTTGGGTGACTAAATATGCATTTTTCCCGAATATAAAGTAAACTTGCTGGCATTCATCCAACACCCAGGTAGATTAAATCCACCGGGATAGGTACTAATTTTCCGTCGTGACCAACAAGCATCAGTTGTAAGTTGGTTGGCAAGGTGAGAGCTTCAAGCCTAACTTCTGGTGACGGTTTTAGTTAGGTTATGAGAGCATTTTTGCTTTTTCCCCACATATATTTAATACTTTTGTGGACGTTTAGGAAGTTATATTTTAGCTCATTCTTTTCGAATTTTGAGGTTTCCAAAATCCAAAATTAATACTTTCATAATAAATTGCATGGTCACGTATGTTTCTCAAATATGTACATAACATTTAGAACTCAAAACTCTAAATTTAGCATTAAGCATATGAAATGGACTGAATCCATTTAAATGAATTGGGTCTAATTAATCTCAAAAATCTCAAAAGTTAAGTCAAGATATCAGAATTCGTAAAATATTATGTAAGGATTAATGCATGAGAGACTTTTATTTTCGATCAAAAGAAAAGAATAAAGAGATATTAAATTATTGATTCTTATATGATTTAGTAATTATTAATTGAAATCAAGACTTTAGACTTGTATATCCAGCTGGTATTTTCATTAAAAGTGGTAAGACAGGATGATGTGCATTCCTATAGGACTTTGAATCGCTATCGGTTTGTTTATATAATTAAAAAAATAAATCATGTGACTGAAATTCAAGTAATTGTGCAGACAATCTCATGACATTGGCTTTGAACCCGAAGATACTTCCTTTTTTTTTTTTTTTTTTTTTCAATTTACTCTATTAATTAATAGTAGGTGGGGCATATTGTAACCTATTATTGGTCTATTATGGTTCTCTTAATTTCACGTAACACGTTTAATGTCATGATTTCACCTAACTCGGACCATATGGCTAATAAATTAATAATGTGATGTATTTAAATCATAAGGTTTATAAGTATTTCTAAATCATATCTAGGCAAGAATTTTCTATTCATTTTCAAATAAATATAGAAAAGTGTGTCATATGTTGTGCTAATATATATATATATATATATATATATATATATATATATATATATATATATATATATATATATATATATATATATATATATATATATATATATATGAAAATTTAAAAAGCAAATTTTATTACATGGGATTTTCTCTATTAATGTTATCCATGTGATTATATATAATTAAATTACCCTATCTCCTTAGAATTATCATGTCTTAAACATTGTAGTATTTAAACATTTAAAACCTCAATAATTCGACGTTATTTAGTACTAAATATGGTTTATCTTGCTTTAATATATATGTAGCGAGTTATTCATTGTGTTATATACATGATAATTTACCCCTTATATTTTTCCTCTTTAGATCTAATTGTTGATTTCATGTTATTTAATACTAAATTTCTTTTGGTAGGAAACTTGAATTTTTTTTCGATGTCTTGATAAAATAAAAAACTAAATAGATAATATTATATCCAACAAATGGTGAAATTTTGTTCTAGCAACTTTTTTTTTTCTTTTTCTGGGACAGTCCAATTAGACAGTGAAAGATTTATATAAAATGTTGCTTAGACAAAACCTAAAAACGCCAAAATGCCATTTGAATGAAAAAGACTTTATATTTCATTCTTCTCTAATTATAATATAATTCTGATCACATAATCCAACACAAAACACATTAATACCACTAGGCATATATAATCTCTTACACGTTGAAAGAAAATTAAAGAGAAATTGAATGAAAAAAGGATTCAAAAAAAAATCATCATCACTTAATTTATTCACAGAAAAATACACTAAACATAAATCTTATCATGTTCATTAGTTAAAGTGATTCTAAAAAAAATTAATTTATTGAACTAAATCTTTATTTATTTATGAAATTAATGTGGCTCATAGCATTTTTTTATTATCTTAATATGTTTTTCATTTTTTTTACAATAATATGTTTTTCATTTTGATGTTAAACAATAATTTAATATGTGGATATGATTTATGACAATTGTTATTGAATGGGGGAATTTGTGACTATGACTATTTTTGGTCCAACCAAAATATCAATTTAATGATATAAATTTAATTGTAAAGTATTAACTGATATTTTGAAAAATAAATCTTCATTTTCAATTGATTTTTACTGTTAATTATTAGCCTAAAAACGTTCTGATAAGGCATACATTTATAAAGTTATATAAGAAATGTGTAAGAAATTGAAGGTAATTTAGTATTTAACTCAAAAATTACAACAATTACAAAATCTGATTGTATGTAATTGCAAACACAACTCCGTTGCATATTTCGAAAATTTACAGACACCAACTGCTTATTTTTCAATAGAATTGCGTTAAAAAATACTCCATCAGTCCCATTATTTTTACTCCATTACCTACAATATTCGGTCAAACTTTTCAATCTTTTAATTGACTGCTCATGTTAAATAATTCACATTTGTGGTATATTAAACATTTTAAATATTATTATATATGATATCGTACGATATTATCAACTTCTAAATAAAATAAATTAATTTAATTATTTATTATAATTTTTATAAATTTTATTAAATTAATTGGTAAAAAGCACCAAAAAATAAACAAACAAAAAAAAAAAGATATAAAGAATGTAAGCAATAACAGATTTTTCTCCAAACGTAGAAGCTCTCGCAAACACCCTTTAAAAAATAACAACACCACAGCCACAAGTTCATTATACGAACTTTTCATTTTTTCATTTTATTTTTTATTTTATTTTATTTTTTCTTTTTTATTTTATGGGGAGACCGTAGCCCCTGCCCCTATAACGGTCTGTCATGCATTAGGCATAACTATCGTTTTAATTTTTGACAGTAACATAATGTGTCTATTTTCGTTTAAAATTGAATATTAAACTCATCCATTAGAAAAGTCGTAGGAAGTAATACTTTGAAAAAAGTCATAGGAAGTAATACTTTGAAAAGTATATGAAATTGATGAAGAAATGATTTCGATAAATTGATATATCTTAACTAACATATGTTCAATGAAGTAGTGAAAATATATTAATATATATCTAAACTCATAACTCTACAAAACATATTACGGTAGATTGCTTTAATATAATATGACTCAATCGAATCTACGAAACGTAGTTTTAATATGACATTCAATCCGGCTCTATTCTAATCCACCTTAATTCCGTACATCCTACCAAACGGCCCCAAAATATATATAGCAATTTTAAATTAGTATCATGGATAGGGCTGTCAATGGTTGGATTATGGTCGGATTAGGCTCGTCCAAATCCGGCTACATTTATATTGGATTCAGATTGTGCTCGAATCTAGATTTTTTGAATCTAATGGATCTTCGTAGGATTTGGCTGAATATCGGATCTTTTTTTAATTCAATAAAAATTCATTTAAAAAATTAAATTAATGTTTTTTTCCTAAAACAATTTTATTAACTTTTCAATTTTATTTAATTTTAGTTCACATGTTCAAATTTTCTTTACTAATATTCTTATTTGTAGATGAAAATATTCGTTTAAATAAGTTTATAAACGAGTTATAAATTACTTTTTTCTGAAATTGATGGTGAAATATTATTAATGGTAATTACTTTTATAAAACATTATGTATATATATCATCATTCTTTTTATTTATTGCCGGATATGAATCTTTAACGGATCGAATCGACCTAATCCATAATTGCTTTATTACGAATCTTTATAATCGGATCAGGTGCATCAAATCTCTAATTGGACAATTATTCTAATAAGTCAAAACCAAATTCGGACTGATCCAAATTAAAATTCGCCCCATTGACAGCCCTAATCATGGACATGTCAATATTCAGTTGAACTTCAAGCCCAAGTTACAAAAATAATTATAAAAATTGTAGAAATATATGGGCTCAATTATTGTTTAAGAGCTGGATATTTATGGACTGGGCTTCATCGGTTTCAGTAGAGAATTATGAAGCCTGATCAACCATTACATTGGGCCTGGTTCCCAAAGCAGCAAGTAGTTAGATCTATTCGAAATTTTAGGGGAAACTCAGCTGTGGTATTTTTTTTTAATGAAACAGTAAATTATATTATTATATCATTATCACGAAATCGAATCATAAATAAAATCAACTACCAGTCACTAGTATTAAAATAAAAGAAAACCCTCGATCATAACCTCAACTTTTAATTAAATTTTTTTTAATAATTAATTAAATTGAAAGTTGAATTTGATATTTACTGCAGTTAGGCAGACAAATAGGATATTTCATTTATGAGTCACATGATGAAAAAAGGTTCATAAAAAGTTGACTCATATGAGTCCACAAGTGTACAATCAATTTGGAAACAAAAAAAAAGTGTACAATCAATTTTCCTTTTACTATTTCTTTTTTATCCTTATAAAAAGTAGTATTATGAAAAAGGGTACTTGTGCTCTTCAATTAATGTTGGATGGATTAAATTTTGAAAGGAAAAAAAAATTCAAAATTGGTCAGGGCCTGTTTGTTTGCACCTCCCAAAATATTTCCGTGTTTGAAAAAGCGAGGCAAATGCTTATTTTACTTTCTGAAAGAAATTTATAATATCTTCATTTTTCAAACTATCTTCCAAAATCCAAACAAATAATAATTTCCTTATCTCTAAAAAAAATCTTCAAAAAGTCTATATTGATTTGATATAAAGTACATAATATATTTGTTACTCGATTTATCTCACATAACAAAGATAATTTGACATAAAGTCTTAAACATCTTACATTTTAAACATAATATAAACTCTTACAAAAAAAAAAAAAAAAAAAAAAAAAAAACTACACCACCTTATTTCTCAAACCATTCTTTCATAATCCAAACAAAAATATTACGCAAATCGAGATTATTTCACAAACTTCCACCACTCTCACAGTTACCAAAACAAACAGACCCTTAGGCTGTATATGGATCTAGTTTGCCTAGGTTTGATTTCACTCAAACTGGGTCAAACCCCATAAAGTAAAGAGTTTGAAGAGGTCTCAGGCGAAACTCTAAGTCAGGCGAAACTCTAAGTTTCAGACAAATCGAACCTTACACAATTCTACTTGAGACCTATAAAGTCATTGATTTGACATTTATTATCTATTTTTTACACATAAAATTATTGATTTGACATCTACCACCTACTTTTCTCCTCCAAACCTCAATTCAAGTCATATCTCAAAGTTTCAAAATTCACTAACTATTATTTTAATAATATTTTGCAATCTCAATATTCCATTGAAACCATTATCCAAATCGAGTTTCAAAGATTTCGACGAAACCTCTTAAATTAATTATTGAGGCCAAACTCAATCAAACTACTTTCATATTAACCCTTAATTTTTGTGGACTAATGAAAGTGTGGGCAGCTCAAAAGAGATTTGTACGTTTGGGTAAGGGGACATAAGCCCATTATTATAACCTAGGCTTTATCCCACTTTGCACCCTGGAAATGCATCATTTGGCACTTTGCACCCTCGAAAAAAATCAATCCCACTTTGCACCCTGAAAACATATCCTATCTTCCACTTTGCACCCTAGACCAATTTTTGGCCAAAAAAAGGAGGAGCAAGGGGCAATTTCGTAATTTTCAATTATTGTCAATAAAAATAATACAATAATTTCACATTATATCTGCCAAAATACCCCTTGTGCTTTGTCTAACTATCAAAAACCCCCTTTTGTTATTTTAATTAGCAAAATCCCTCTGTATTTATTTTTTATTAGCAAAAAAACACCTCCCAAGTAGAAATGACAATTATGCACCCATCACAATTAACCTAAAAAAAAATTCAGTTATCCGTATTAACTTCGAAAATTGGCATTAACTACATATTCACTTAAAATTTTGACAAAAATCTCATTATGATTTATTAAGAATTGGTTTTTTTCTAATAAAAAATATAACACGGGTCAGAGAATTTTTGCAATTCATGCTTAATAATCAATTGGAAAAAAAATTCTCTGATAATAAATTAAAAAATTCTTGACTGATTAATCATGCTTAATAATCATTAATTATTATACTGAAGTTAAAATGAAGTTATTAGAATTTAACACGGGTCAGAGAATTTTTAACATGGGTTTATTAGAATTATTAATCTGTTAAACGAAGTTTTAGAATTTAACACGGGTCAGAGAATTTTTATACTGACTATATAGATAATTAATGATTATTAAGCATGATTAATCAGTCAAGAATTTTTTAACTGATTATCAGAGAATTTTTTTTCCAATTGATTATTAAGCATGAATTGCAAAAATTCTCTGACCCGTGTTCATTTTTTATTAGAAAAAAACCAATTCTTAATAAATCATAAGTAGATTTTTGTCAAATTTTTAAGTGAATATGTGGTTAATGCCAATTTTCGAAGTTAATAGGGGTTACTGAAATTTTTTTAGGTTAATTGTGATGGGTGCATAATTGTCATTTCTACTTGGGAGGTGTTTTTTTGTTAATGAAAAATAAATACAGAGGGATTCTGCTAATTAAAATGACATAATGGGGTTTTTGATAGTTAGACAAAGCACAAGAGGTATTTTGACAGATATAATGTGAAATTATTGTATTATTTTTATTGACAATAGTTGAAAATTACGAAATTGCCCCTTGCTCCTCCTATTTTTTGGCCAAAAATGGGTCTAGGGTGCAAAGTGGAAGGCAGAGTATGTTTTCAGGGTGCAAAGTGGGATTGATTTTTTTCGAGGGTGCAAAGTGCCAAAATGATGCATTTCCAGGGTGCAAAGTGGGATAAAGCCTTATAACCTACGGACAGAACGTTAATTGTTTCCTCGAAAGCACGAGTGGGTTGTCATAAAAAGTCTCCTGGGCCCGAAACAGAAACAAACAAAATATACTTAAATTATTGCTTTCATCATAATTCGTATAAATTCTCAATAGTGGACCCTAAATAGTAGGAACAACTATAATTTTGAAAGCCTTAATGGGCCCATGAAATTGGGCTTATTTGTACAGTTAAAATTAATACATCCTTCGTTGCTTTTTGCTTTTTTTTCCTTTTTTTTTACCCCTATGGTTTCTGAACGAAATTTGAGGTAGAGTTGAAAAAATAAAATTTTAAATCTTTTTATATATATGTTCTTAAAAATAGAGGTAGAGAGTTAGTGATGTCAAATTATTATTTTATGTGAGAAGCTAATTTTTGGGAAAGGGTGTTGTTTTTTGTCATTTCATTTATTATGCTCTGTTGGTTCGGTTAACTAGCCAACTTGACTGAATTTATAAAAATTATAGTAAATTATTTAACTAATATATATTTCACTAATAAGTTGATAGTATCATATGACACTATTTATATTAATATTTAAAAGATTTAATACACCACAAAAGTGAATAATTTAATATAATATATCACTTAAAAAATTGAAAACTTTGACCGAATACTGTAGCAAATGGAGCAAAATAAATGAGACGGAGGAAGTATAATGACAAAGAAAATCTATTGCATGCATTAAGTTTTTTTTCTCACGATTTAATCAATAACTATCATGTAAATATTTGATGTTTATCCGATCCGGCTATAATTTTACTCTTCTTATGAATGGTGACAATTGACATTATATTCGCGCGTCTAAATAAAAACAACTATATATAAATTCAAATAAAATAAAGTAATTTTAAATTGTATAAAGTTTGAAAACCAAATACTACCTAGCTAGCTCAAACAAACCTTTTAACAATTTATTCAGAGTTGAATTTCGAATGACGGTTTTTCTTATTATTTAATTTCACAATAATTAACATAATTTAATATAATTACCTCTCAAGAACAGCCGGTAGTAGAAGAAACAATTGATTGCTGATTTTGGATCCTTGAACCCATGTTCACTATCTAATTATTTTCAATTGAACTATAATTTTTCAAAGTCAATGTGCACTAATTAAATACTATTTGGAAAATTCAAGTAAATTTGTTTGTGAAAAAAATGAATTTTAATTTATAAATTCCACAGGCCTTGTCCAAAGGTTCTTATATACATAGTGTAGCTATAAAAGAGGGTAGAATTGGTGCTGTTGGTGAGAAACAAAATGAAGAATCTTTGGACGTTATTTTCTATAAGCTCCAAATTATTCATGTCTAATCACTAATGTCCCCATCAACTTTAACTTCAACTACTTTTTATTTTTATAAAGTAAAATTTATTTAGACAGATAAACATGAAATATAATATTATTAACCAATGGTTTAGTTTCATAGTGACACAACTTTTCGTCTTGCTCCTTTTTCTTGAAGTAATATTAAATATATATTAGCTAGCTAGGTTTTAAATTCGCCATATTTTAACTTACTTTAATAATGATGATTATCATGATATAAAGAAATAGAATATAATGCAATATTTAAAAGAAAAAGGTGGAATGCATTTGCCTTCTAGTTTACTAATACTAAACATGCATGTTTTGCATTAAAAATGCTTGCAAAATATGTATAATTTGTCTAACTTAGAGAGTGAGATAAATCAAATTCAAACTAGCTATAAGTTTCTAATGAAAGAATAAATGTTATATTTGCTCTATTTCTACTTTGGTACTGACTTTTGGAATTGTATCATTGAAAACACTTCTTTCAAAAAACATTTAATTTGTCATGAATTGAAAACAACTTCTCATAACTTATTTTAAGAAGAGCAAGAGCAACATATGTATTTTTCAAATACCGAAAGTAGGTTTTAAACACAAAAAACTATGAAGCAATCAATGTAAGCTATTGCAAATACCACTTCAATTCAATTTGGGTAAATCTTGAGAATGTGTAATACTCAAGCTAATTAGGGATCAGGGTCGGTCCTAGACATTCGGGAGCCCTAGGCGAATTTTAAATTTGGGGCCCTTTGTTAAAATTAATTTATTTTTTAAAGGCAAAAATATTAATTAAATATTGACATATTATTTTATTTAACATATTATTTTTTAGATAGATAACTAAATAACAAACTTTTTTAATTTTTAAAAGATTCAACCATGTATTTTTTGTATAACTTTTAATATTAAAAATATTATTTTAGCCGAAACAAATTTTACAAGTATATGTGCGTCATTAACTCTATTTTATTCTTTTACAAATATCATAATTGATTGTTTGACTTTATTTAATTTCGTGACATTCTTAACTCTATCAATTATAAATTATCATATATAGGAAAAGTTATAAATCATATATAAAACTAAGAAAAATATACACATACATATAAAAATATGGATGGGGCTAGACCAATTTTATTGGGGGCGAAATTATTTTTTGCAATGTACTAAGTGAGAAAGTAATAAGCAGAAAAATCCTATTGTAAAGAAAAGAAATCTTATTCTTTTTATAATAATTAAGAAAGAAATTTTTGTAAAGTACCTATTAAGTAAAAAAATTGACAATACATCATTAAGTAAGGAAAGGGATTAAAAAAAATAATTACTACGAAATAAAAATAAAAAAGATAAACAATTATTACAAAAGAAAAAAAGTTAAATACCATATTACAATCAAAATAGAAGAAAAAAACTTAATATTGAGATTTGAACCATAGAGTCATAGACCTCCCATTCATTAATAATAGAAAGTCTTACAAAGTTAGTCAAGATACATGTTATGTACATAAAATTACTAAAATAAAAAATATTTAATATTATAATTCTTTTAAAGGCCTATATATAAATGTTGGGGCCCTCCGAACTGGGGACCCTAGGCGCCGACCCAAGTTGCCTAGCACTTGGGCCGGCCCTGTTAGGGATAGGCATGCATATGTACATAAAGTTAACTTTCACGGGAGTGAACTATTACAAAATAAATGCAATATATTCGTCTTATAATTGGATAAATTTGATCAAATCAGATATATATTGAGATTAAATGTTCATAATTGGTCGAAAACAATAATTAAGTTTACCTTATAAGGTCTTGGAGTTTTTGAGGTTGAGTTAGACCCAAACCATGTAATTGAACTTAACTCAATCCATGTAGCGAATTCTAACAATACAGAATTGGATAAATTTGATCAAATCAGACATAGACAAAACTTTTTCGAAGTAGATATGCATACGTACAACTTAAAATATAATTAATTTTCGTGAACTCGGGTGCACCAATTATTTTCACAGGGCGGACTTAAAGTTGTGATCTATATAATCATGTCAAACACTCTCAAATTTTTATCATGTACAACTAAAACATAAGTCCATTGGTCAATATGCAGTGAATTTATATTCTATAGTAGAAATAGCAATGATAAAATAATCATTAGTAGTATCATTTATGAACACCAACTTTTGGGCAAATTCCGGGTTTTACTCAACTTGTTGGCCCTGATGGTATTTCCGGGTCAAACTTAATTGGTATGTACCTCAATAGCTAATCAAATACTAATTCAAAAGTACAATTCGTGCAAATTATTTTCGGATTTTTGCACTTTGCACTACCGAAATATGGAAAATAGGCACTTTGCACCGTCAAAATATAAAAAATGTAGTACTTTGCACCCTCTTTTATATTTAGGCAAAAACTCAAGGGCAAAATAGGTAATTCAATTATAAATCTTTGGCACTTTGTACCCCCAAAACTTGAAAATTTGGCACTTTGCACCCACAATATAAAATTAACTCTTATCACCCTCGAATTAAGAACAAATTAGCAACTTGCACCCCCAAAACACAATAAATGGACACTTCGAACCTCAAAACACATAATTAACACTTAAGACCCTCAAATTAAAAATAAACTCAAACCCCTCATTTTTTTCGACATAGCTGACCATCGGAGTGAAAAAAAAAATATAAGGCAAAAAAGGTAAGTTTCCGATCCGATTGAACAACCTACATTTATATACATATATACAAATTAAATACCATGAATTTGGAATGATTATTTCATATAAAAAATTAACAATCATGAATTATAGCTTGTACAAATTAAACATGCTATGCAAAACAGTTGACTAAGTAAAAATTGGTAAGTTCAACTTTGCCTTAGATCTTTTTCACCCCGATGGTCGACTTTGAGGAGAAAAGGAGGGGTTTGAGTTTTTTTTTTTTTAATTTGAGAGTGTTAAGTGTTAATTTTGTGTTTCGGGGTACAAACTGTCAATTTATTGTGTTTCGAGGGTGCATGTTGCTGATTTGTTCTTAATTCGAGGGTGATAAACGCTAATTTTATTTTGAGGGTGCAAAGTGCCTATTTCTCAAGTTTTGGGGATGTAAAGTGCCAAAGATTTATAATTGAATTACCTATTTTGCCCTTGAGTTTTTGCTTGAAAATAAAAGAGGGTGCAAAATGCTATATTTTTTATATTTTGAGGGTGTAAAGTGCTAAATCTAAGTTTCGAGGGTGCAAAGTGCCTATTTTCTATGTTTTGGGGGTGCAAAGTGAAAAAAACCCATTATTTTCCCAAACATTACTCACCAAATCAAATATTCAAAATCAGCATACACTTGTTGTTATCCTTTTTCCCATTGACATTTTAAATTTAAACGTAAAACTCAATTATCAGATAAGACGTTAGCCCGCTCTAGCTATATATATAGGGCATCTAGCCAATCAATTCTTTTTTGAATCAAAATGATTCGAATGTATTCTTTTGAATATTTAGCTTAATTTTTGTTTGTTTTTAGGAACACAAGAAGATAATAATTAGTTCGAAAACTCAGAGTTTACAATATCCAGAATAGATAAAATTCTTAAAAGAAAATTGAGCCACTACATGAGCCGCTTTGTTCCCATCTCTGCCAATGTGATTTGCCCGGGAAAAAAAAATATTTAGCTTAATTTTAAACGGCATATATATATAATTAAGAGCCAAACTCAACCTAAGGTAGCAAACGATCAATTTAATTACTTTCTAGGATATCTACATATAAAAGGGCATGTATTTATAAATTCATCAAAAAAAAAAAAAAAAAAAGCACATTTACTTATAATTACTAAAAAAAGAAAAGAGATGGGAATAATATAAGACTGACTTTGTATCTTAATTGAACATGCTAAGATTCGCCTTTAGTAGCAATCCCGAGGTCGAGGAAATGTGCTAGAAGAATCGTGCGATTTTAAACCTGAATCTAGATCTTCAACACATCCTCGAAATTTAAAAATATCGAATGGAACTATCTAAATATTGTCAAGATATCTTACCAAATTATATTTAGATAGACTATTAGCGTGATAATTATGAAAGCTGTTAGCAACATATACATCATGGCCATGGATCAAAATTTCCATCTTTTCCATCGAAAAGTTTCCGTTTTTTTATCAGGCGAAACGAAAATAAAATGTAATTTCGAAATAATTTATTTGCCTTAAACTCTGTTATTTTCCTAAATTTAGTAATTTTTTTTACAAATTTTCCTTAGTGTTTCCGAAACATTTCCGAATAGTTTCGAAAAGTTTCCAATATTTGACTGACCGAAACATATATTTAAACCGAAATTTTGATCCATGATCATGGCTAAAATTTAAGGAGAATCCCTTATCTCAAACTCTTCATATGTTCAAAACCACTTACTTAAGAAGCATTGGAGTGATCTTATCGGAGTTGTCTTTACCGTGAATAAAAATTTCATTTTTAGTGTATCTTTTGGTCAACTAAATATTAAAAAATTTCAAAATCTTTTGAAAACGTATCAAAAATCCAAGAAAAATTATGAAAAAATTATTTAAAAAAATAATAATTTCAAGGCAAACAAAGAATTTTCATATGGACGAGCATTGGATGACAAGTGTACAAACATTTTAATTTGGCATAAGATCTGGAATCAAATTAGTGGCTGGTTAGAGACATAATTGACATAGAAATTAGGTACAATATTGAGCAAATAAATTAGGCTGAAGATACGATTTGGAGGGGCATGTTCCCTTGCCTTTAGGACCCACAAATTCTAGAATTGAATTAGATATCATCTTAACTTAGTGCTAAATCAATCATTTTTTTTAGATGCTAAATCAATCATTTTTACCCACAATATATAAAGGTAATGTTTTTTTCCATCAAAATTATATATTAGTTGGCTTGAGTTGCCGTAAAATGTATACTATATATATTTCATTTAAAGATCCTGGACTTTTATTCTGCTCAATTTGCCATGCTTAATACTTCATATTGGTGGCCATTAATTAATCATTTTCGTCGTACTTAAAATAAACATACTTTTTTTTTTTTTTTTTTGAGAATCACGAAAATAAACATACTTAATTCTTCAATTTATAGCTCGAAGTGCAATCATGAATTATAAGTGGAGAAGGTAGCTACATGAATATTTTTTCCTAGCAAAAAAAAAAAAAAATAAAACTTTTTTTTTAGATGACCGGTTAATACATTCTTACATCAAACACTATATCGAATCAAAACTATTACAATTATATCAAAGTGAACTAATTACTAGTATTAAACTAAAGAAAGGCTAGTATGAAACTAAAGAAATACCACATTCATGAGAGTTGAATCCATGACCTCCTGGTCATGGAGCCTCATTCTTAACCACTTACAGTGAAAGAATGTGTAGATTACCCCTTAAAAAAATGGTTGGTTGGGATTTTTATTATTTAAGATTATATAGGGGCACATTACTCTTTAACACAAAAATTAAGTATTGTTTGAAAGGTTAAGGGAGGCGAGTAGACTTTATTTTTATTATCAGAGTACCTCGGTTTTTTTATTTGTTGTTTTGGAGTATTGCACACAGATCAAGAAATATTATAAATAGTAACCCTAAAATATCTTTTTAATTAAATATTCACATCATTAATTAGCGTTAATTACAAGAAATAACAAGAAGAGTAAAACTGGTAGAAACAAATTAATTTTACATTGAACTTCTAAAACAACCAATAAAGTTTAACAATTTTTTATTTTTTGCCAAAGCTACAAATAAAAAAATTGGAGTATCATAGCTTAAAAAAAGGAAAGAATATTACAGTGATGTAAATTATCTATTACAAATATCTCAATCACACAAAAGTCATTGCTAACAACTCCTATTTAAAAGAGAATCTACGCTCACAAATCACCATCACACAAAAGTAATTGTTAGAGTGCACATTGTACGATATTGTGGTTTTATTAGCTAAATTTGTATCATACCAATTGTTGCGATTTTAAAATTCAAAACAAAACTTCACTTTTGAATATCACACTAATGCACCTAGTACAGTTCGATTTTGGTACGGTACTGTACGGTTTTGAGGTTCTAGAAATATTTTGCGTTGTACTATTTTTCTCTTATAGTCGACTGATAGTTGAAAAAACAAAAAATCCAATAGAATAAATTGGTGATTTTTTCCTTTTTGCATAATACTTTATAATTGAACGAGTTACATAATAATATCCTATGTGTTTTCTTTTATTTTTCAATGGTTATAATTATTATTTAGGCTCATAGTGCACATTAAGTGAGAACCTCTCCCAACAGGTATTCGAACCTGAGTTTGCTACTTATAATATCCTATAAATAACTTAGCCTTAACTACAATAGGTCATTAAAAAAATTACAAATTTTTTTTTGCCATTTGTTATGTCTTTTAATGGTATATTTATTTACTAGTTAGTTTTTATGTTTCAAATTTTTATTTTTGGACTTTTAATTTTATAAATTAAAAATTTAACTTACACAATTATATGTTATATTTGAGTATATTTTTTGAGTTATAATTATTAATATTGGACTATGTATTATAAGGACACGTTGTAAGATAATAAATCTTAAATTTTATTGGATAAACTATTAAATAATTAATTTACTTCTATTTACGGTATAGTACGACTTTTTGTCGTGTTCAATTTTTAAGATCTATATCATATCAAATAATTCCGTACGGTTTTCATATGTACCGACGCCTACAGTTTTTAGAAAATAAACCTAAACTTCCGTACAATGCAGTACGATTCGATACAATACAGTACGGTCTCGAAAACCATGTGCACCCCTAGTAATTGCTATTACCTTATTTTTAAAAAAGAATCTTCAACTCACAAGTTGGTGGAATTGACAAAATCCTAATAGAAAAGTCTCATTAATATTTTTACACTCAAAAAATTATACATGTGGAAACATGTGCAAGAATCAATTAATATAAATAGGCAATTCCCACATCCTTCATTTCAAAGGGGGGAGAACTGAAATCTTGCCTATAAAGTATGCCCTCTTCCTAGGGTTAGGCTAAAGTGCTCTTTCCCCATTTTATTCAAATCTGCCTAGTTTTTCACTCATTGTTCTTCAATCATTTCAAGAATCTATTTATAGTAACTTTTTCATTCTTAAAAAAAAAATAGGGTTATACTTGTACAGTTGTACTATATATATAGTCAACCAAAAAGTGAGAAATAATGATAAAAAAGGTGGTTAGGCTAGAAGGGCCTCAGGTTGTTCGAACGACAATGTATGCTGAATGCCAGAAGAACCAGGCAGTAAATATTGGAGGGCACGCGGTGGATGGATGTCGGGAGTTCATGGCCGGAGGCCAAGAAGGGACTGATGCTTCCCTCAGTTGTGCCGCATGCGGCTGCCACCGCAGCTTTCACCGGAGGGTGGTGGAGACCGGGGTTGTTGGTGATAGCTCATCAGCTAATTAAGTCTTGAAATTATCAATGTCTTCTATCTCATATCTCATGTTTGACAAAATTATAATAATTGATATTATATTGCATGAGAAAACTTAATAAAATATATTTAAATTTTGAATGTGTTGTCCTTAATTAGTACTACAACTATTTTATATCTAATTACTCACCAATAGGTCAATGAGGCTATAGTCTGTTGGTAAGACTGATGCCAAATGACCAAGAGGTTATGTGTTTAATTCTCATTAATGTCGAATTTATTTCAATTTAATACAGTGGTTGGTACGTACGTAGCTTTTGCTTTTGTGATTTGGCTGTATTCGAATAACAAATTTGAAATAATTTTAAGCTGCGAAAAACTAACCTTATATGAAGATGGGTTTTGGATATTCCAATTGGTTCGTACCTAAATCTTATTTTTATAAAACCCGATTGTAGAATACATGAACTTACATAATTTAGGTACGAACCAATTGGAATATCCAAAACCCATCTTTATATAAGGTTAGTTTTTCGCAGCTTAAAATTATTTCAAATTTGTTATTCGAATACAGCAAAATCACAAAAGCAAAAGCTACGTACCTACCAACCACTGTATTAAATTGAAATAAATTCGACATTAATGAGAATTGCACACATAACCTCTTGGATGTATTCGAATAACAAATCACAAACCCTTTAAGTACTAAACTTTCTTTTATCTTCAATTTGACTCTTCGCCATTCGAAAATCACTATTGTCTTTACATTTTTTTATGATATCTTAATTTAGTGCAAAACTTTATGTAATAAATATTTTATTATTATATATATATATTAACTAATATAATATTAGGCCCGCGCAAACTTTTTCCGAGAGAACTTTTACCAAGAACCAAAGGAGGACAGAATGCTCGAGAAATCCAACTCATGTTCAATTAATTTATTAGCTTTTTCTCATAAAACAATAGCAAAGACAACATTTTTAATTTGAATGCTACATCTTTGTTTCACAAACATTCGTTTTTTCGTCAGTGGGATGGGACCCACATACCTTATTCATGTTTTCTTGACATATTTTAAATTTATTTATCTGTTTAATATATCACAATTATTCATAAAAAAAAAAGTATATATATATACTGTTTTCGTTGCCCCGTATTTTATTGGATATATGGGTATCACATCTATAAGTTTAGGGGCGTTTTGCAATTTTAAAAGATGTATTGATAGCTGAAAATTAATGGAGAAACATTCAACACAATACTAACAATGAATCTGACTCTCATAAGCATGGTCAAAATTTATTACTCTCAACATTTGATACACAAAAATATTAAATCTTTTTGCACATTATTTTTCATGAAATCTAGCATGCCAGAACAAAAGATGACTAAAATCTTATTTTATCTCATACTCAAACTTTTACGACTCACCAAGGTTGTTTGGAATGATGCAAAGGCTTAAACTAGTGCTATCATACCTAAAAAAAACATAACCTATGAATGACAAGTGAACATAACCTTAACTTCACTTAATGATAGAAAAGAAAAACATGTAATAAAAAATACACAGACAATGAACAAGTATTGGTAGTGTAAGAGGTCACCTTTTGTTGAATTTTAGAAAGTAGACAATATCATAATGCAAGGATGACGTAAAATAAGAAATCCTCAACTACTTCCTTCTGAATAAGATCGCATGATTGATCTTAAGCTAATATCTCAGACCCTGGCTTAAAAATGCGACCTCAGAGAAAAATGCTTTAAAGAATTTCTTCTTACGTAATACAACGCCTGAAACACAGGGACTCTTAGTGGTAAGTTTTAAATAAAATTATTCTAGAAACATGATATAGTCCATATGGAGAGGAAGCAATTGTCGAATTTGCATTGGAAATCTAGTTTAAAATCAGGAAATACAAATTGAAAAGAGTTATCACTGCTAATCATCTTTAAGAATGAAAAGAAAAAATAAACTCAAACAAGCTAGCTCAAAATGTAGAAGTAAAGTTCAAATTGTATGCGAAATTTACACAACCAATAAGTTATGTACAAAAATTCTGGATTTGATGACATTTTCCCACAACTAACTCCACAAAGGAACCAAATATAAATAATGGCAAAGGAACTTATTATATACAATTCTTTATATAGAACAATACAAAAGAAAGCTTCACATGTGGCACGGAGGAATGTTGAAAGCAAAGATCATTTTGCAGTCACCTTACAGGACTCCAATTACAGTGATTTCGAACTTTTAAGTGACTTCAAATATAACGTAACTTCAATTGTGCAAGTCCTGCATTTATGAGTCAGAATAAAGAATAAATCCATGAAGAAAAGATGCCACAAAAATGGGATTAAGCTACGGTTGTAGAATTAGGATTGTTGATAAGTATATATATTTTATCCAGATCCGGTCAAAGTCCAATCCAATGTGCATACGAGGATATGTATTCCAAAATAAAGGAGCGAATGTGAATCTAAGTCAATTTGATATGTTAGAAATCATAATCCAACAATAAATACCTGTATATATACATAAGATTTTGTTTATATACGTAATTTTTTTTTTTTTTGAGGAACCATGAAATTTCATTAATGATGTAACTCGGAGTTTACAATATCAAGAATTGAAAGTGGTAAAAAATTCGACACAAAAGACTCGGTAGAAGATAATTTGGCTATCTCGTGTGCCGCTCGATTTCCTTCTCTTAACACATGTCAAACTTTGAAAATTTCGAAACCGCTCGCTAATCTTTCGATGTCGGCAATAATGTTCCGGTAAGGCGTATGAGAACCAACATCTCCTTCAATGGCAGCCATAATGTTACTCGAATCACCCTCTAATATGATCTTGTTCCAATTTTGTTCCCGAGCAAACTCCAAAGCTTTAAGAGCAGCCATTGCCTCAGCCGAAGAAGGATCAAGAGGCATGAGAAAACAAGAAGAAAACCAAGCAAGACAATTACCAGAATGAGATCTTGCAAGACCCCCTAACCCACAACAATTTTCATTACACAATGAGGCGTCAAAATTGATTTTTATTTCACCCATTGGAGGAGGTTCCCATCCAACTCCAGTTCTCCGGTTGCCAATGTTTACACTTGGTTTAAGTACTTTAGATCTAGCTCCTCTTAAGGCTTGCAAATATTTCTTCGAAAAAGAAATAACCTCAATTGCCGAGTCATGAGTATTCTCAAAGAATCTCTTGTTTCTAGCATGCCAAACAGACCAACAGACAACAACACAAAATTCGAACTCTACCACATCCAACTTCTTGCGCATATCAAGTATCCAATCAAGTAGAGAATTACCTCTTTGAAAATGGATAGACCAAGGTATTCCACTAAGAGCCCAGACTTGTCTAGCAAAGGTGCATAAAGATAAACTATGAATAGCATCTTCGTCGAAACTATGGCAGATTTCGCACGAAGCCACCTCCAAGACTTTACGTTTTGCAAGATTTAAACGCGTAGGAAGATGATTCTTACACGCTCGCCAAAGGAATATTTTTATTTTGCTTGGAAGATTAATTGACCACAACCATATAAGTAATATTAACAATGTTTTATCGTCACTCAATCAAAACAGAAACTCATAGTTTATTCACTTTAGCTTTCACCTAACAATGAATCGATTTTGTCAAATATGCAAAAGAAAAGACTTTACAGTTTAGAAATTTAAGTAGATAGATGATAATTTGTACCCTACAATATCAAAATAGCTTTATTTACACATAAGAGCAGCAACGCCAACATCTGTAATATGGCTGGTAAATTTTTTAAAACACCATGAGGGACAACAGTGAAGGAAGGAATCAAAGTTTCCAAATCAAGTAGACTTGTAAAAGGAAATATCAATATTTAATCATATAACTAAATCTGTTTATTTTAACATGTACCATTCTGTCAAGTTACATCTGCTAAGATTCAAATGCAGCACGGCATTGACAGCTGCATAAACACAAAATGAGTCAATATAGATAATGACCTATCATGAGAAATATTTTGGTACGGTTCGATTTTAGTACGGTACTGTACGGTTTTGAGGTTCTAGAAATATTTTGCGTTGTACTATTTTTCTCTTATAGTCGACTGATAGTTGAAAAAACAAAAAATCCAATAGAATAAATTGGTGATTTTTTCCTTTTTGCATAATACTTTATAATTGAACGAGTTACATAATAATATCCTATGTTTTTAATTTCTTTTATTTTTCAATGGTTTTAATAATTATTTAGGCTCATCGTGCACATTAAGTGAGAACCTCTCCCAGCAGGTATTCGAACCTGAGTTCGCTACTTATAATATCCTATAAATAACTTAGCCTTAACTACAATAGGTCATTAAAAAACTCACAAATTTTTCTTTTTGCCATTTTTTATTTCTTATAATGGTATATTTATTTACTAGTTAGTTTTTATGTTTCAAATTTTTATTTTTGGACTTTTAATTTTATAAATTAATAATTTAACTTACACAATTATATGTTATACTTGAGTATATTTTTTGAGTTATAATTATTAAGAGGGAAAAACACTTTTGGTCCCAAACTTTACCTCAGAAAATACATTTTGTACCATGCTTTGCAGAAAAATAGATTTGGTACCACAATTTAGAGAGTCTTGACACATTTAGTCATTCCATTAAATTTTGGACGGAATTTTCGCGCGTGACTGTCACGCTCGCGTTAAGTTCAAAATGATCACGAGTTTTGCACGTGATAAATCGGGCAAAACACTTTTGGTCCCAAACTTTACCCAGAAAACACATTTGGTACCATGCTTTGCAGAAAAACAGATTTCGTACCACAATTTATATACTCTTGACATATTTAGTGTCTCCGTTAAAGTGATAAAAATCACATATAATGAACAGACAACAGTTTCTCCAAAAGATTTGATAAAAATCACAAAATATACTTAAATCATTGAAAATATTCTTAACAAAAGTACCTTGGATACCTGACTTGGTGTACTTTGACTTGCACTTGTATTCCAATGTTGATACAAGCACCAATCAAAATTTTCATTTTTTCCATCGAAAACATCGAAAAGTTTCCCTTTTTGAATCAGTCAAAACAAAAACAAGATGTAATTCCGAAACTATTTATTTGCCTTAAACTCTGTTATTTTCCTAAATTTAGTAACTTTTTTTACAAATTTTTCTTAGTGTTTCCGAAACATTTCCGAATAGTCTCGAAATTTTTTCAATATTTGGCTCTCCGAAACATACATTCGAAACGATATTTTGATCCATGGATATAAGTGCAAATCAAAGTGCACCAAGTCAGATATCCAATGTACTTTTGTTAAGAATATTTTTAATGATTTAAGTATATATTGTGATTTTATCAAATCTTTTAGAGAAACTGTTGTTTGTTCATTATATGTGATTAATGGAGACACTAAATGTGTCAAGAGAATGTAAATTGTGGTACTAAATCTGTTTTTCTGCAAAGCATGGTACTAAATATGTTTTCTGGGGTAAAGTTTGGGACCAAAAGTGTTTGTTCGAACGACGAGGTATGCTGAATGCCAGAAGAACCAGGCCGTAAACATCGGAGGGCACGCGGTGGATGGATGTCGGGAGTTCATGGCCGGAGGCCAAGAAGGGACTGATGCTTCCTTTAGTTGTGCCGCATGTGGCTGCCACCGCAACTTTCACCGAAGGGTGGTGGAGACCAGGGTTGTTGGTGATAGCTCATCAGTTAATTAAGGCTTGAATTCATCAATGTCTTATATCTCATATCTCATGTTTGACAAAATTATAATAATTGATATCGCATGAGAAAGATTAATAAAATAAATTTACATTTTGAATGTGTTGTCCTTAATTATTATTACAACAATTGTATATCTAATTAATTATTATTACAACAATTACTCAACAATAGGTCAGTGAGGCTATAGTCTGTTGGTAAGACTGATGCCAAATGACCAAGAGGTCATGTGTTTAATTCTCATTAATGTCGAATTTATTTCAATTTAATACAATGGTTGGTACGTACGTAGCTTTTGCTTTTGTGATTTGGTTGTATTTGAATAACAAATTTGAAATAATTTTAAGCTGCGAAAAACTAACCTTATATGAAGATGGGTTTTGGATATTCCAATTGGTTTGTACCTTAATCTTATTTTTTTAAAACCCGATTGTAGAATACATGAATGAATATGTGTTGCAATTTTAAATGAGGCTCATTACCCTTTAAGTACTAAACTTTCTTTTATCTTCAATTTGACTCTTCGCCATTCGGAAATCAAATCACTAATTAGTCTTTACATTTTTTTATGGTATCTTAATTTAGTGCAAAACTTTATGTAATAAATTATTTTATTATTATATAGATATTAACTAATATAATATTAGGCCCGTGCAAACTTTTTTCGAGAGAACTTTTACCAGGAACCAAAGGAGGACAGAATGCTCGAGAAATCCAACTCATGTTCAATTAATTTATTAGTTTTTTCTTACTAGGAAGGTGCACGTACGTTGTACGTGTCTAGTTAATTTCATGGATATTTTTTATGATTTAGGGTAAAATTAATTTGATTATGTCATAAAATAGAACAAATTAATCCGTTTTTCACCTATTTAATTAATTTTTCACCGGTTTAGCCTATTTTTTAGCCGATTTTATTCATTTTTACCACTTTGAATTTTTTCACTGTTTTACCCTTTTTTTTATTGGTTATAACTTATTTTCACTGTATTTAATTCATAGTAGTTAAAAGCGAGAAAAGCGCTCACTATAGTGCGCTTTTCGCTATAGCAAGACTTCCTCGCCTCATTGCGATTTGTGCTATTTGGGCTATAGCGCAACAGCCCATAGCGCCAAATAGTGCGCTATTTAAGGAAAATTGGAAAATAGAAAGTAAAAAAAAGAAAAAAAACTTGGTGAAATTAAGTAACTTGATTGTATAATTAATTGTTGGTTTTCCTAATACAAATGAAATTTACCATTAGGTTAATTTAGCAGAAATTTTATTGGTTTATGTAATTGATTTTCCCTATGTTTATATAAAATTTATAATTTTATATAAATTTTTGGAATAGTATATAGTCACTCAAGTTACAATTAATAGCACCATTCATTACCAACTCTATGACATCTAACAGAAAAATAACAGCGTGGCAGACACAAACATTAAACCCACAAAATTGGGAGGGAGAAATTAGAGTAACTGGCACCAAAACTCTACCCTCATCCATGTAAATCACTCAAAAACCTAATAAGTGTTTTATTTTCTGCCTCCTTATATAAACTTTGCTAACCCTTATTGATCTCTACAAATTTCATTACTAATTTTGATTTCAAGTTAAATGGCATAGAGGGTGCACTGGATTATCCAAAACTCCTCTCTATGGTAAGATTTATTAATTCAATATTGTTCTAATTTTTTTTCCTTTGTAAAGGTGTATTAATCTTGGGTAATTGTAAATTATTTTTTCAATTTTAGATAATTTTTACTTGTTATTTGATGTAGTTGAGTTGTGTCTTTATGTTCATTGTAAAGAGAAAAGAAATTTATTGTGATATAAACATGAATTATGCTGCAATATTTGATGGGTGCAATAGATTTTATTTTTTGTGTACTGATACATATACTATTTTTTTTTTTATAAATATAGATACTAATTTACATCCATCAAAATTCACTATAAAGATGTATCCTGGTGGAATCTTGTTGCATGAACCTAAAAGAAGGTATATTGGTGATGAATTGTGTTATTAATTGTAACTTGAGTGACTATATATATTGTTCTTGAAAGTTGAGTGATCATTATGTATTTGGAGTCAAACTTGGGTGACTAAATATGTATTTTTCCCGAATGTAAAGTAAACTTGCTGGCATTCATCCAACACCCAGGTAGATTAAATCCACCGGGATAGGTACTAATTTTCCGTCGTGACCAACAACCATCAGTTGTAAGTTGGTTGGCAAGGTGAGAGCTTCAAGCCTAACTTCTGGTGACGGTTTTAGTTAGGTTATGAGAGCATTTTTGCTTTTTCCCCACATATATTTAATACTTTTGTGGACGTTTAGGAAGTTATATTTTAGCTCATTCTTTTCAAATTTTGAGGTTTCCAAAATCCAAATTTAATACTTTCATAATAAATTGCATGGTCACGTATGTTTCTCAAATATGTACATAACATTTAGAACTCAAAACTCTAAATTTAGCATTAAGCATATGAAATGGACTGAATCCATTTAAATGAATTGGGTTTAATTAATCTCAAAAATCTCAAAAGTTAAGTCAAGATATCAGAATTCGTAAAATATTATGTAAGGATTAATGCATGAGAGACTTTTATTTTCGATCAAAAGAAAAGAATAAAGAGATATTAAATTATTGATTCTTATATGATTTAGTAATCATTAATTGAAATCAAGACTTTAGACTTGTATATCCAGCTGGTATTTTCATTAAAAGTGGTAAGACAGGATCATGTGCATTCCTATAGGACTTTGAATCGCTATCGGTTTGTTTATATAATTAATAAAATAAATCATGTGACTGAAATTCAAGTAATTGTGCAGACAATCTCATGAGATTGGCTTTGGACCCGAAGATACTTTTTTTTTTTTTTTTTCTTTTCAATTTACTCTATTAATTAATAGTAGGTGGGGCATATTGTAACCTATTATTGGTCTATTATGGTTCTCTTAATTTCACGTAACACGTTTAATGTCATGATTTCACCTAACTCGGACCATATGACTAATAAATTAATAATGTGATGTATTTAAATCATAAGGTTTATAAGTGTTTCTAAATCATATCTAGGCAAGAATTTTCTATTCATTTTCAAATAAATATAGAAAAGTGTGTCATATGTTGTGCTAATAATATGAGGATATTAACATGAGTAAGGTGATATATATATATATATATATGAAAATTTAAAAAGCAAATTTTATTACATGGGATTTTCTCTATTAATGTTATCCATGTGATTATATAAAATTAAATTACCCTATCTCCTTAGAATTATCATGTCTTAAACATTGTAGTATTTAAACATTTAAAACCTCAATAATTCGACGTTATTTAGTACTAAATATGGTTTATCTTGCTTTATTATATATGTAGCGAGTTATCCATTGTGTTATATACATGATAATTTAACCCTTATATTTTCATCTTTAGATCTAATTGTTGATTTCATGTTATTTAATACTAAATTTCTTTTGGTAAGAAACTTGAATTTTTTTTCGATATCTTGATAAAATAAAAAACTAAATAGATAATATTATATCCAACAAATGATGAAATTTTGTTCTAGCAACTTTTTTTTCATTTTCTGGGACACAGTCCAATTGGACAGTGAAAACCAACAGGTGATTGGTCTAGTGGAAGGGACTAGTCACTACAAAGTAGCGGACTCAGGTTCGAATTCCTGTTGGGAGAGGTTCCCACTTTATGTGCCCGACGCGCCTCGAAAGGGATTAAACCCTTGGGAAACCAAAAAAAAAAAAAAATAGGACAGTGAAAGATATATATAAAATGTTGCTTAGACAAAACCTAAAAACGCCAAAATGCCATTTGATTGAAAAAGACTTTATATTTCATTCTTCTCTAATTATAATATAATTCTGATCACATAATCCAACACAAAACACATTAATACCACTAGGCATATATAATCTTTTACACGTTGAAAGAAAATTAAAGAGAAATTGAATGAAAAAGGATTAAAAAAAAAAATCATCATCACTTAATTTATTCACAGAAAAATACACTAAACATAAATCTTATCATGTTCATTAGTTAAAGTGATTCTAAAAAAATTAATTAATTGAACTAAATCTTTATTTATTTATTAAATTAATGTGGCTCATAGCATTTTTTTATTATCTTAATATGTTTTTCATTTTTTTTACAATAACATGTTTTTCATTTTGATGTTAAACAATAATTTAATATGTGGATATGATTTATGACAATTGTTATTGAATGGGGGAATTTGTGACTATGACTATTTTTGGTCCAACCAAAATATCAATTTAATGATATTAAATTAATTGTAAAGTATTAACTGATATTTTGAAAAATAAATCTTCATTTTCAATTGATTTTTACTGTTAATTATTAGCCTAAAAACGTTCTGACAAGGCATACATTTATAAAGTTATATAAGAAATGTGTAAGAAATCGAGGGTAATTTAGTATTTAACTCAAAATTACAACAATTACAAAATCTAATTTTATGCAATTGCAAACCTATGATGCACGGATACTTCAAAAAATTATAAAATGCCGTGTCGGACTCTTTTCGGATACGATACTCCTCGGATACTCGTGGGATACGTATTCGACACTCCACGTGGCGCGTCGGTAAATATAATTAAAAAGAAAAGTTGGACACACGTATCGGATACTTATTTAGACGTATCCAACACATTTTATATTCTAAATTTTGCTAAGTCACCATAATTGGTTAGAACAATCAACAATGTAAGGCGTCAAACCACACTTTGTATTATAAACAAGTGCAATACATGATAGTTTGTCTATAACGGAACATGTTTTATCTAACATAATAAAACAATGAACATTATGTATAATTAATAGTATTGAATTACTAAATAATATTTTTTTTCGAAAATTATGCAATTTAGTACTTATGAAACTTAAGTTAACTTATTGCAATATATATGAATATAAACATATTTATTATTTTACTTATTTATATATGCATAATTATAATAAGTTTATATTTTTTATATTCGTATCCATGCCGTTTCGTATCCAGTAGATTTTATAAAATCCGCGTCGCCGTATCTGTGTCGTGTCGTACTCGTATCGACGTATCCGTATCCGTGCAACATAGTTGCAAACACAACTCCGGTGCATATTTCGAAAATTTATAAACACCAACGGCTTATTTTTCAATGGAATTGCATCAAAAAATACTCCCTCAGTCCCATTATTTTTACTCCATTACCTACAATATTCGGTCAAACTTTTCAATCTTTTAATTGACTAATCATATTAAATAACTCACGTTTGTGATATATTATACATTTTAAATATTATTATATATGATATCATATGATATTATCAACTTCTAAATAAAATAAATTAATTTAATTATTTATTATAAATTTTATAAATTTTATTAAATTAATTGGTAAAAAGCACCAAAAAATAAAAAAAATAAAAAAAAAAAGATATAAAGAATGTAAGCAATAACAGATTTTTCTCCAAACGTAGAAGCTCTGGCAAACACCCTTTAAAAAATAACAACACCACAGCCACAAGCTCATTATACGAACTTTTCGTTTTTTTATTTTATTTTATTTTATTTTTTCTTTTTTATTTTATGGGGAGACCGTAGCCCCTGCCCTATAACGGTCTGTCATGCATAACTATCGTTTTAATTAATGACAGTAACATAATGTGTCTATTTTCGTTTAAAATTGAATATTAAACTCATCCATTAGAAAAGTCATAGGAAGTAATACTTTGAAAAAAGTCATAGGAAGTAATACTTTGAAAAGTATATGAAATTGATAAGAAATGGTTTCGATAAATTGTTCAATTAAGTAGTGAAAATATATTAATATATATTTAAACTCATAACTTTACAAAACATATTACGGTAGATTGCTTTAATATAATATGACTCAATCGAATCTACGAAACGTAGTTTTAATATGACATTCAATCCGGCTCTATTCTAATCCACCTTAATTACATATATCCTACCAAACGGCCCCAAAGTATATATAGCAATTTTAAATTAGTATCATGGATAGTGCTGTCAATGGTTGGATTCTGGTCGGATTAGGCTCGTTCAAATCCGGCTACATTTATATTGGATTCAGATTGTGCTCGAATCTAGATTTTTTGAATCTAATGGATCTTGGTCGGATTTGGCTGAATATCAGATCTTTTTTTAATTCAATAAAAATTCATTTAAAAAATTAAATTAATGTTTTTTTCCTAAAACAATTTTATTAACTTTTCAGTTTTATTTAATTTTAGCTCACATGTTCAAATTTTCTTTACTAATATTCTTATTTGTAAATGAAAATATTCGTTTAAATAAATTTAGAAACGAGCTATAAATTACTTTTTTCTGAAATTGATGGTGAAATATTATTAATGGTAATTACTTTTATAAAACATTATGTATATATATATATATATATATATATATATATATATATTGTCGGATATGAATCTTTAACGGATCGAATCGACCTAAATCCATAATTGCTTTATGTATTTCAAATTACGAATCTTTATAATCGGATCAGGTGCATCAAATCTCTAATTGGACAATTATTCTAATAAGTCAAAACCAAATTTGGACAGATCCGAATTAAAATTCGCCCCATTGACAGCCCTAATCATGGACATGTCAATATTCAGTTGAACTTCAAGCCCAAGTTACAAAAATAATTATAAAAATTGTAGATATATATGGGCTCAATTATTGTTTAAGAGCTGGATATTTATGGACTGGGCTTCATCGGTTTCAGTAGAGAATTATGAAGCCTGATAAACCATTACATTGGGCCTGGTTCCCAAAGCAGCAAGAAGTTAGATCTATTCGAAATTTTAGGGGAAACTCAGCTGTGGTATTTTTTTTTTTTTTAATGAAACAGTAAATTATATTATTATATCATTATCACGAAATCGAATCATAAACCTCAACTTTTAGTTAAAAGTTTTTTTTATAATTAATTAAATTGAAAGTTCAATTTTGATATTTACTTCAGTTAGACAGACAAATAGGATATTTCATTTATGAGTCACATGATGAAAAAAGGTTCATAAAAAGTTGAGTCATATGAGTCCACAAGTGTACAATCAATTTGGAAACAAAAAAAAAAATGTACAATCAATTTTCCTTTTACTATTTCTTTTTTATCCTTATAAAAAGTAGTATTATGAAAAAGTGTACTTGTGCTCTTCAATTAATGTTGGATGGATTAAATTCTGAAAGGAAAAAAAAAATTAAAATTGGTCAGCGCCTGTTTGTTTGCACCTCCCAAAATATTTTCGTGTTTGAAAAAAGCAAGACAAATGCTATTTTTTATTTCTAAAAGAAATTTATAATCTCTTAATTTTCCAAACTATTCTTCCAAAATTCAAACAAATAATAATCCTTATCTCTAAAAAAAAATCTTCAAAAAGTCTATATTGATTTGATATAAAGTACATAATATATTTGTTACTCGATTTATCTCACATAACAAAGATAATTTGACATAAAGTCTTAAACATCTTACATTTTACACATAATATAAACTCTTACAAAAAAAAAAAAAAAAAAAAAAAAAAAAAAAAAAAAAAACTACACCACCTTATTTCTCAAACCATTCTTTCATAATCCAAACAAAAAATATTACGCAAATCGAGATTATTTCACAAACTCCCACCACTCTCACAAACTACTCTCCCAGTTACCAAAACAAACAGACCTTTAGGCTGTATATGGATCTAGTTTGCCTAGGTTTGATTTCACTTAAACTGGGTCAAACCCCATAAAGTAAAGATTTTGAAGAGGTTTCAGGCGAAACTCTAAGTTTCAGACAAATCGAACCTTACATAATTCTACTTGAGACCTATAAAGTCATTGATTTGACATTTATTATCTATTTTTTACACATGAAATTATTGATTTGACATCTACTACCTACTTTTCTCCTCCAAACCTCAATTCAAGTCATATCTCAAAGTTTTAAAATTCACTAACTATTATTTTAATAATATTTTGCAATCTCAATATTCCATTAAAACCATTATCCAAATTGAATTTCAAAAATTTCGAACGAAACCTCTTAAATAACTCAATCAAACTACTTACATATTAACCGTTAATTTTTTTGGGCAAATGAAAGTGTGGGCAGCTCAAAAGAGATTTGTACGTTTGGGTAAGTGGACATAAGCCCATTATTATAACCTACGGACAGAACGTTAATTGTCTCCTCAAAAGCACGAGTGGGTTGTCATAAAAAGTCTCCTGGGCCCGAAACAGAAACAAACAAAATATACTTAAATTATTGCTTTCATCATAATTCGTATAAATTCTCAATAGTGGACCCTAAATAGTAGGAACAACTATAATTTTGAAAGCCTTAATGGGCCCATGAAATTGGGCTTATTTGTACAGTTAAAATTAATACATCCTTCGTTGCTTTTTGCTTTTTTTTCCTTTTTTTTTTTACCCCTATGGTTTCTGAACGAAATTTGAGATAGAGTTGAAAAAATAAAATTTTAAATCTTTTTATATTTATGTTCTTAAAAATAGAGGTAGAGAGTTAGTGATGTCAAATTATTATTTTATGTGAGAAGCTAATTTTTGGGAAAGGGTGTTGTTTTTTGTCATTTCATTTATTATGCTCTGTTGGTTCGGTTAACTAGCCAACTTGACTGAATTTATAAAAATTATAGTAAATTATTTAACTAATATATATTTCACTAATAAGTTGATAGTATCATATGACACTATTTATATTAATATTTAAAAGATTTAATACATCACAAATGTGAATAATTTAATATAATATATCACTTAAAAAATTGAAAACTTGGACCGAATACTGTAGCAAATAGAGCAAAATAAATGAGACGGAGGAAGTATAATGACAAAGAAAATGTATTGCATGCATTAAGTTTTTTTTTCTCACGATTTAACCAATAACTATCATGTAAATATTTGATGTTTATCCGATCCGGATATAATTTTACTCTTTTTATGAATGGTGACAATTGACATTATATTCGCGCGTCTAAATAAAAACAACTATATATAAATTCAATTAAAATAATGTAATTTTAAATTGTATAAAGTTTGAAAACCAAATACTACCTAGCTAGCTCAAACAAACTTTTTAACAATTTATTCAGAGTAGAATTTCGAATGACGGTTTTTCTTATTATTTAATTTCACAATAACTAACATAATTTAATATAATTACCTCTCAAGAACAGCTGGTAGTAGAAGAAACAATTGATTGCTGATTTTGGATCCTTGAACCCATGTTCACTATCTAATTATTTTCTATTGAACTATAATTTTTCAAAGTCAATGTGCACTAATTAAATACTATTTGGAAAATTCAAGAAAAATTGTTTGTAAAAAAAATGAATTTTAATTTATAAATTCCATAGGCCTTTTCCAAAGGTTCTTTTATACATTTTTTTTTTTTTTGATAAAAAGGTTCTTATATACATAGTGTAGCTATAAAAGAGGGTAGAATTGGTGCGGTTGGTGAGAAACAAAATGAAGAATTTTTGGACGTTATTTTCTATAAGCTCCAAATTATTCATGTCTAATCACTAATGTCCCCATCAACTTTAACTTCAACTACTTTTTTATTTTTAAAAAGTAAAATTTATTTAGACAGATAAACATGAAATATAATATTATTAACCAATGGTTTAGTTTCATTGTGGGCAAAATAGCATTTTAGTCCCTTAAGTTTTACTAGTCCGCGAAAGTAGGACACTTAAATCTTCGGCAAGCATTTTTAGTCCCATAAGTTTCGTAAGTCTGCGAAATTAGGACATTTAAATCTCCGGCAAGCATTTTTAGTCCCATAAGTTTCACAAATCCGCGAAAGTAGGACATTTAAATATTCGGCAAGCATTTTTAGTCCCTTAAGTTTAACTTGTCCGCGAAATCAGGACAATTAAATTTTCGGAAAGCATTTTACATCCCTTAATTTTTATTTTCCGCGGAATCAGAACACTTCATTTTTCAGCAATCATTTACGTCCCTTAACTTTCATAAGTCGGCAAAATCAGGACACTTAATTTTCCAGCATGCAAGATACGTCCTATAACTTTTCTATACCCGCAAATTTAGTCCACTTGACTGCAATTATAGTCCACAATTTGCCAAAAATTGCATAATTGCCCATTGGACAATTTATTTGAGATGCTTTCTGGCACTATGTTTGTAACGATCCATGCAAAAAGATAATACCGCCCATCTACATAGTAAAAGATAACATAATAAGTTAATTATTTAAATTTGCATACCACCCATCTACATAGTAAAAAGTCGCACATATCTTCTTTTTCAGCAAGCATTTTACGTCACTTAACTTTCACCTATTTGTGCGATTTTTAGTTTATCAAGGCAATTTCGTTACAATAAAAAAAACCAAAAAAAATAAAAAAATTTACCTAACTGCGACTTTTGGTAAATTTTTTTTTATTTTATTTTTCATAATTTCGTAAAAATGCAGAATCGCAGTTGGCAACTGCGATTTTTCATAAAAGGTACATTTAGGGAAATACTTTTCAGTTTGAGTCATTTTGGAAAATACTTTTCAGTTTGAGTCATTTTGGAAAATACTTTTATCTAAAAGGCTATATTGGAAAAAAAATTCAATTTAATGGCTATACGCCGCTTTCTAATTCATTCATAACATTAAATAGTACACTATTGAAAACAAAGAACACTATTCTATAAATAAGAACTTACCTAAGTTGATGCTCTAAATTTTACAAATAAAGCACATGAATCCCCGAATTAATTGTCCAGTTTGGCAAAATCCCTAAATTAATTGTTCAGTGTGGCAAAATTCTCAAATTAATTGTCCAGTTTGGCAAAATCCCTAAATTAATTGTTCAATGTGGCAAAATTCTCAAATTAATTGTCCAATGGGCAATTATGCAATTTTTGGCAAATTGTGGACTATAATTGCAGTCAAGTGGACTAAATTTGCGGGCATAGAAAAGTTATAGGACGTATCTTGCATGCTGGAAAATTTAGTGTCCTGATTTTGCCGACTTGTGAAAGTTAAGGGACGTAAAATGCTTGCTGAAAAATTAAGTGTCCTGATTTCGCGGACAAGTGAAACTTAAGGGACTAAAAATGCTTGCCGAATATTTAAATGTCCTACTTTTGCGGATTTGTGAAACTTATGGGATTAAAAATGCTTGCCGGAGATTTAAATGTCCTAATTTCGCAGACTTACGAAACTTATGGGACTAAAAATGCTTGCCGGAGATTTAAGTGTCCTACTTTTGCAGACTAGTAAAACTTAAGGGACTAAAAATGCTATTTTGCCTTTCATTGTGACACAACTTTTGGTCTTGCTCCTTTTTCTTGAAGTAATATTAAATATATATTAGCTAGGTTTTAAACTAGTAAAAACTTTCGCCATATTTTAACTTACTTTTATAATGATGATTATCATGATATAGAGAAATAGAATATAATGCAATATTTAAAAGAAAAAGGTGGAATGCATTTGCCTTCTAATTTACTAATACTAAACATGCATGTTTTGCATTAAAAATGCTTGCAAAATATGTTAATTTGTCTAACTTAGAGATTGCGATAAATCAAATTCAAACTAGCTATAAGTTTCTAATGAAAGAATAAATATTATATTTGCTCTATTTCTACTTTGCTAGCTACTGATTTTTGGAATTGTATCTTTGAAAACACACTTCTTTCAAAAAACATTTAATTTGTCATGAATTGAAAACAACTTCTCATAACTTATTTTAAGAAAAGAAAGAGCAAAATATGTATTTTCCAAATACCAAAAGTAGGTTTTAAACACAAAAAAGAAGCAATCAATGTAAGCTATTGCAATACCACTTCAATTCAATTTGGGTAAATCTTGAGAATGTGTAATACTCGAGCTAATTAGGGATCAGAGTCGGTCCTAGACATTCGGGGGCCCTAGGCGAATGTTAAATTTGGGGCCCTTTGTTATAATCAATTTATTTTTTTAAGGCAAAAATATTAATTAAATATTGACATATTATTTTATTTAACATATTGTTTTTTGGATAGATAATTAAATAACAAACTTTTTTAATTTTTAAAAGATTCAACCATGTATTTTTTTGTATAACTTTTAATATTAAATATATTATTTTAGCCGAAACAAATTTTACAAGTATATGTACGTCATTAACTCGATTTTATTCTTTTACAAATATCATAATTGATTGTTTGACTTTATTTAATTTCATGGAATTCTTAACTCAATTAATTATAAATTATCATATATTGGAAAAGTTATAAATCATATATAAAACTAAAATATACACATACATATAAAAATATGGATGGGGCTAGACCAATTTTATTGGGGGCGAAATTATTTTTTGCAGTGTATTAAGTGAGAAAGTAATAAGCAGAAAAATCCTATTATAAAGAAAAAAAATCTTATTCTTTTTACAATAATTAAGAAAGAAATTTTTGTAAAGTACCTATTAAGTAAAAAAATTGACTAGAAATCATTAAGTAAGGAAAGAGATTAAAATAAATAATTACTACAAAAGAAAAATAAAAAAGATAAACAATTATTACAAAAGAAAAAAAGTTAAATACCATATTACAATCAAAATATAAGAAAAAAACTTAATATTAAAATTTGAACCATAAACCTCCTATTCATCAATAGAAAGTCTTACCAAGTGAGTCAAGATACATGTTATGTACATAAAATAATAAAATAAAAAATAAAAAATATTATAATTCTTTTAAAGGCCTATATATAAATTTTGGGGCCCTCCGAACTGGGGACCCTAGGCGCCGGCCCAAGTTGCCTAGCACTTGGGCCGGCCCTGTTAGGGATAGGCATGCATATGTACATAAAGTTAACTTTCACGGGAGTGAACTAATACAAAATAAATGCAATATATTCGTCTTATAATTGGATAAATTTGATCAAATCAGATATATATTGAGATTAAATGTTCATAATTGGTCGAAAACAATAATTAAGTTTACCTTATAAGGTCTTGGAGTTTTTGAGGTTGAGTTAGGCACACACCATGTAAATGAACTTAACTCAATCCATATAGCGAATTCTAACAATACAAAATTGAATAAATTTGACCAAAACAGACATAGACAAGACTTTTTCGAAGTAGATGAGCATACGTACAACTTAAAATATAATTAATTCTCGTGAACTCGGGTGCACCAATTATTTTCTCAGGGCGGACTTAAAGTTTTGATCTATATAATCATGTCAAACACTCTCAAATTTTTATCATGTACAACTAAAACATAAGTCCATTGGTCAATATGCAGTGATTTTATATTCTATAGTAGAAATAGCAATGATAAAATAATCATTAATTAGTAGTATCATTTATGAACACCAACTTTTGGGCAAAAGTTTCCGGGTTTTACTCAACTTGTTGGCCCTGATGGTATTTCCGGGTCAAACTTAATTGGTATGTACCTCAATAGCTAATCAAATACTAATTCAAAAGTACAATCATGCAAATTATTTTCGGATTTTTTGCACTTTACACCCCCGAAATATGGGAAATAGGTACTTTGCACATCCGAAAATTAGATTTAGCACTTTGCATATTCAAAATATCAAAAATGCATTACTTTGCACCCTCTTTTATATTTAGGCAAAAACTCAAGGGCAAAATAGGTAATTCAATGATAAATCTTTGGTACTTTGCACCCCCAATACTTGAGAAATTGACACTTTGCATCCACAATATAAAATTAACACTTATCACCCTCGAATTAAGAACAAATTAGCAACTTGCACCCCCAAAACACTATAAATGGACACTTCGAACCTCGAAACACATAATTAACACTTAAGACCCTCAAATTAAAAATAAACTCAAACCCCTCATTTTTTTCGACATAGCTGACCATTGGAGTGAAAAAAAAAATCTAAGGCAAAATAGGTAAGTTTCCGTTCCGATTGAACAACCTACGTTTACCATGAATTTGGAATGATTATTTCATACAAAAAATTAACAATCATGAATTGTAGCTTGTACAAATTAAACATGCTATGCAAAACAGTTGACTAAGTAAAAATTGGTAAGTTCAACTTTGCCTTAGATCTTTTTCACCCCGATGGTCGACTTTGCCGGAGAAAAGGAGGGGTTTGAGTTTTTTTTTTTTTTTTTTTTTTTTTTTCTAATTTGAGGGTGTTAAATGTTAATTTTGTGTTTCGGGGTACAAATTGTTAATTTATTGTGTTTCGAGGGTGCATGTTGCTGATTTGTTCTTAATTCGAGGGTGATAAGCGCTAATTTTATTTTGAGGGTGCAAAGTGCCAAATATTTATAATTGAATTACTTATTTTGCCCTTGAGTTTTTGCTTGAAAATAAAAGAGGGTGTAAAGTGCTATATTTTTCATATTTTGAGGGTGCAAAGTGATAAATCTAAGTTTCAAAGGTGCAAAGTGCCTATTTTCTATGTTTCGGGGGTATAAAGTGCAAAAAAACCCATTATTGTCCCAAACATTACTCACCAAATCAAATATTCAAAATCAGCATACACTTATTATTATCCTTTTTCCCATTGACATTTTAAATTTAAACGTAAAACCCAATTATCAGATAAGACGTTAGCCCCGCTCTAGCTAGCTATATAGGGCATCTAGCCAATCAATTTTTTTTTGAATCAAAATGATTCGAATGTATTCTTTTGAATATTTAGCTTGATTTTTGTTTGTTTTTTGGAACACAAGGAGATAATAATTAGTTCGGAAATTCAAAATTTACAATATCCAGAATAGATAAGATTCCTTAAAAGAAAGTTGAGCCACTGCATGAGCCGCTTTGTTCCTATCTCTGCCAATGTGATTTGCCCGGGAACAAAAAAATAATATTTAGCTTAATTTTAAACGGCATATATATAGAATTAAGAGCCAAACTCAATCTAAGGTATAGCAAACGATCAATTTAATTACTTTCTAGGATTTCTACATATAAAAGGACATGTACTTATAAATTCATAAAAAAAAAAAAAAACACACACATTTACTTATAATTACTAAAAAAAGAAAAGAGAAGGGAATAATATAAAACTGACTTGGTATCTTAATTGAACATGCTAAGATTCGCCTTTAGTAGCGATCCCGAGGTCGAGGGAATGTGCTAGAAGAATCGTGCGATTTTAAAGTTGAATCTAGATCTTCAACACATCCTCGAAATTTAAAAATATCGAATGGAACTATTTAAATATTGTGAAGATAACTTACCAAATTATATTTAGATAGACCATTAGCGAGATAATTGCGAAAAGGGTTAGCAGCATATACATGGCTAAAATTAAAGGAGAATTCCTTATCTCAAACTCTTCATATGTTCAAAACCACTTACTTAAGAAGCATTGGAGTGATTTTATCGGAGTTGTCTTTACCGTGAATAAAAAATTTATTTTTAGTGTATCTTTCGGTCAACTAAATATTAAAAAATTCAAAATCTTTTGAAAATGTATCACAAACCCTAGAAAAATTATAAAAAAATTATTAAAAAAAATAATAATTTTAAGGCAAACAAAGAATTTTCATATGGACGAGCTTTGAATGACAAGTGTACAAACATTTGAATTTGGCATAAGATCTGGAATCAAATTAGTGGCTGGTTAGAGACATAATTGACATAGAAATTAGGTACAATATTGAGCAAACAAATTAGGCTGAAGATACGATTTGGAGGGGCATGTTCCCTTGCCTTTAGGACCCACAAATTCTAGAATTGAATTAGAAACCATCTTAACTTAGTGCTAAATCAATCATTTTTTTTTTTAAATTATCAAAAAAAAAAAAAAATCAATCATTTTTTTTAGATGCTAAATCAATCATTTTTACCCACAATATATAAAGGTAATGTTTTTTTCCATCAAAATTATATATTAGTTGGCTTGAGTTGCCGTAAAATGTATACTATATATATATATATATATATATATATATATATATATATATATATATATATATATATATATATATATATATATATATATATATATATATATATATATATATATATATATATATATATATATATATATATATATATATATATATATATATATATATATATATATATATATATATATATATATATATATATATATATATATATATATATATATATTTCATTTAAAGATCGATCATGGACTTTTATTCTGCTCAATTTGCCATGTTTAATACTTCATATAGGTGGCCATTAATTAATTTATGTCGTGGTACCTAAAATAAACATACTTTTTTTTTTAAATTGAGAATCACGAAAATAAGTATACTTAATTCTTCAATTTATTGCTCGAAGTGCAATCATGTATTATAAGTGGAGAAAGTAGCTACATGAATATTTTTTCTTAGCAAAAATAAAATAAAATAAAACTTTTTTTTTATATGGTTAATACATTCTTATATCAAACACTATATCGAATCGAAACTATTACAATGGTATCAAAGTGAACTAATTACTAGTATTAAACTAGAGAAAGACTAGTATGAAACTAGAAATTTACCCATATTCGTGGGAATTGAACCCATGACCTCCTGTTTATGGAGCTTCATTATTAACCACTTGACTATAAGTCCTGCAGTGAAAGAATGTGTAGATTACCCCTTATAAAAATGGTTGGTTGGGATGATAGTTTTTTTTTTATTATTTAAGATTATATAGGGGCACATTACTCTTTAACACAAAAATTAAGTATTGTTTGAAAGGTTAAGGGAGGCGAGTCTCTATTTGGTGTGATGAAACGAACAAGACTTTATTTTTATTATCAGAGTACCTCGGTTTTTTTATTTGTCGTTTTGGAGTATTGCACACAGATCAAGAAATATTAAAAATAGTAATTTTTTAAGCAAAAACCCCAAAATATCTTTTTAATTAAATATTCACATCATTAATTAGCGTTAATTACAAGAAATAACAAGAAGAGTAAAATTGGTAGAAACAAATTAATTTTACATTGAACTCCTAAAACAACAAATAAAGTTTAACAATTTTTTATTTTTTTCCAAAGCTACAAATAAAAAAATTGGAGTATCATAGCTTAAAAAAAGGAAAGAATATTCCAGTGATGTAAATTATCTATTACAAATATCACAATCACACAAAAGTCATTGCTAACAACTCCTATTTAAAAGAGAATCTACGCTCACAAATCACCATCACACAAAAGTAATTGTTAGAGTGCACATTGTACGATATTGTGGTTTTATTAGCTAAATTTGTATCATACCAATTGTTGCGATTTTAAAATTCAAAACAAAACTTCACTTTTGAATATCACACTAATGCACCTAGTACAGTTCGATTTTGGTACGGTACTGTACGATTTTGAGGTTGTAGAAATATTTTGCGTTGTACTATTTTTCTCTTATAGTCGACTGATAGTTGAAAAAACAAAAAATCCAATAGAATAAATTGGTGATTTTTTCCTTTTTGCATAATACTTTATAATTGAACGAGTTACATAATAATATCCTATGTGTTTTCTTTTATTTTTCAATGGTTTTAATTATTATTTAGGCTCATCGTGCACATTAAGTGAGAACCTCTCCCAACAGATATTCGAACCTGAGTTTGCTACTTATAATATCCTATAAATAACTTAGCCTTAACTACAACAGGTCATTAAAAAAATTACAAATTTTTTTTTGCCATTTGTTATGTCTTTTAATGGTATATTTATGTACTAGTTAGTTTTTATGTTTCAAATTTTTATTTTTGGACTTTTAATTTTATAAATTAAAAATTTAACTTACACAATTATATGTTATATTTGAGTATATTTTTTGAGTTATAATTATTAATATTGGACTATGTGTTATAAGGACACGTTGTAAGATAATAAATCTTAAATTTTATTGGATAAACTATTAAATAATTAATTTACTTCTATTTACGGTACAGTACGACTTTTTGTCGTGTTCAATTTTTAAGACCTATATCATATCAAATAATTCCGTACGATTTTCATATGTACCGACGCCTACAATTTTTAGAAAATAAACCTAAACTTCCGTACAATGCAGTACGATTCGATACGATACAGTACGGTCTCGAAAACCATGTGCACCCCTATTAATTGCTATTACCTTATTTTTAAAAGAGAATCTTCAACTCACAAGTTGGTGGAATTGACAAAATCCTAATAGAAAAGTCTCATTAATATTTTTACACTCAAAAAATTATACATGTGGAAACATGTGCAAGAATCAATTAATATAAATAGGCAATTCCCACATCCTTCATTTCAAAGGGGGGATAACTGAAATCTTGCCTATAAAGTATGCCCTCTTCCTAGGGTTAGGCTAAAGTGCTCTTTCCCCATTTTATTCAAATCTGCCTAGTTTTTCACTCATTGTTCTTCAATCATTTCAAGAATCTATTTATAGTAACTTTTTCATTTTTAAAGAAAATAGGGTTGTACTTGTACAGTTGTACTATATATAGTCAACCAAAAAGTGAGAAATAATGATAAAAAAGGTGGTTAGGCTAGAAGGGCCTCAGGTTGTTCGAACGACAAGGTATGCTGAATGCCAGAAGAACCAGGCAGTAAACATTGGAGGGCACGCGGTGGATGGATGTCGGGAGTTCATGGCCGGAGGCCAAGAAGGGACTGATGCTTCCCTTAGTTGTGCCGCATGCGGCTGCCACCGTAGCTTTCACCGGAGGGTGGTGGAGACCGGGGTTGTTGGTGATAGCTCATCAGCTAATTAAGTTTTGAAATTATCAATGTCTTATATCTCATATCTCATGTTTGACAAAATTATAATAATTGATATTATATTGCATGAGAAAACTTAATAAAATATATTTAAATTTTGAATGTGTTGTCCTTAATTAGTACTACAACTATTTTATATCTAATTACTCAACAATAGGTTAGTGAGGCTATAGTCTGTTGGTAAGACTGATGCCAAATGACCAAGAGGTTATGTGTTTAATTCTCATTAATGTCGAATTTATTTCAATTTAATACGGTGGTTGGTACGTACGTAGCTTTTGCTTTTTTGATTTGGCTGTATTCGAATAACAAATTTGAAATAATTTTAAGCTGCGAAAAACTAACCTTATATGAAGATGGGTTTTGGATATTCCAATTGGTTCGTACCTAAATCTTATTTTTATAAAACCCGATTGTAGAATACACGAGAACAAAAGACAAGTTCTCTTTTTGACACAATATTAACAATGGCAAGATGAACCACCCCTTCATCAATCCTGCAAGAATCCATGTTTAAGCACTCCTCCAAAAATTGTTAAACATGTACCAGAAAAATATTTGCACTGTAAAAATTACCCAAACACAAAATTAAATTTGAGAATATTACTTACCTTTAAGATGAACCAAAATACCGCATGTTATTTCATTGTATCCCAAATTCAAAAATTTCAGAGATTGCAGCTCTGCCATTATGCATAACGGACAAAACCATCAATTTTTTACTTCATGAATGAAATGATTCACAATGACAAAACCATCATTTTTTTTACTTCAGGAAATGATGCACGATGACAGATGGAATTGGATAATGTTCTTGAAAGTAGCTATTATTTCACCTTTAGAATGAATGCAACACTTTAGATAAGACTTACTTGAAAAATTTTCAGAATTATCATCTGTCAAGTTACATCTGCTAAGATTCAAATGCAGCACGGCTTTGACAGCTGCATAAACACAAAATGAGTCAATATAGATAATTAGTGACCTATCATGAGAAATATTTTGGTACGGTTCGATTTTGGTACGGTAGTGTACGGTTTTGAGGTTCTAGAAATATTTTGCGTTGTACTATTTTTCTCTTATAGTCGACTATAGTTGAAAAAACAAAAAATCCAATAGAATAAATTGGTGATTTTTTCCTTTTTGCATAATACTTTATAATTGAACGAGTTACATAATAATATCCTATGTTTTTTCTTTTATTTTTCAATGTTTTTAATAATTATTTAGGTTCATCGTGCACATTAAGTGAGAACCTCTCCCAACAGGTATTCGAACCTGAGTTCGCTGCTTATAATATCCTATAAATAACTTAGCCTTAACTACAATAGGTCATTAAAAAACTTACAAATTTTTCTTTTTGCCATTTTTTTATTTCTTATAATGGTATATTTATTTACTAGTTAGTTTTTATGTTTCAAATTTTTATTTTTGGACTTTTAATTTTATAAATTAATAATTTAACTTACACAATTATATGTTATACTTGAGTATATTATTTGAGTTATAATTATTAAGAGGGAAAAACACTTTTGGTCCCAAACTTTACCTCAGAAAACACATTTGGTACCATGCTTTGCAGAAAAATAGATTTGGTACCACAATTTAGAGAGTCTTGACACATTTAGTGATTCCATTAAATTTTGGACAGAATTTTCGCGCGTGACTGTCACGCTAGCGTTAAGTTCAAAATGATCACGAGTTTTGCACGTGATAAATCGGTCAAAACACTTTTGGTCCCAAACTTTACCTCAGAAAACACATTTGGTACCATGCTTTGCAGAAAAACAGATTTCGTACCACAATTTATATACTCTTGACATATTTAGTGTCTCCGTTAAATTGATAAAAATCACATATAATGAACAGACAACAGTTTCTCTAAAAGATTTGATAAAAATCACAAAATATACTAAAATCATTGAAAATATTCTTAACAAAAGTACCTTGGATACCTGACTTGTTGTACTTTGACTTGCACTTGTATTCCAATGTTGATACAAGCACCGATCAAAATTTTCATTTTTTCCATCGAAAACATCAAAAAGTTTTCCTTTTTGAATCAGTCAAAACAAAAACAAGATGTAATTCCGAAACTATTTATTTGCCTTAAACTCTGTTATTTTCCTAAATTTAGTAACTTTTTTTACAAATTTTCCTTAGTGTTTCCGAAACATTTCCGAATAGTCTCGAAAAGTTTTCAATATTTGGCTCTCCGAAACATACATTAGAAACGATATTTTGATCCATGGATACAAGTGCAAATCAAAGTGCACCAAGTCAGGTATCCAATGTACTTTTGTTAAGAATATTTTTAATGATTTAAGTATATTTTGTGATTTTATCAAATCTTTTAGAGAAACTGTTGTTTGTTCATTATATGTGATTTTTATCAATTTAATGGAGACACTAAATGTGTCAAGAGAATGTAAATTGTGGTACTAAATCTATTTTTCTGCAAAGCATGGTACCAAATGTGTTTTCCGGGGTAAAGTTTGGAACCAAAAGTGTTTTGACCGATTTATCACGTGCAAAACTCGTGACCATTTTGAACTTAACGCGCGCGTGACAGTCACGCGCGAAAATTCCGTCCAAAATTTAACAGAATGACTAAATGTGTCAAGACTTTCTAAATTGTGGTACCAAATCTGTTTTTCTGCAAAGCATGGTACCAAATGTGTATTCTGGAGTAAAGTTTGAGACCAAAAGTGTTTTTCTCTCTAATTATTAATATTGGACTATGTGTTATAAGGACACGTTGTAAGATAATAAATCTTAAATTTTATTGGACAAACTATTAAATAATTAATTTACTTCTATTTGCGGTATAGTACGACTTTTTGTCGTGTTCAATTTTCAAGACCTATATCATATCAAATAATTTCGTACGGTTTTCATATGTACCGACACCTACAGTTTTTAAAAAATAAACCTAAACTTCCGTACAATGCAGTACGATTCGATACGATACAGTACGGTCTCGAAAACCATGTGCACCCCTATTAATTGCTATTACCTTATTTTTAAAAGAGAATCTTCAACTCACAAGTTGGTGGAATTGACAAAATCCTAATAGAAAAGTCTCATTAATATTTTTACACTCAAAAAACTATACATGTGGAAACATGTGAAAGAATAAATTAATATAAATAGGCAATTCCCACATCCTTCATTTCAAAGGGGGGAGAACTGAAATATTGCCTATAAAATATGCACTCTTCCTAGGGTTAGGCTAAAGTACTGTTTCCCCATTTTATTCAAATCTACCTAGTTTTTCGCTCATTGTTCTTCAATCATTTCAAGAATCTATTTATAGTAACTTTTTCAGGATTTTTTGCACTTTGCACCCCCGAAACATGGGAAATAGGCACTTTGCACCCTCGAAACTTAGATGTAGCACTTTGTACCCTCGAAATATGAAAAATGTAGCACTTTGCACCCTCTTTTATTTCCAAGAAAAAATTCAAGGGCAAAATAGGTAATTTAATAGTATTGGCACTTTACACCCTCAAAACTTGAGAATTTCGCACATTGTACCCCCAAAATATAATTAACACTTAACACCCTCTAATTAAGAACATATAAGCAACTTCCACCCTCGAAACACATTAAATGGGCAATTTGCACCCCAAAATACAAAATTAACACTTAATACCCTCAAATTAAAAAAAACTTAAACCCCTCATTTTTTTCGTCAAAGTTGACTATTGGAGTGAAAAAAATTTAAGGCAAAATAGGTAATTCATTTTTTTTTCCTTAAATTTTGCAAAATACAATTATAAACTTCTCGAAGATTCTCGAAGACTCATTGTCTACTTCAAAATATCAAAGACCCATAAATTATTACCTATTTTGCCTTAATTTTTTTTTTCACCTTAATGGTCATCTTTGCCGGAAAAAACGAAGGGTTTGAGTTTTTTTTTTTTGACGGTGTTAAGTGTTAATTTTGTGTTTTGGGGTGCAAAGTGTTCATTTATTGTGTTTCGGGGGTGCAAGTTGTTGATTTGTTCTTAATTAGGGAATGTTAAGTGCTAATTTTATTTTGGGGGTGCAAAGTGCCAAAGATTTACAATAGAATTACCTATTTTACCCTTGAGTTTTTGCTTAAAAATAAAAGAGGGTGCAAAGTGCTGCATTTTTCATATTTCGAGGGTGCAAAGTGCTAAATCTAAGTTTTTGGGGTGCAAAGTGCCTATTTCCCATGTTTCAGGGGTGCAAAGTGCAAAAAACCCATTTTTTCATTCTAAAAAAAAAAAAGGTTTGTACTTGTACAGTTGTACTCTTAGTCAACCAAAAAGTGAGAAATAATGATAAGAAAGGTGGTTAGGCTAGAAGGGCCTCACGTTGTTCGAACGACAAGGTATGCTGAATGCCAGAGGAACCAGGCAGTAAACATCGGAGGGCACGCGGTGGATGGATGTCGGGAGTTCATGGCCGGAGGCCAAGAAGGGACTGATGCTTCCTTTAGTTGTGCCGCATGTGGCTGCCACCGCAACTTTCACCGAAGGGTGGTGGAGACCAGGGTTGTTGGTGATATCTCATCAGTTAATTAAGGCTTGAATTCAACAATGTCTTATATCTCATATCTCATGTTTGACAAAATTATAATAATTGATATCGCATGAGAAAGATTAATATAATAAATTTACATTTTGAATGTGTTGTCCTTAATTATTATTACAACAATTGTATATCTAATTAATTATTATTACAACAATTACTCAACAATAGGTCAGTGAGGCTATAGTCTGTTGGTAAGACTGATGTCAAATGACCAAGAGGTCATGTGTTTAATTCTCATTAATGTCGAATTTATTTCAATTTAATACAATGGTTGGTAGGTACGTAGCTTTTGCTTTTGTGATTTTGTTGTATTCGAATAACAAATTTGAAATAATTTTAAGCTGCGAAAAACTAACCTTATATGAAGATGGGTTTTGAATATTCCAATTGGTTCGTACCTTAATCTTATTTTTTTAAAACCCGATTGTATAATACATGAATGAATATGTGTTGCAATTTTAAATGAGGCTCATTACCCTTTACGTACTAAACTTTCTTTTATCTTCAATTTGACTCTTCGCCATTCGGAAATCAAATCACTAATTAGTCTTTACATTTTTTTTATGATATCTTAATTTAGTGCAAAACTTTATGTAATAAATTATTTTATTATTATATAGATATTAACTAATATAATATTAGGCCCGTGCAAACTTTTTTCGAGAGAACTTTTACCAGGAACCAAAGGAGGACATAATGCTCGAGAAATCCAACTCATGTTCAATTAATTTATTAGTTTTTTCTTACTAGGAAGGTGCACGTACGTTGTACGTGTCTAGTTAATTTCATGGATATTTTTTATGATTTAGGCTAAAATTAATTTGATTATGTCATAAAATAGAACAAATTAATCCGTTTTTCACCTAGTTAATTAATTTTTCACCGGTTTAGCCTGTTTTTAGCCGATTTTATTCATTTTTACCACTTTGATTTTCTTCACTGTTTTACCCTTTTTTTTTATTGGTTATAACTTATTTTCACTGTATTTAATTCATAGTAGTTAAAAGCGAGAAAAGCGCTCACTATAGTGCGCTTTTCGCTATAGCGAGACTTCCTCGCCTCATTGCGATTTGCGCTATTTGGGCTATAGCGCAACAGCCCATAGCGCCAAATAGTGCGCTATTTAAGGAAAATCGGAAAATAGAAAGTAAAAAAAAGAAGAAAAACTTGGTGAAATTAAGTAACTTGATTGCATAATTAATTGTTGGTTTTTCTAATACCAATGAAATTTACCATTAGGTTAATTTAGCAGAAATTTTGTTGGTTTATGTAATTGTTTCCCTATGTTTATATGAAATTTATAATTTCCATCATCATATATATTGGCAAATATGGCTTCTAAATCCGGAAGATATATATCTATATCTTCTTCATCTTGGTTCATTCTTTGTATGAACAAATTATCACACTCCTTAATCTCAGAGCTTGAGAGCTGATCTCCATTACGAAACTTCTGCTGATCTCCACGAACATGTTGATCAAATTCATAAGGTTTTTTTTTATTTACAAACTTTTGCGAATTTTGGGTACGAAACTTAAAAAATTTTAAATTTGGATACGTTTGGACGTTTACTTTGGAACTTGAATTTGGAACATGCATACCGTTGTTCACACCTTTCTCGTGTTCTTGGAGCTTGTTTACACTAAGTTAGTTAATTCCTTATTTTCCTAAATTAAAATTAAATTTGCCTTATTTTGGTATCGCAACTCCAACATATCTATATTTTGCTTAAAATCAGTTTAAATTGATTGATTAATTTAATTGTTAATCTTCTTGAATTAAGATGAAAATTACATTATATTTCGCTCATTTCTTATGTTATTTAAATAAGGATTTTAATGAAAAGTTTGGCTGAATTTACTCAAAATTAACATAAATTTAGTTGAAATGACTGCTAGCTGACAGATTTTACAACAATTAACTTTTTTTTTAAGTATACAACAATTAACTTAAATTAGGTAAAATTAACTTAAAGTTGGCTGAAATATACTCTATATTATGAGTACTTATTAGCTTTATGTTTTTATGTGTTAAAGTTAGTTTTTATGTTCTATAGTTTCAAAATTTAGTAGCATTCTTGATATATATTAAAAAACCTGTATTTATGTGCTTCATTTTAAAAAAGGCCATGCTATCGCGCTGCTCTATGCGCTATAGCCTCGGAAGCCTTTGCGCGTCGACGCTGCGCTATGCGCCTCTGACTACTATGATTTAATTACGATTTGTCCTTCTATTTTTTCGTTTTAAACCATTTTTATACCGTTTTCACCTTAATTTTGTAAGTTAAACTCTTTTTTTTTTTACTTATTTTTCACACATTTTATCATACTAACCTGTTTTTACCTATTTCGCACATTTTTTTCACATGTTCTTTTCACCAACCTGAATTTTCATGATATGATACATTTTCACCGACTTTATTCATTTTTTCACCGATTTCACTTGTTTTTCATTAATGTTGTCGTTTCACTTGTTTCATCATTTTTTCACGAATTTGACCCGAATTTTCATCTATTTCAAATGTGTTATCGATTTCAGGGGCACTTTTTACCCGTTTCACCCAAATTTTCACCAACTTCACCAGTATTCATCAATTTCACCCGAATTTTCATCGATTTCACATATTTTTAATGATTTCATAGATTTTTTTTATCGATTTCACCATTTTCCACCAATTTCACCCATTTTTCACAAAATGAATTCCATCCAAATTGTCTTGATATTATTAAATATTTTTTATATTTTCTATTTTAGTCAAACTAAAATTACGTAATTAGCTGAGTCATAAGTATTTTTTATTCTTTCTTAAGATGCAATTCAATTTTAACTTTTTTTTTAAACATAAAGATATTTAAGAGAATTTCATTTTAAATTCTTACATTTAAAGTGTTTATGATTTATGGTTTACTAATATTTTGAATTAACATTTTCTTACTTAAAAAATATTGATGCTAAAATATAATAGTTTTTATCTATTATTTAGGGGCTATTTAAAATAATAGTGAATTTTTATGATTTGTTTTTATCTATTATAAGAGAAGATTAAAATTATAAATTATGTAAGAGAGAATTTATAATTTTTAGGAGTTTATGTAGAAGATAAATATAATAGACTTAATGTTTAATTATACCTCTTCAGTTACTTTTGTATATTTATCACTGAATTAAATAACAATCCAAATAAAGGTATTTTAGTTTGCACAAAAAAGTTAAAGAAATATTCATGCATCATCTTTGTTTCACAAACATTCGGTTTAACATCAATGGGATGGGACCCACATACCTTATTCATGTTTTCTTGACATATTTTAAATTTATTTATCTGTTTAATATATCACAATTATTCATCAAATATATATATATATATATATATATATATATATATATATATATATATATATATATATATATACATACATACTAGGCAATATGGTCCATGCAGTTGCGTGGAGATAATTGCCCCGTATTTTATTGGATATATGGGTATCACATCTATAAGTTTAGGGGTGTTTTGCAATTTTAAAAGATGTATTGATAGCTGAAAATTAATATATATATATATATATATACATACTAGGCAATATGGTCCATGCAGTTGCGTGGAGATAATTGCCCCGTATTTTATTGGATATATGGGTATCACATCTATTAGTTTAGGGGTGTTTTGCAATTTTAAAAGATGTATTGATAGCTGAAAATTAATGGAGAAACATTCAACACAATACTAACAATGAATCTGACTCTCATAAGCATGGTCAAAATCTATTACTCTGTTGGTCCCAAGTGGTCAGAAGAGGTTTAGAGGGGGGGGGGGGGTGAATAAACCTCTTTAAAAATTTTCTTCAATTTTAACTTTAAAACTTTTACTCTAACTGAACAGACTAAGATGATCAGATTTGTTAGTTACAATTCTGTTCACGAACAAATCTTTGAACAGCCTTGTTGACCACTCGTCTGATAGTTACTTAGCTGATTTTGTTAAAATCAGTTTTAATACTTAGAGTACTTGCAGCGGATTTTCAAAGTGTTTTCACAAGTAAACTTAGCAGTTTGAAAAATGTTTCCCCAGATTTGTAAAATCTCTTTCTAGATCCTTTTTCAAACAGTTAACTTAATGTGTTTTATGCAAGTTAAAATATGCAGGTAAAATGCAAATAAAAACACAAACAATTTTTATAGTGGTTATATGGATTTGAATATCCTTTAGTCCACTCTTCCAAGTCACAAAGATCTTGGGTTATACTAAAAACACACAGTAATTAGTATACTCTGCTTACGCCTTACAACAAATGAACAGGCCGTAAGTTCGCAATAAGAAATCACAAAGAGATCCTACTTCTCTGAAGTAATATCACTCACTAAGATGGATATCTACTTCTCACAACACTCAGTGTTTACAAAATCACTCAGAAAATGTATTTGGCTTGATTCTTCAACTCTGCTTTTGTCAACAAATGACTCAGCTGATGAGTGAGCTGTTCTTGAGACTTAGAGAATTCTGCTTCGAAAATTTCTCAGAGTTTGTGTTGCTTGTTTCTTCTTCGTCTCTTCCAGCTATTTATACTTGAGGATTGAAAAGTGTCCGTTGAAGAGAGACAAGATTCAAATTCCTCGAGTACTGGTCCTTAAAATCCGCAAACGGCTCTTTTGCAGTATGTCCGTACTGTGAACAGTACTATTCTGCAGGCAGCATTAAATGCAGCATTAAATGCACCCAGCTGATGCGAAGCATTTCTTCAATCATTTGTCTTTAATAACCTTGTACTTCAGCATTTATTACTCCAAGGGGCATTTATTACCGTTGGGAACACTTGATGATCTTCTTCACTTGGCTGATAAAAGTACGCGTCTGATGGCGAACAAAGCTGATCTCAATCTTGAACAAATCTGATTTGAGTCGGCTGATCTTCACCAATCTGATAACTTTTCTTCAGCAGATCAGAAGTCTTGGACCTTGAAACTTTGACTCTTCTGATGTCTTCTTTACTTAGTCAAAATTCCTTGATAAGTTTATCAGCTAAGTTACTCCATACTTAGCCAAATATGAAGTTTTGGAATGCATCAAAACCTCCCTTATCAAACTTCCTTTAGTGCCTTCATCTTCATCCTTATCCAACAATTTCCCCCTTTTTGATGATGACAAAACTTCAGCTAAGTACCTGTTGAATATCTAAGCTAAAGAATGTAATCCTCAAAAATTTTCTGAGATAGAAAATAGTATGTTGGAATGAACTTGACTTTTTATTGATATGATAAGATTGTTACAAATACAAGTACAAGTTCTTCAGATGAGATGTCTGAAAGATAGATAAAAGAAAACTGATTACAAGATTTTATCAATTTTAACTATCAGCCTCTTCATCTGATCCTTCAAGCTCTTCTACATACTCATAAGAAGACTCATCGTCGTCTTCTTCTTCTTCTTCATCATCTAGGTCCATGTTTGCTTTGGCAGCTTCCATTTTCTCTTTAAGTTTTTGTTCCTTCAAAGCTTCCATGGCCTTCCTGGCTGATTCTGTATTTTTGTACTTAGTCAAAGACTCTGATTGATCAGCAGCAGAGTCTTTGGATTCAGCCATTACTTCATCAGTTTTGGCTTTTTCCTTGGTCTCTTCTTCAGACTTGTCTTTGCCTTGATCCTTTCCAAGATCTTTTTCAGCAGGCTTGGTCAGTTCAGTAGCTTTATCAGTCTTGTTGGCTTCAGTAGTAGAGGTTTCCTTGGTTGATTCATCCCTTTTCTCTTTCCCCCTTTTTGTCATCATCAGACTGGATGACTTCTTCAGGTTTAGCAGTAGGGTTGAGTGCAACTGTTGGAATCTTCATTCCAGCACATAAAGTCTTCAAATTCTGATTCACTACATCGTGACTTGCTGTAAGATGATGAATAGTTGTGCTGATATCGTCAGTCTTATCATTGAAGTAGTCAATGTTCAGGTTTGTGGTTGCAATTTCATTTTGGATTGTCTGTACAACAGTTGATACTTCATGCAACATCCCTAAATTGATTTCCTTCTCCTCTTCACTGACTTTGATGAAGGTTGCAGTCAAATCAGCGATCTTGTGTTCAGCTCTTTGGAGTGCAGCATGAAGATGATTAACATCACTCTTCACATCTTCCACATTTCTGTTCATATCATTCAAGCTGTTCACTAACTGCAAGGAGTGATCTTGAGGAATAGGAATACTTGTGATTTCAGTCTTGATGATCTTTTCAGTAGATTGTTGCACAGTTTCCAGCTGAAGTTTATTTGACTCTGTCAATTCTGTCTTAAGCTCAGTCTTCAGCTTCTCCTTGACCTTCATCAGCTGCTGTTGATGCTTCTCTTCCAGTTCCTTCATAGAACTTTCCATCAACATCTGGAAAGCTTCCATCAGTGATGAGTGTTCATCGCCTGATGAAGCAGAAGCAGCAGCTTTATCCTTTTCTTCAATCTCCTGGTGGACAGGGATATCTTCCATCTTTGCGTCCTGATGATCTTCAGAATCCTTAGCATTCCACTCAATGGCTAAGGGTTCGTCAGCAACCTTTTCAGCAGACTTGTCAGTAGTCTGATCAGCAGACTTGTCTTCAGTCTGGTCAGCAGACTTGTCTTCAGGCTTGTCCGCAATCTGAATAGCAGACTCGTCAGCAGGCTTGGCCGCAGCTTTGTGTTCATCAGTAACGTCATCATAAAACAGGTTAGTGATGGTGCCATCATCATTGAAGCATGTCGTCTGACGAATTTGCCTCACAATAATCCAAGGGTTGACAAAAGCGTTGTTACCCTCTGGCACTTCACTGAAATCTTTCATTTCCCTTCCAAAAATTACATGTTGAATACTTGGCAGTTGAGGGAGTTCACTTGAATGCCCTTGCTGATATCTGGCCTTTTATGCCCACTTATTAAGTGCAGTGATAACAGCAATCTTCACAGCCCTTTCTTCAACATCATCAGTCTTCTTTCTTTTCTCAGGCAAGGTACTTTGAATCAGTTTGGCTTCCTCAAGGGCAAATTCCCTGGCATAGTGATGCATAGCATCCCTAACATGATGAGGATCCAATGCTTTTTGGATATAATCTGTCTTTAGCCACTGTAGTACCCATTCTTCTTCAGCAGCTAATTCCTTCAGATTCTGAAGTTCAATGATGGACCTGTTCAGCCTATTGTCTCTCCATCTGATATATCTAGGCTTCTCTTGAGTGAACATGGTCTTCAGCATTAACTTCTGATTATAGTAGGCTAAGGACTTTTCAAACTTCTGGAAAAGCTCTTTGTTGTTATGTATGATCTTGAAGGCTTTCTTAACCTCAAACTTTTCCTTTGGTTTTACTGCAGCAGCAGGCATCTTTGGTTTTGGGGGTTCTTCTTCTCCTTCAGCCTCTTTAATCTTGATGCCACCTCCATGGACAGGTCCATAGGCATCAATTTTGCTCTTTTCAATGACCATGGCCAGTTCAGCATCCTCAGCAGCTTTTCTCTCTGCTTCAGACATTTTTCTCCTGGCCTCATCCTTAGCAGCTTGAGCCTTGCTTAGCTCAAGTTCCTTCTTCTCCTCAGCTTCATCTTGCTTCCTCTGTTCAGCTTCCTCCCTTGCTTTCTTGTCAGCCTTGGAAATCTTCTTTTTCCTCAGCACTATTTTTCTTTTTCCTTTATCAACTGGAGCAGGGGCTGGACTAGCAGATGAGATGGGAGCAGCAGCTATAGGATGGATGATTTGGACATCTGGATCTTCTTGAGGTTGAGCAACCTCAACTGTTGGTGCACTTTGAGTTATCAGTTGCGCATCAGCTTTGTCAGCAACAGTTGTTCCAACAGTGTCAAGGGGTCTTTCAGCAGACTCAGGACTTGATCTCACCAAATCTATCAATTCAGTGTCCTTCTCTACAAAGGTCATCTGCTTCCTTGCTGACTTCTTTGACAGACCCTGAATAGGTCTTGAAGCAGCAGTATCCCTTATTTGGCTTCTTGTCCTGTGAGAGACATTCTTAGCAGGTTTTTCAGCTGATGGAGTTCTTGATGGTGATGCAGGGGATCCAGTCCTTACATCAGAAATTATATTTTCTATAATTTTAGTGGCTTCAGTAGCAGAAGTCACTTTCTCCATCTGCTTAACTTCTTTCCTTTTAAGCTCATCAGCAGCCTTCTTCTTTCTAGTCTCAACAGCCAAGTTAGCTGTTTTGACTGATCTTCGTTGTCTTTTGGCAGGGACCTCCTTCTGTCCCTCATCATCAGCTTCCTCTGGCTCATCAGCCTTCCTCTTCAGAACTGGCAGATATTTGTTCATGGCTTTGGACTTGTGAATTTCCTTGCCATTCTTCATAGGACACCCCAGTTTGAACAGTAGGTAGCTGAGAGTGATCCTGTGATTTGTGTGAGGACCTTTTCCTTTCTTTTCATCAAGAAAATCAGCCAAGATGTACCATACTATGATGGACCAGTTGATTTCCATTCCATAGTAGATGGCAGCCATGATGCTGAACCTCTTCATGGTAACAGCATCCAGTGAGAAAGTGCAATTTTCAATCAGCTTGGACACCATATCAGCCATCCGCTGATACTCATCCTTCAGTTGCTTCTTCCTTATATTTCCAGAGAGTACTTCTCCCTCTTTGGCGCAGATCGCCCAGAACTGTTGGTGCTTACCTTCCGTTAGTACGGTGACGTCATGTCTTCCACTGTTAGGAAGCCCAAACGTCTCGTGAAGAACAGCTGGGGTAATAGTGATAGATTTGTCTCCCACTGTAGCCTTAATTTCCAGTGTGTTGTAGTCAGCTTTCGCTGTGTTGTAGTACTCCATCACTTGGTCAGTCCAGATGACTCCTTCGTGGTATTCCATGAAATTTACCGGCGAAGCAGCTTTGAACTTTTCAAACAGTTCTTTCATCAGATCCGTACCAGATTGGTAGTAGGAATCATACACAAGATACATTCCTTCAGCAGCCATTGTAGATCTGTAGAGATTAGGAAGAAAAACGAAGAGAGTTTTGCAGAAAAATTGCTCAAAAATTCTCACACGTACTTTTGAAAGTTTAGGGCTCGTAAAGAACTACACGACTGATCAGATAGGGAATTATAGAGTTAGGGTATCTTGGATTCCGTGATACCAGCCAACCGTTAGATCCGTTTCTTGTCAGTGCTGATCGTGCGGCGTCAGTTACGACCTTTCAAATTCAAAAGATATTTAATGAGGAGCGGGAATATGTACCGCCCTTTCAGTTACTTATAAAAGCGTATTTTTGAATAAAACGTTTTAAATAGTTCCGCTTTTATATCAGTAATCAGATGAGTAATATAAACACTTATCTGATTGACTACTGTCCTGATGACATAGCTGTTATCAAAGAATGCCAATAGCTGATAACCTTCCTCAGCTGTTTGTCAATCCAGCCAGATAATATAACTTTATTCTTCGATAGTTGAGTCTTCTGTTGAAAACATAACTTCAACTAACTGACAGTAACGAATTTCATCTTTAATTCAGAAGTACCGCTAGTCTTACACGTTCCCCCTGAGTTTAAGATTTCATAAGTTAACTAGTCTGTTGAAAGTTAATCCTTGAAGATAACAGTGATGATTAAGCTGTTGAACTTAAGTCTTCTGATAAGTTCCCCCTCAACTTATGCATCCAAATTAAGTAGTCCTAGCTCAGCTCTTAGAGTTGAAAACCTTACTTCACTTAAAGGTTTAGTGAAGATATCAGCAATCTGATTTTCAGTATGAACATACTCTATCATAACATTGCCTTTTTCCACATGATCTCTAATGAAGTGATGCTTGATCTCTATATGTTTAGTCCTTGAATGACTTGTAGTGTTCTGAGTAAGAGAGATTGCACTTGTGTTGTCACAGTAGATTGGAATTCCATTGATTTTGATGTTGTAGTCTTCTAGTTGATGCTTCAACCAAAGTATCTGTGCACAGCAAGCTCCAGCAGCTATATATTTAGCTTCAGCAGTAGATATAGAAACTGAGGTTTGTTTCTTACTCATCCATGAGATCAGACGACTACCTAAGAACTGACAGACACCTGTTGTGCTCTTTCTGTCAATCTTGCAGCCAGCAAGGTCTGAATCTGAATAACCAATAAGCTCAAATCCAGATTCTCTAGGATACCACAATCCCAATTCTTGAGTGCCTTTAACATATTTCAATATTCTCTTGGCAGCTAAGAGATGAGATTCTTTGGGGTTTGATTGAAATCTTGCACAGACTCCAACTGAGTACATTATATCAGGTCTACTTGCTGTTAGATACAACAATGAACCAATAATGCCTCTATATTTGGTTATGTCCACTGATTTGCCATCTTCATCTTTATCCAAACGAAGACTTGTAGACATAGGAATAGTAGCAGTTGAGCTAGTTTCCATACCAAACTTTTTAAACAGATCTCTTGTGTATTTTGCTTGGCTGATGAATATTCCATCAGGCAACTGTCTAACTTGCAGACCAAGAAAATAATTAAGTTCACCCATCATGCTCATTTCAAACTTATTTTGCATCAGCTTGGAGAACTTGTCACACATCTGTTGGTTAGTTGAACCAAAAATAATATCGTCCACATATATTTGCACAATTAATATATGGTTTTCCCACTCAATAGTGAACAAGGTTTTGTCTACCTTACCTTTATGAAATCCTTTAATTAAAAGAAAATCAGATAGGGTATCATACCAAGCTCTTGGAGCCTGTTTCAGTCCATAGAGGGCTTTCTTCAGACGATATACCTTGTCCTCTTCTTGATAGACTTCAAATCCAGGAGGTTGTTCAACATATACTTCTTCTTGCAGTTCTCCATTGAGAAAAGCAGACTTCACATCCATCTGATAGACAGTGAAGTTCTTGTGAGCAGCATAGGCTAGAAACAGTCTGATTGCTTCAAGTCTTGCTACTGGTGCAAATGTCTCATCAAAGTCTATTCCTTCTTCTTGACAATAACCTTTGGCCACTAATCTTGCTTTGTTTCTGGTAACAATACCATCTTCATTCATCTTATTTCTGAAAACCCATTTAGTGCCAATTACTCTTTGATGATTTGGTCTAGGAACTAAGTACCATACTTCATTCCTTTCAAATTGATTCAACTCTTCTTGCATAGCTTCTATCCAGAAGGAATCATTTAGAGCTTCTTCAATTTGCTTAGGCTCAATTTGAGATAGAAAACTAGCAAACATAGTATCTTGTGCAGCAGCTCTTCTTGTTTTAACTCTATCTAATGGATCACCAATCACTAACTCTGGTGGGTGATTTCTGAGCCATCTGAGATCAGGTTGCAAATCATAATGTTGTCCTTTGTCTTGATCTTGCAACACTACTGTTGGAGATCCAGTAGTAGTCTGTTGAACATTTGTTGTCTGTTGAACAGTCTCTGGTCTTTCAGCTGCTTGCAACTCGTCTGTTAGACAATCAGCACTGTGATTTTGAACAGCACTTGAGTTATCAGCTGGGTTGAGATCAGGTAGTATGATGGGAACATATTCTTCATTATTTCCAACATTCAACTTCTGTAAATCAGTAGACAAATCTTGATTAAGACTTTGATTCTTTTCAGAAGATTGACTTGGCTCATCAAATACTACATGGATAGATTCTTCTATTAGTAATGTTCTTTTATTGAAAACTCTATAGGCCTTACTAACAGTTGAGTATCCTACAAAGACAGCTTCATCAGCCTTTTCTGCAAATGCAGTAAGGTGATTTTTCCCATTATTCAATACAAAACATTTACAACCAAAAATCTTAAAGTAATGAATGTTTGGTTTTCTGTTGTTCCAAACTTCATATGGAGTCTTGTTCTGATTTTTGTTGATCATACATCTGTTTTGGGTAAAGCATGCTGTATTTGTTGCTTCTGCCCAAAATCTTTGTGGCAGCTTAGCTTCAGCTATCATGGTCCTGACAGCTTCTTTTAGTGTTCTGTTTCTCCTTTCAGCAACACCATTCTGTTGAGGGGTTCTAGCAGCAGAATACTCATGATGTAATCCTTTGATATTACAATACTCTTCAACAGTAGAGTTTGTAAACTCTGTCCCTCTATCTGATCTGATCTTCAAGATTTTGATACTCTTCTCATTCTGGATTAGTTCCATCAGATTGGTAAGATGTTCCTTGGTTTCACTTTTCTTTTTCATGAAAATCACCCAAGTATATCTTGAATAATCATCCACGACAGCTAGACAGTATTTCTTTCCACCATTGCTGACTGGATCAATGGGTCCAAATAAGTCCATATGTAGCAGCTCCAAGATTCTTTCAGAAGATTGGTGCTTCTTGCTTTTGAACGATGACTTGATTTGTTTACCCTTCTGACAGGCGTCACAGAGCTTGTCTTTGCTCATGACTGCTTTTGGAATCCCTTCAACCAGATCATTCTTGATTAATCTGTTTATGGTCTTGAAGTTTAGATGATTCATTCTCTTGTGCCATAGCCAGCTAGCTTCACTTGGCGCAGATGCCACCAAACAGACACTTGAATCCTTATTAGCAGAATTCCAGTCGACTATGTAGATATTTCCTTGTCTTCTTCCAGATAAAATTACCTTCTTTGTACCAATCTGTTCAACATAGCACTTATCTGTTGAGAAGATGACAGAATATCCTTTGTCACAAAATTGACTTATGCTCAGCAGGTTGTACTTTAGGCCTTTAACATATGAGACGTCAGATATCTCAATGTTTCCTTTGATAACTCTTCCTTTAGCTACAATCTTGCCTTCTTTGCTGTCTCCAAATGTAACACTTGAGCCATCCACAGCAACTGCATCAGTCAGCTCATGTATGTTTCCACACATGTGTCTTGAACATCCACTGTCCAAGTACCAAATCTTCTCTACTTTACTCCTACTCCTAATCCTAACCTACAAAACAAAATAAAATTGTTTTAGGTACCCTTATTGAGAGGGTCCTGAAGGATTAGTTTCACCTTTGACAACCCAAGATGTTGATGTCTTAGGCTTCTTAGGTTTCTGAGCTTTGACAGGAGCATGAACAGCTTTATTTTCATCATAGTTATCAGATAAGTCATGTTGATGATCAGTATGATAAGAAAAGTGTTCATAAGCAGGGTAAGGTGCATGATAAGCAGGATATGCATGCATTGGATGAGCAGGGTAAGGTGCATAGTAACTTGGAAATTGAGGTGCATGATACATAGGATGATATGCAGCAGGTTGCACATAATATGACTCATTTCCATACCAAGCATTTTGATTTTTCTTATTCTTATGCTTCTTTGGTTTACTGACAGCTTGCTCATTAACAGACGACTTAGTTTTCTTACTAGTCTGATTAGTCTTAACCTTATCAGAAGACTTCCTAGGACTCTTCTGTTTGGGTTTACTAGTCTGTTTTTCTACACTAGGCTCTTTGCTCTTTTTAGCCTTTGGAGTTTTCTTCTCCTTTAATACTTTCTCAGATGAGGTAGGTTTAGAAGTTTGAACATACAGAATGACCTTACTATTGTCAGCAGAAATGAATTTTTCAGTATGATTCAACTCTAGTTTATCCTTTTCTAAAGGTGTCTCCTGTTTACTGGATGTATGCATGGATGCAACAGTTGACTTATCATGAGACTCAATAATTTTCTCAAGTTCCATGATTTTTCCTTTATAGACCTCACATTCAGCTTTCAGAGATTCATGCTCTTGCTCAAGCTGTTTATACTCAGCTGATTCTTTAGGCTTTTCAGCTTTAAGTTTCAGTGAGTTATTTTGCTCTTTTAGCAAGCTCATCTCTTCCTTAAGCTTAACAAATTCTCCAGCAATAGTAGTATTATTCAACATCATTTGCTCTAGAGAATTAAATAGTTCATTATCTTGAGGAGTTACCTCATCCTCTGAGTCATCAGATTCCTTAGCCATCAGGCAGAGGAGAGCAGGTTTCTCTTCATCAGAAGATTCTTCATCAGACGTGTCTGAATCTGAATCAGATGAGTAGACAGCAGCCAGCTTTTCTGCTTCAGCCATCATTGCCTTGCCTCTCTGATGCTTTCTCTCTTTTCTCATTTTCTTCTCTTCTTCAGTGTATTTCTCTGCTTTTGGATATGGACAGTCTTTGATGAAGTGTCCCAATTTCCTGCAGTTATAACACATTAGTTTTGCTTTATAATCATCTTTATCTTGAGAAGAAAAGTTAGGTTTAGAAGTAGAAGCATTGTTGTATTTGTTCTTCATTTTTCTTTTGTAGAACTTCTTGAAATTATTTATCAACAGTGCAACATCTCCAGCAGTGTACTCCTTTTTGTTGAGTAGAGTGGCTTCATCAGATGAGTCCACTTCTTTGCTTTTCTGTGCTGGTCTTCTGGTGTTTTCAGCAGCAACCAGTGCAGCTGTAGGTCCTGAAGTTGAGGTTTCTTCAATTCCCATTCTAGGCAGTTTATACTCGAATGCCTTGAGTACAGAAAACAGCTCAGTAAGAGAGATTTTTCCCAAATCCCTTGATTCTTCCATTGCTGTCACTTTCATGTTGAACTTGGGGGGTAAGGCCTTTAGTACTCTGACAGTGATCTCTTTGTCAGTGAAGGTCTTTCCCAACTTTAAAACTTCATTCAGAGTTCTGGTGAATCTGGTATCCATCTGATCAATGGTTTCCCCAGACTTCATCTTGAAGTTGTCAAGTTTCTCCAAGGCAACAGTGAGCTGATGCTCCTTTATTGCATCATTTCCTTTGCTCATGTCTCTGACTTTGTCCCCCATCTCCTTTGCAGTCTTGCAATGTTTGACCTTGTCAAACCGCTCATTGTCCAGAGCTTTAGTCATGATGAATCTCCCAACTTTATCCAGATTAAACAGCTTTATCTCTTCGGCTGTCATCTCTGTTAAGTCTTTTTCCACCACCATTTCAGCTTCATCAACTATAATGGTCTTGGTGAATTTGAATGGACCTTTAATGATACATGTGTACATGTTGTCATTATAAGCTGCTAGAAAGATTTCCATTCTAATCTTCCAGTCTTCAAAAGACATACCAGCAATGTGGGGAACATGGCTGATACAATCCATTTTTCAAAAAGATGCTCTTTTGAAAAAGTTTTGAAAATCTTTGAAAAACACTTGGATCAAGCTCGTTGATCAGGCAGCTGATTCTAATGAACCACCTGCTCTGATACCACTTGTTGGTCCCAAGTGGTCAGAAGAGGTTTAGAGAGGGGGGGGGGTGAATAAACCTCTTTAAAAAGTTTCTTCAATTTTAACTTTAAAACTTTTACTCTAACTGAACAGACTAAGCTGATCAGATTTGTTAGTTACAATTATGTTCACGAACAAATCTTTGAACAGCCTTGTTGACCACTCGTCTGATAGTTACTTAGCTGATTTTGTTAAAATCAGTTTTAATACTTAGAGTACTTGCAGCGGATTTTCAAAGTGTTTTCACAAGTAAACTTAGCAGTTTGAAAAATGTTTCCCCAGATTTGTAAAATCTCTTTCTAGATCCTTTTTCAAACAGTTAACTTAATGTGCTTTATGCAACTTAAAATATGCAGGTAAAATGCAAATAAAAACACAAACAATTTTTATAGTGGTTATATGGATTTGAATATCCTTTAGTCCACTCTTCCAAGTCACAAAGATCTTGGGTTATACTAAAAACACACAGTAATCAGTATACTCTGCTTACGCCTTACAACAAATGAACAGGCCGTAAGTTCGCAGTAAGAAATCACAAAGAGATCCTACTTCTCTGAAGTAATATCACTCACTAAGATGGATATCTACTTCTCACAACACTCAGTGTTTACAAAATCACTCAGAAGATGTATTTGGCTTGATTCTTCAACTCTGCTTTTGTCAACAAATGACTCAGCTAATGAGTGAGCTGTTCTTGAGACTTAGAGAATTCTGCTTCGAAAATTTCTCAGAGTTTGTGTTGCTTGTTTCTTCTTCGTCTCTTCCAGCTATTTATACTTGAGGATTGAAAAGTGTCCGTTGAAGAGAGACAAGATTCAAATTCCTCGAGTACTGGTCCTTAAAATCCGCAAACGGCTCTTTTGCAGTATGTCCGTACTGTGAACAGTACTATTCTGCAGGCAGCATTAAATGCAGCATTAAATGCACCCAGCTGATGCGAAGCATTTCTTCAATCATTTGTCTTTAATAACCTTGTACTTCAGCATTTATTACTCCAAGGGGCATTTATTAACGTTGGGAACACTTGATGATCTTCTTCACTTGGCTGATAAAAGTACGCGTCTGATGGCGAACAAAGCTGATCTCAATCTTGAACAAATCTGATTTGAGTCGGCTGATCTTCACCAATCTGATAACTTTTCTTCAGCAGATCAGAAGTCTTTGACCTTGAAACTTTGACTCTTCTGATGTCTTCTTTACTTAGTCAAAATTCCTTGATAAGTTTATCAGCTAAGTTACTCCATACTTAGCCAAATATGAAGTTTTGGAATGCATCAAAACCTCCCTTATCAAACTTCCTTTAGTGCCTTCATCTTCATCCTTATCCAACATACTCTCAACATTTGATACACAAAAATATTAAATCTTTTTGCACATTATTTTTCATGAAATCTAGCATGCCAGAACAAAAGATGACTCAAATCTTATTTCATCTCATTCTCAAACTTTTACGACTCACCAAGGTTGTTTGGAATGATGCAAAAGCTTAAACCAGAGCTCTGTGCTATCATACCTTAAAAAAAACATAACCTATAAATGACAAGTTAACATAGCCTTGAAATTCATTTAATGATAGAAAAGAAAAACATGTAATAAAAAATACACGGACAATGAACAAGTATTGGTAGTGTAAGAGGTCACCTTTTGTTGAATTTTAGAAAGTAGACAATATCATAATGCAAGGATGGCGTAAAATAAGAAATCCTCAACTACTTCCTTCTGAATAAGATCGCATGGTTGATCTTAAACTAATATCTCAGACCCTGGCTTAAAAATGCGACCTCAGAGAAAAATACTTTAAAGAATTTCTTCTTATGTAATACAACGCCTGAAACACAGGGACTCTTAGTGGTAAGTTTTAAATAAAATTATTCTAGAAACATGATATAGTCCATATGGAGAGGAAGCAATGGTTGAATTTGCATTGGAAATCTAGTTTAAAATCAGGAAATACAAATTGAAAAGAGTTATCACTGCTAATCATCTTTAAGAATGAAAATAAAAAATAAACTCAAACAAGCTAGCTCAAAATGTAGAAGTAAAGTTCAAATTGTATGCGAAATTTACACAACCAATAAGTTCTGTACAAAAATTCTGGATTTGATGACATTTTCCCACAACTAACTCCACAAAGGAACCAAATATAAATAATGGCAAATGAACTTATTATATACAATTCTTTATAGAACAATACAAAAGAAAGCTTCACATGTGGCACGAAGGAATGTTGAAAGCAAAGATCATTTGCCGTCACCTTACAGGACTCCAATTGTGCAAGTCCTGCATTTATGAGTCAGAATAAAGAATAAATCCATGAAGAAAAGATGCCAGAAAAATTGGATTAAGCTACGGTTGTAGAATTAGGATTGTTGATTAAGTATATTTTATGTAGATCCGGTCAAAGTCCAATCCGATGTGCATACAAGGATATGTATTCCAAAATAAAGGAGCGAATGTGAATCTAAGTCAATTTGATATGTTAGAAATCATAATCCAATAATAAATACCTGTATATATACATAAGATTTTGTTTATATAAGTAATTTTTTTTTTTTTGAGGAACCATGAAATTTCATTAATGATGTAACTCGGAGTTTACAATATCAAGAATTGAGAGTGGTAAAAAATTCGACACAAAAGACTCGGTAGAAGATAATTTGGCTATCTCGTGTGCCGCTCAATTTCCTTCTCTTAACACATGTCGAACTTTGAAAATTTCGAAACCGCTCGCTAATCTTTTGATGTCGGCAATAATGTTCCCGTAAGGCGTATGAGAACCAACATCTCCTTCAATGGAAGCCATAATGTTACTCGAATCACCCTCTAATATGATCTTGTTCCAATTTTGTTCCCGAGCAAACTCCAAAGCTTTAAGAGCAGCCATTGCCTCAGCCGAAGAAGGATCAAGAGGCATGAGAAAACAAGAAGAAAACCAAGCAAGACAATTAATTACCAGAATGAGATCTTGCAAGACCCCCTAACCCACAACAATTTTCAGCACACAACGAGGCGTCAAAATTGATTTTTATTTCACCCATTGGAGGAGGTTACCATCCAACTCCAGTTCTCCGCCTGCCAATGTTTACACTTGGTTTAAGTACTTCAGATCTAGCTCCTCTTAAGGCTTGCAAATATTTCTTCGAAAAAGAGATAACCTCAATTGCCGAGTCATGAGTACCCTCAAAGAATCTCTTGTTTCTAGCATGCCAAACAGACCAACAGACAACAACACAAAATTCGAACTCTACCACATCCAACTTCTTGCGCATATCAAGTATCCAATCAAGTAGAGAATTACCTCTTGGAAAATGGATAGACCAAGGCATTCCACTAAGAGCCCAGACTTGTCTAGCAAAAGTGCATAAACATAAACTATGAATAGCATCTTCGTCGAAACTATGGCAGATTTCGCACGAAGCCACCTCCAAGACTTTACGTTTTGCAAGATTTAAACGCGTAGGAAGATGATTCTTACACGCTCGCCAAAGGAATATTTTTATTTTGCTTGGAAGATTAATTGCCCACAACCATATAAGTAATATTAACAGTGTTTTATCGTCAGACAATCAAAACAGAAACTCATAGTTTATTCACTTTAGTTTTCAACTAACACTGAATCGATTTTGTCAAATATGCAAAAGAAAAGACTTTACAGTTTAGAAATTTAAGTAGATAGATGATAATTTGTACCTTACAATCAAAGTGCACCAAGTCAGGTATCCAATGTACTTTTGTTAAGAATATTTTTAATGATTTAAGTATATTTTGTGATTTTATCAAATCTTTTAGAGAAACTGTTGTTTGTTCATTATATGTGATTTTTATCAATTTAATGGAGACACTAAATGTGTCAAGAGAATGTAAATTGTGGTACTAAATCTGTTTTTCTGCAAAGCATGGTACCAAATGTGTTTTATGGGGTAAAATTTGGGACCAAAAGTGTTTTGACCGATTTATCACGTGCAAAACTCGTGACCATTTTGAACTTAACGCGCGCGTGACAGTCACGCGGGAAAATTTCGTCCAAAATTTAACGGAATGACTAAATATGTCAAGACTTTCTAAATTGTGGTACCAAATCTATTTTTCTGCAAAGCATGGTACCAAATGTGTTTTCTGGGGTAAAGTTTGGGACCAAAAGTGTTTTTCTCTCTAATTATTAATATTGGACTATGTGTTATAAGGACACGTTGTAAGATAATAAATCTTAAATTTTATTGGACAAACTATTAAATAATCAATTTACTTCTATTTACGGTATAGTACGACTTTTTGTCGTGTTCAATTTTTAAGACCTATATCATATCAAATAATTCCGTACGGTTTTCATATGTACCGACGCCTACAGTTTTTAGAAAATAAACCTAAACTTCCGTACGGTTTCATATGTACCGACACTTACAGTTTTTAGAAAATAAACCTAAACTTCCGTATGGTTTTCATATGTACCGACACTTACAGTTTTTAGAAAATAAACCTAAACTTCCGTACAACGCAGTACGATTCGATACGATACAGTACGGTCTCGAAAACCATGTGCACCCCTATTAATTGCTATTACCTCATTTTTAAAAGAGAATCTTCAACTCACAAGTTGGTGAAATTGACAAAATCCTAATAATAGAAAAGTCTCATTAATATTTTTACACTAAAAAAATTATACATGTGGAAACATGTGCAAGAATCAATTAATATAAATAGGCAATTGCCACATCCTTCATTTCAAAGGGGGGAGAACTGAAATCTTGCCTATAAAGTATGCACTCTTCCTAGGGTCATGCTAAAGTACTGTTTCCCCATTTTATTCAAATCTACCTAGTTTTTCGCTCATTGTTCTTCAATCATTTCAAGAATCTATTTATAATAACTTTTTCATTCTGAAAAAAAAAATAGGTTTGTACTTGTACAGTTGTACTCTTAGTCAACCAAAAAGTGAGAAATAATGATAAGAAAGGTGGTTAGGCTAGAAGGGCCTTAGGTTGTTCGAACGACGAGGTATGCTGAATGCCAGAAGAACCAGGCAGTAAACATCGGAGGGCACGCGGTGGATGGATGTCGGGAGTTCATGGCCGGAGGCCAAGAAGGGACTGATGCTTCCTTTAGTTGTGCCGCATGTGGCTGCCACCGCAACTTTCACCGAAGGGTGGTGGAGACCGGGGTTGTTGGTGATAGCTCATCAGTTAATTAAATGTTGAATTTATCAATGTCTTGTATCTCATATCTCATGTTTGACGAAATTATGATAATTGAAATTGCATGAGAAAACTTAATAAAATATATTTAAATTTTGAATGTGTTGTCCTTAATTAGTACTACAACTATTTTATATCTAATTACTCAACAATAGGTCAGTGAGGCTATAGTCTGTTGGTAAGACTGATGCCAAATGAACAAGAGGTTATGTGTTTAATTCTCATTAATTTCGAATTTATTTCAATTTAATACAGTGGTTGGTAGGTACGTAGCTTTTGCTTTTGTGATTTGGCTGTATTCGAATAACAAATTTGAAATAATTTTAAGCTGCGAAAAACTAACCTTATATGAAGATGGGTTTTGGATATTCCAATTGGTTCGTACCTAAATCTTATTTTTATAAAACCCGGTTGTAGAATACATGAACTTACATAAGATTTAGGTACGAACCAATTGGAATATCCAAAACCCATCTTCATATAAGGTTAGTTTTTCGCAGCTTAAAATTATTTCAAATTTGTTATTCGAATACAGTCAAATCACAAAAGCAAAAGCTACGTACCTACCAACCACTGTATTAAATTGAAATAAATTCGATATTAATGAGAATTAAACACATAACCTCTTGACTGTATTCGAATAACCAATCACAAACCCTTTAAGTACTAAACTTTCTTTTATCTTCAATTTGACTCTTCGCCATTCGGAAATCACTAATGTCTTTACATTTTTTTTATGATATCTTAATTTAGTGCAAAACTTTATGTAATAAATATTTTATTATTATATATATATTAACTAATATAATATTAGGCCCGCGCAAACTTTTTCCGAGAGAACTTTTACCAGGAACTAAAGGAGGACATAATGCTCGAGAAATCCAACTCATGTTCAATTAATTTATTAGTTTTTTCTCATTAAACAATAGCAAGACAACATTTTTAATTTGAATGCACCATCTTTGTTTCACAAATATTCGTTTTTTCGTCAGTGGGATGGGACCCACATACATTATTCATGTTTTCTTGACATATTTTAAATTTATTTATCTGTTTAATATATCACAATTATTCATTAAATAAATAAATAAATAAATATATATATATATATATATATATATATATATATATATATATATATATATATATATATATACTAGGCTATATGGTCCACGCAGTTGCGTGGAGATCGTAGCCCCGTATTTTATTGGATATATGGGTATCACATCTATAAGTTTAGGGGTGTTTTGCAATTTTAAAAGATGTATTGATAGCTGAAAATTAATGGAAAAACATTCAAAATTAAACACAAACACAAAAAATTACACAAACATTGTTAAACATGTACAGAAAAATATTCGCACTTTAAAAATTACACAAACACAAAATTAAATTTTAGAATATTACTTACCTTTAAGATGAACCAAAATACCGCATGTTATTTCATTGTATCCCAAATTCAAAAATTTCAGAGATTGAAGCTCTGCCATTATGCATAACGGACAAAACCATCAATTTTTTACTTCATGAAATGATTCACAATGACAAAACCATCATTTTTTTTACTTCAGGAAATGATGCACGATGACAGATGGAATTGGATAATGTTCTTGAAAGTAGCTATAATTTCATCTTTAGAGCATCTCCAGTAGACATCATAAAAAAACAGCATCAAATCATTCTTTAATGCTTGCTACAGTACTTTAATACTCGCATAAAAGTTTTTTACTCCAGCAATAAGCATTAAAAACGGAGCATCATTTTAATTTAATTTTAATTTAATTTATCTAAATTAGGATAAATTTAAATTAAATTAAATCTTACTTAAAAGTAAAACAAATTAAATTTAAATTAAAAAATATTAAATAATCGTGCCTTGCGTTAAATTATTTAGATATGATTATTGATTATAATTTTATCACATGTCTGTGTTTGATTCAATGTTAAGATATTTGATAATGATTTTCATCCACAATTTTTTTATCAACGTGTTAACTTGTTATTCAACGTTAGATATCTTACAAGGAATTATATTGATAAAATTTTATATCAAGGTGTCAATTTGTGATTCAACATGAGATGTATGATGATGATTTTTATCGATAAGATTTTTTTATTGAAAATTAACTTTATTTGATTTTTTGGCTCGTGATTATTGAACTTGTGTATTTTAATTGAAATATATGGCCATTTTAACAGTTGAAATTTTTTGTACTACTGCAAAATTTGAAATATAAGTCGTTGGGGAGAAATGGGAAGGACAAATAGCCATTTTTAAATTTCAGGCAAAAGTAATGCCCCTTGCCTGGGCATTACTTTTGATGCCAAAAAGTGTTGGACTTAAATTTAGGTCCAGTGATAGTGCCTCTGCTGGAGCAGATTTTGACATTATTTTGACAGTTAAAGCACTATATTTAACTTTGATTCCTATTGTTGGAGATGCTCTATAATGAATGCAACACTTTAGATAAGACTTCCTTGAAAAATTATCAGAATTATCATCTGTCAAGTCACTACAAAAAATTTGAATTTTAGTGACAAATAGTAAATGACAAAGTGACAAGAATTTAAATATTGTCACTAAAATGATGTATATTGACATACTAGTGACAAAAAATGTGAAAAAGTTGTCACTATTGACATTTAGTGATACTCCAAAAGTTGTCACTAAATTATAGTGACAATATTTATTGTCACTAGGTTGTCACTGAAAGGGTATCACTAATTGTCAATAGTGACAACTTAAGTTCCATACACTTGTCACTAATAGCCATTAGTGACAACTTAAAAATATATTTTGTCACTATTGTTATTGTGACGAAACTACTATTTTTGTCATTAAATATATGCAAAAAGTGACAATTTCAACAATGTCACTTAATATTTTGTCACTAAAATCCATTTTTCATGTAGTGAGTTACATCTGCTAATATTCAAATGCAGCACGGCATTGACAGCTGCATAAACACAAAATGAGTCAATATAGATAATGACCTATCATGAGAAATATTTTGGTACGGTTCGATTTTGGTATGGTATTGTACGGTTTTGAGGTTCTAAAATTATTTTGCGTTGTACTATTTTTCTCTTATAGTCGACTGATAGTTGAAAAAAAAAAATCCAATAGAATAAATTGGCGATTTTTTCCTTTTTGCATAATACTTTATAATTGAACGAGTTACATAATAATATCCTATGTTTTTCTTTTATTTTTCAATGGTTTTAATAATTATTTAGGCTCATCGTGTACATTAAGTGAGAACCTCTCCCAACAGGTATTCGAACCTGAGTTCGCTACTTATAATATCCTATAAATAACTTAGCTTTAACTACAATAGGTCATTAAAAAATTTACAATTTTTTTTGCCATTTATTATTTCTTTTAATGGTATATTTATTTACCAGTTAAATTTTATGTTTCAAATTTTTATATTTGGAATTTTAATTTTATAAATTAATAATTTAACTTACACAATTATATGTTATACTTTGTTGGATAAGGATGAAGATGAAGAAGCACTGAAGACAATTAGTAAATGGAGGTTTTGATGCATTCCAAAACTTCAAATCTGCTAAGTATAAATTAACTTAGCTGATATCCCTTTGAAGAATTTTTGACTAAGTAAAGAAGACATCAGAAGAGTCAAAATTCAAGGTCCAAGACTACTGATCTGCTGAAGGAAATAAATCAGACTGGTGAAGATCAGCCGACTCAAAACAGATTTGTTCAACTTTGAGATCAGCTTAGTTCGCCATCAGACTTGTACTTTCGTCAGCCAAGTGGAAAAGATCAAGAAGTCATCCCAACGGTAATAAATGCCCCTGGAAGTAATAAATGCTGAAGTACAAGGCTATTAAAGACAAATGATTGAAGAAATGCTTCACATCAGCTGGGTGCATTTAATGCTGCCTGCAGAAAAGTACTGTTGACAGTACGGACAGACTGCAAAGAGCCGTTTGCGGAAATTAAGGACCAGTACCCGAGGTTTTTGAATCTTGTCTCTCTTCAACGGACATTTTTCAAACCTTGAGTATAAATAGCTGTAGAGACGAAGAGAAGAATACAACAACATAATCTCTGAGAAATTTTCAAAGCAGAATTCTTTAAGTCTCAAGAACAGCTCACTCATCAGCTTAGTCATTTGTTGACGAAAGCAGAGTTGAAGAACAACGAAAAATACATCTTCTGAGTGATTTTGTAAACGTGAGTGTTGTGAGAAGTAGATATCCATCTTTGTGAGTGATATTACTTCAGAGAGTAGGAGTTTCTGTGTGATTTCCTACTGCGCACTTGTGGCCTTTTCATTTGTTGATTGGCGCAACCAGAGTATACTGTAAACTTTGTGATTATAGTATAACCCAAGATCTGAGTGACTTGGAAGAGTGGACTAAAGGATATTTAAATCCATATAACCACTATAAAAATTATGTGTGTTTTTACTTGCATTTTTATTTGCATATTTTCAGTTGCATAAAAACACTTTGATTTAACTGTTTGAAAAGTTTTACAAGGAAAGGAGTTTTATAAAACTGGGGAACAAACTTTCAATCTGCTAAGTTTACTTTTGAAAAACACTTTACAAATCCGCTGCAAGTACTCTAAGTATTGAAACTGATTTTAGCAAAATCAGCTAAGTAATTATCAGATTAGTGGTCACCGAAGCTGTTCAAAGATTTGTTCGCGATCAGCCAAGTAACTTACTGTTCGGTAATAGCTTAGTCTGTTCAAGTTAGAACAAAATTTTTAAAGTTAAAAATTGTTAAAAAGTTTAGAGGTCTATTCATCCCCCCCCTCTAGACCTCATCTGACCACTTGGGACCAACAAGTGGTATCAGAGTAGGTTGTTCATTAGAATCAGCTGCCTGATCAACGAGCTTGATCCGAGTGTTTTTCAAAGGTTTTCAAACTTTTCAAAAAAGCATATTTTGAAAAAAAATTAAAATTTTTGAAAAATGGATTGTATCAGCCATGTTCCTCACATAGCTGGTATGAGCTTTGAAGACTGGAAAATCAGAATGGAGATTTTCCTGGCTGCTTACAATGATAACATGTACACATGTATCATCAAAGGTCCATTCAAATTCACCAAGACTATCACGGTTGATGATGCTGATATAGTGGTGGAAAAAGATCTAACAGAAATGACAGCCGATGAAATAAAGTTGTTCAATCTAGATAAAGTTGGCCGTTTCATCATGACCAACGCCCTTGACAACGATCGATTTGACAAAGTCAAGCACTGCAAGACTGCCAAAGAGATGTGGGAAAATGTTCGTGGCATGATCGAATGAAACGACGCCATCAAAGAGCATCAGCTGAGTGTTGCTCTGGAAAAGCTGGACAACTTCAAGATGAAGTCTGCGGAAACCATTGATCAGATGGATACAAGGTTTACAAGGACGTTGAATGAAGTTTTGAAGCTTGGAAAAACCTTCACTGATAAGGAGATAACCGTCAGAGTTCTGAAGGCTCTACCTCCGAAGTTCAACATGAAGGTGACAGCCATGGAAGAGTCAAGAGATCTGGGAAAGATTTCACTCACTGAGCTGTTCTCAGTACTCAAGGCGTACGAGTATAAACTGCCAAGAATGGGTGTTGAAGAAACCTCTACTTCAAGTCCCACAGTTGCTGCTGAAAATCCTAGAAGGCCAGCCTACAAAAGCAAATAAGTGGACTCATCTGATGAAGCCACAATACTCAACAAAAAGGAGTACACTGCTGGAGACGTTGCATTGCTGATGAACAACTTCAAAAAGTTCTACAGACGAAAAATGAAGAACAAATATAACAATGCTTCTACTTCTAACCCTACTTCTTCTTCTCAGGATAAGGATTCTTATAAATCCAAAATGATGTGCTATAATTGCAGGAAACTGGGTCACTTCATCAGAGACTGCCCATATCCTAAAGCTGAGAAGTATACAGAAGAAGAAAAGAGAATCAGAAAGGCAAGGTGCTGGTAGCAGAAGCAGAAAAGCTAGCTGATGTCTACTCATCTGATTCAAATTCAGACACTTCTGATGAAGAGTCATCTGATGAAGAGAGTCCTGCTCTTCTCTGCCTGATGGCTAAGGAATCTGATGACTCCGAGGATGATGAGGTAACTCCTCTTGATAATGAATTATTTAATTCATTTGAACAAATGATGCTCAACAATACAAGTATTGCTGATGCATTTAAAAAGCTCAAGGAAGAGATGATATTGCTGAAAGAGCTAAACAGTTCACTGAAACTTAAAGCTGAAATGCCAAGAGAATCAGCTGAATATAAACTGCTTGAGCAAGAGAATGAATCTCTGAAAGCTGAATGTGAAGTTTATAAGGGTAAAATCATTGAGCTTGAGAAAGTCATTGAGTCTCATGATAAGTCATCTGTTGCATCCACTCACATGTCTAGTAAACAGAAGACACCTTTAAATCAGGATAAGTTAGAACTGAATCATACTGAAAAATTTATATCAGCTGACAATAGTAAGGTCATTTTGTATGTTCAGACTACTAAACCTGCTTCACCTAAGAAAGTATTAAAGGAGACGAAAACTCCTAAGGCTAAAAAGAGCAAAGAGCCTAGTGTAGGAAAACAGACTGGTAAGTCCAAACAGAAGAGTCCTAGGAAGTCTTCTGATAAGGTCAAAACCAATCAGACTAGTGATAAAACTAAGTCGTCTGTTAATGAGCAAGCATCTAGTAAACCAAAGAAGCATAAAATCAAGAAAAATCAAAATACTTGGTATGGAAATGAGTCATATTATGTGCAACCTGCTGCATATCCTCCTATGTGTCATGCACCTCAATTTCCTACTTACTATGCACCATATCCTGCTCACCCAATGCATGCATATCCTCCTTATCATGCATCTTATTCTACTTGTTGGATAAATATGAAGATGAAGAAGCACTGAAGACAATTAGTAAATGGAGGTTTTGATGATTTCCAAAACTTCAAATCTGCTAAGTATAAACCAACTTAGCTGATATCCCTTTGAAGAATTTTTGACTAAGTAAAGAAGATATCAGAAGAGTCAAAATTCAAGGTCCAAGGGCTACTGATCTGCTGAAGGAAAGAAATCAGACTGGTGAAGATCAGCTGACTCAAAACAGATTTGTTCAACTTTGAGATCAGCTTAGTTCGCCATCAGACTTGTACTTTCGTCAGCCAAGTGGAAAAGATCAAGAAGTCTTCCCAACGGTAATAAATGCCCCTGGAAGTAATAAATGCTGAAGTACAAGGCTATTAAAGACAAATGATTGAAGAAATGCTTCGCATCAGCTGGGTGCATTTAATGCTGCCTGCAGAAAAGTACTGTTGACAGTACGGACAGACTGCAAAGAGCCGTTTGCGGAAATTAAGGACCAGTACCCGAGGTTTTTGAATCTTGTCTCTCTTCAACGGACATTTTTCAAACCTTGAGTATAAATAGCTGTAGAGACGAAGAGAAGAATACAACAACACAATCTTTGAGAAATTTTCAAAGCAGAATTCTTTAAGTCTCAAGAACACATCTTCTGAGTGATTTTGTAAACGTGAGTGTTGTGAGAAGTATATATCCATCTTTGTGAGTGATATTACTTAAGAGAGTAGGAGTTTCTGTGTGATTTCCTACTGCGCACTTGTGGCCTTTTCATTTGTTGATTGGCGCAAGCAGAGTATACTGTAAACTTTGTGATTATAGTATAACCCAAGATCTGAGTGACTTGGAAGAGTGGACTAAAGGATATTTAAATCCATATAACCACTATAAAAATTATGTGTGTTTTTACTTGCATTTTTATTTGCATATTTTCAGTTGCATAAAAACACTTTGATTTAACTGTTTGAAAAGTTTTACAAGGAAAGGAGTTTTATAAAACTGGGGAACAAACTTTCAATCTGCTAAGTTTACTTGTGAAAAACACTTTACAAATCCGCTGCAAGTACTCTAAGTATTGAAACTGATTTTAGCAAAATCAGCTAAGTAATTATCAGATTAGTGGTCACCGAAGCTGTTCAAAGATTTGTTCGCGATCAGCCAAGTAACTTACTGTTCGGTAATAGCTTAGTCTGTTCAAGTTAGAACAAAAGTTTTAAAGTTAAAAATTGTTAAAAAGTTTAGAGGTCTATTCTCCCCCCCCCTCTAGACCTCATCTGACCACTTGGGACCAATAAGTGGTATCAGAGCAGGTGGTTCATTAGAATCAGCTGCCTGATCAACGAGCTTGATCCGAGTGTTTTTCAAAGGTTTTCAAACTTTTCAAAAAAGCATATTTTGAAAAAAAATTAAAATTTTTGAAAAATGGATTGTATCAGCCATGTTCCTCACATAGCTGGTATGAGCTTTGAAGACTGGAAAATCAGAATGGAGATTTTCCTGGCTGCTTACAATGATAACATGTACACATGTATCATCAAAGGTCCATTCAAATTCACCAAGACTATCACGGTTGATGATGCTGATATAGTGGTGGAAAAAGATCTAACAGAAATGACAGCCGATGAAATAAAGTTGTTCAATCTAGATAAAGTTGGCCGTTTCATCATGACCAACGCCCTTGACAACGATCGATTTGACAAAGTCAAGCACTGCAAGACTGCCAAAGAGATGTGGGAAAATGTTCGTGGCATGATCGAATGAAACGACGCCATCAAAGAGCATCAGCTGAGTGTTGCTCTGGAAAAGCTGGACAACTTCAAGATGAAGTCTGCGGAAACCATTGATCAGATGGATACAAGGTTTACAAGGACGTTGAATGAAGTTTTGAAGCTTGGAAAAACCTTCACTGATAAGGAGATAACCGTCAGAGTTCTGAAGGCTCTACCTCCGAAGTTCAACATGAAGGTGACAGCCATGGAAGAGTCAAGAGATCTGGGAAAGATTTCACTCACCGAGCTGTTCTCAATACTCAAGGCGTACGAGTATAAACTGCCAGGAATGGGTGTTGAAGAAACCTCTACTTCAAGTCCCACAACTGCACTTGTTGCTGCTGAAAATCCTAGAAGGCCAGCCTACAAAAGCAAATAAGTGGACTCATCTGATGAAGCCACAATACTTAATAAAAAGGAGTACACTGCTGGAGACGTTGCATTGCTGATGAACAACTTCAAAAAGTTCTACAGACGAAAAATGAAGAACAAATATAACAATGCTTCTACTTCTAACCCTACTTCTTCTTCTCAGGATAAGGATTCTTATAAATCCAAAATGATGTGCTATAATTGCAGGAAACTGGGTCACTTCATCAGAGACTGCCCATATCCTAAAGCTGAGAAGTATACAGAAGAAGAAAAGAGAATCAGAAAGGAAAGAAAGCATCAGAAAGGCAAGGTGCTGGTAGCAGAAGCAGAAAAGCTAGCTGCTGTCTACTCATTTGATTCAGATTCAGACACTTCTGATGAAGAGTCCTCTAATGAAGAGAGTCCTGCTCTTCTCTGCCTGATGGCTAAGGAATCTGATGACTCCGAGGATGATGAGGTAACTCCTCTTGATAATGAATTATTTAATTCATTTGAACAAATGATTCTCAACAATACAAGTATTGATGATGCATTTAAAAAGCTTAAGGAAGAGATGATATTGCTGAAAGAGCAAAACAGTTCACTGAAACTTAAAGCTGAAAAGCCAAGAGAATCAGCTAAATATAAACCGCTTGAGCAAGAGAATGAATCTCTGAAAGCTGAATGTGAAGTTTATAAGGGTAAAATCATTGAGCTTGAGAAAGTCATTGAGTCTCATGATAAGTCATCTGTTGCATCCACTCACATGTCTAGTAAACAGAAGACACCTTTAAATCAGGATAAGTTAGAACTGAATCATATAGAAAAATTTATATCAGCTGATAATAGTAAGGTCATTTTGTATGTTCAGACTACTAAACCTGCTTCACCTGAGAAAGTATTAAAGGAGACGAAAACTCCTAAGGCTAAAAAGAGCAAAGAGCCTAGTGTAGGAAAACAGACTGGTAAGTCCAAACAGAAGAGTCCTAGGAAGTCTTCTGATAAGGTCAAAACCAATCAGACTAGTGATAAGTCTAAATCGTCTGTTAATGAGCAAGCATCTAGTAAGACAAAGAAGCATAAAAACAAGAAAAATCAAAATGCTTGGTATGGAAATTAGTCATATTATGTGCAACCTGCTGCATATCATCCTATGTATCATGCACCTCAGTTTCCTACTTACTATGCACCATATCCTGCTCACCCAATGCATGCATATCCTCCTTATCATGCATCTTATTCTACTTATGAGCATTATCCTTATCATGTTGATTATCATCAACATAGCAAATTTGATAAACATGATGAAGATGAAACTGTTCATGCTCCTGCTAAACAATAGAAACCTAAGAAGCCTAAGACTTCATCATCTTGGGTTATCAAAGGTGGAACTAATCCTTCAGGACCCTCTCAATAAAGGGTACCTAAAACAATTTTTTTTTTATAGGTTAGGATTAGGAGTAGGAGTAAAGTAGAGAAGATTTGGTACTTGGACAGTGGATGTTCAAGACACATGTGTGGAAACATACATGAGCTGACTGATGCTGTTGCTGTGGACGGTCCTAAAGTTACTTTTGGGGACCGCAAAGAAGGCAAGATTGTAGCAACTGGAAAGCTGATCAAAGGCAACATTGAGATATCTGACGTCTCTAATGTTAAAGGCCTCAAATACAATTTGCTGAGCATAAGTCAATTTTGTGACAAAAGATATTCAGTCATCTTCTCAACAGATAAGTGTTACGATGAACAGATTGGTACAAAGAAGGTTATTTTATCTGGAAGACGACAAGGAAATATCTACACAGTGGACTGGAATTCTGCTGACAAGAATTCAAGTATTTGTTTGGTGGCATAAACACCAAGTGAAGTCAGTTGGCTGTGGCACAAAAGAATGAACCATGTGAATTTCAAGACCATCAACAGACTTATCAAGAATAATCTGGTAGAAGGAATTCCAAAGACAGTCATGAGCAAAGATAAGCTCTGTGACGCCTGTCAGAAGGGTAAACAAATCAAGTCATCGTTCAAAAGCAAGAAGCATCAATCTTCTGGAAGAATATTGGAGCTGCTACACATGGACTTATTTGGACCCATTGATCCTATCAGCAATGGTGGAAAGAAATTGCCTAGCTGTTGTGGATGATTATTCAAGATACACTTGGGTGATTTTCATGAAGAAAAAAAGTGAAACCAATGAGCATCTTACAAATCTGATGGAAAAGATACAGAATGAGAAAAGTATGAAAATACATAAGATCAGATCAGATAGAGGGACATAATTTACAAACTCTACTGTTGAAGAGTATTGTAATGCCAGAGGAATCAGTCATGAGTACTCTGATGCCAGAACCCCTCAACAGAATGGAGTTGCTGAAAGGAGAAACGGAACTCTTAAAGAAGCTACCAGGACAATGATAGCTGAAGCTAAGCTGCCTCAAAGATTTTGGGCAGAAGCAACAAATACAGCATGCTTTACCCAAAACAGATGCATGATCAACAAGCACCAAAACAAGACTCCATATGAAGTTTGGAACAACAGGAAGCCAAACACTCCTTACTTTAAGATATTAGGTTTTAAATGCTTTGTTTTAAATAATGGGAAAAATCACCTTACTGCATTTGCAGAAAAGGCTGATGAAGCTGTTTTTGTAGGATACTCTACTGTTAGTAAAGCTTATAGAGTCTTTAAAAAAAGAACTTTACTTATAGAGGAATCCATTCATGTAGTATTTGACGAACCAAATCAATCTTTTGAAAAGAATGTATTAATCAAAATATGTCTGATGATTTACAGAAGTTGAATATTGGAAAGAATGAAGAATATGTTCCCATCATACTACCTGATCTCAACCCAGCTGATAACTCAAGTGCTGTTCAAAATCACAATGCTGATTGTCTAACGGACGAGTTGCAAACAGCTGACAGACCAGAGACTGTTCAACAGACAACAAATGTTCAACAGACTACTACTGAATCTCCAACAGTGGTGTTGCAAGATCAAAACAAAGTACAACATTATGATTTGCAACCTGATCTTAGATGGTTCAAGAATCACCCACCTGAGCTGGTGATTGGTGATCCTTTGGATAAAGTGAAGACAAGGAGAGCTGCTGCAAGTGAAGCAATGTTTGTCAGCTTCCTATCTCAAATTGAGCCCAAATAGATTGAAGAAGCTCTTAGTGATTCAAACTGGATTGAAGCTATGCAAGAAGAGCTAAATAAATTTGAAAGGAATGAAGTCTGTTACTTAGTTCCTAGACCAAGTCATCGAAGAGTCATTGGCACTACATGGGTATTCAGGAACAAGATGAATGAAGATGGTGTTGTCACCAGAAATAAAGCAAGATTAGTGGCCAAGGGTTACTGCCAAGAAGAAGACATTGACTTTGATGAAACTTTTGCACCAGTAGCAAGATTAGAGGCTATCAGACTCTTTCTGGCTTATGCTGCTCACAAGAATTTCACAGTCTATCAGATGGATGTGAAATCAGCTTTTCTAAATGGAGAATTGCAAGAAGAAGTTTATGTTGAACAACCACCTGGATTTGAAGCCTATCAAGAAGAAGACAAGGTGTATCGTCTGAAGAAAGCCCTATATGGACTGAAACAGGCTCCAAGAGCATGGTATGATACCCTATCTGATTTTCTTTTAATTAAAGGATTTCGTAAATGTAAGGTAGATAAGACCCGGTTCACTATTGAATGGGAAGAACATATTTTGCTTGTGCAAATATATGTGGACGATATTATTTTTGGTTCAACTAATCAACAGATGTGTGATAAGATCTCAAAGCTGATGCAGAACAAGTTTGAAATGAGCATGATGGGAGAACTTAACTATTTTCTTTGTTTGCAAGTAAGACAGTTTCCTGATGGAATATTCATCAGCCAGGCAAAATACACAAAGGATCTGTTCAAGAAATTTGGTATGGAAACTAGCTCTACTGCTAATATTCCAATGTCTACTAGTCTTCGTTTGGATAAAGATAATAGATGGCAAATTAGTGGACATTACCAAGTACAGAGAAATTATTGGGTCACTGTTATACTTAACAGCTAGCAGAACTGATATTATGTACTCTGTTGGGGTTTGTGCGAGGTATCAATCAAACCATAAAGAATCTCACCTCTTAGCTGCCAAAAGGATACTCAAGTATCTTAAAGGTACTGAAGATTTGGGATTGTGGTATCCTAGGGAATCTGGATTTGAACTCATTGGATATTCAGATTCTGACCTTGCTGGCTGCAAGATTGACAGAAAGAGCACAACAGGTGCCTGTCAGTTCTTAGGTAGTCGTCTGATCTCATGGATGAGTAAGAAACAGACTTTAGTATCCATATCAGCTGATGAAGCTGAATACATAGCTGCTGGAGCTTGCTGTGCACAAATATTATGGTTGAAACATCAACTTGAAGATTACAACATAAAAATCAGTGGAATCCCTATCTACTGTGACAATACAAGTGCAATCAGCCTTACTCAGAATACTACATGTCATTCAAGGACTAAGCATATTGAGATCAAACATCACTTCATTAGAGATCATGTGGAGAAAGGAAATGTCATGGTAGAATATGTGTTTACTGAAAATCAGATTGCTGACATCTTCACAAAACCTCTAAGTGAGACAAGGTTTTCAACTCTAAGAGCTGAACTGGGTTTATTGAAATTGGATGCATAAGCTGAGGGGGAACTCAACAGAAGACTGAAGTTCAACAGCTTAATCATCACAGTTATCTTCAAGGATTAACTCTCAACAGACTAGTTAACTTATGAATTCTTAAAGTCAGGGGGAACGTGTAAGACTAGCGGTACTTCTGATTAAAAGATGAAATTTGTTGATAGTTAGTTGAAGTTATGTTTTCAACAGAAGATTAAAGTCTTGAAGATTGAAGACTTATTATCTAGCTGGATTGACAAACAGCCGAGGAAGGTTATCAGCTATTGGCTTTCACTGATAACAGGTTTGTCATCAGGACAATAGTCCATCAGATAAGTATTTGTTTTACTAATCTGATCACTTATGTAAAAGCTTACTGTTTAAAACGTTATATTCAAAAACGCGCTTTTATAAGTGATAAAATAGCGGTACATTTGCCGCTCCTCATTTAATGCGATTTGAATTTGAAAGGTCGCGACTGACGCCGCACGATCAGAAACGGATCTAACGGTTAGCTGGTATCACGAAAACCAAGATACCCTAACTCTATAAATCCAGATCTGATCAGCTTAGTAGCTCTTTACGCACCCCAAATATTCAAAGAGCACTTGTAAGAAATTACTAGCAATTTTCTGCAAAATTCTTCTTGTTTTTCTAACTTTCAACAGAATTACGATGGCTGCTGAGGGTATGTATTTGATCTATGACTCCTACTACCAATCTGGTACCGATTTGATGAAGGAGCTGCTGGAGAAGTTCAAATCGGCCTCACTGGTGAATTTCTTGGAGTATAACGAAGGAGTGATCTGGACTGACCAGGTGTTGGAATACTACAAGACTACTGCTGTTGATTTCACCACCCAGGAAATCAAAGCTACTGTCGGAGATAGATCCATCATTATTACCCCCACTCTTCTACACGAAACCTTTGGGCTTTCAAACAAAGGACGACATGACGTCACTATGCTGACGGAAGACAAGCACCAACAGTTCTGGGCAATCTGTGCCAAGGAAGGAGAGATGTTGTCTAGCAACATCAAGAAGAAACAGCTGAAGGATGAATATCAGCGGATGGCTGATATGGTCTCTAAACTGATTGAGAATTGCACGTTTTCCTTAGATGCTGTTACCATGAAAAGGTTCAGCATCATGGCCGCTATCTACTACAGACTGGAACTCAACTGGTCTGTTATTGTTTGGTACATTTTGGCTCACTTCCACGAGAAAAAGAAGGGCAAGACTTTGTTCACCCATGAAAAGCCAAGATACATGAAATGGAGAGATTATAGGCTGAACAGATCTGTTGCAGAGCTTCAGAGTTGGAAGGAATTAGCTGATGAAGAAAAATGGGTTCTAAATTGGCTAAGGACTGACTCTATTCAGAAAGCTTTGGATCCTCACTTTGTAAGGGATGCTATGCATCAATATGCTAAGGACTTTGCTTAGAGGAAGCCAAGATCATCAAGAACACTTTGCCTGCAAAAAGAAGAAAATCTGATGATACTGTTGAGAGGGCAATCAACATAGCTGTTATGACCGCCTTAAAGAGATGGGCAGAAAGGTCAAGATATCAGCAAGGATGTTCAAGTGAACTGCCTCAGCTGCCAAGCATTCAACAGATCATATTTGGCAAGGAAGTCAAAGACTACTACGAAGTGCCTAAGGGAAACAATGCTTTTACAAATCCTTGGATCATTGTGCGACAAATTCGTCAAACAAGATCCTTCAATGATGATGGCAAGATCGTGAGTTTAGTCTATGATGATGTCACTGATGAGCACAAAGCTGATAAACCTGCTGAAGAACCCTTAGCAATTGAGTGGAATGCTAAGGAGTCAAAGTCTGATCAGGAGACAGAGCTGAAAGATGCTCCTGTCCACCAGGAAGAGAATGAAGGAAGGGATGCTGCTGATTCTGCTTCATCAAGTGATCTGCATTCATCACTGATGGAAGCCTTCCAGATGCTGATGGAAAACTCAATGAAAGACTTGGAAGAAAAGAACAGCACGCAGCTGAAGAAGTTGCAGCAAGAGTTGGCAGAGTCCAACAGTTTACAGCTGAAGAAATTGCAACAAGAGTTGGCAGAGTCCAACATACTACAGCTGGAAAGTACGCAACTCCTTACTGCAAGAACTATCAGAAATGCAATTGATAGTTTTCCCATGCCTGAAGATCATTCCAAGCAAATGATGCACAACTTTGTTGAGATGAGCAGAAACGTTGAAGATGTGAAGGCTGATGTCAATCACCTTCATGATGCTTTAAAGAGAGCTGAAAACAACATAGCTGATCTAACTGCTAACTTCATCAAGATCAGTGATGAAGAGAAATCTATCAATGTTGGGCTGTTGCAGGAACTTCACAAAGCTGGAGATGTTATTCATGGAGAACTTTCAACTATGCAACTTAACATTGACTGCTTCAATGATCAAACTGACAACATCAGCACCACTCTCACTCATCTTACTGCAAGTCATGATGTAGTAAATCAGAATTTGAAGGCTTTATGTGCTGCTATGAAGATTCCTACTGTTGCACTTAACCCTGTTGCTGAACCTGATAATGTCACCGAGACTGATGATGACAAAAAGGGGGAAGATAAAAGGGAAGAACCAACTGAGGAAACTACTACTGCTGAAGCTAAGAAGACTGATGAAGCTGCTGAAGAGACTAAAGCTGCTGAAGAAGTCGGAAAGGTAGAAGGCAAAGAGAAGTCTGAAGAAGAGACTAAGGACAAAGCCAAATCTGATGAGGAAATGGCTGAAACCAAGGACACTGCTGAAGATCAAACAGAGCCACTTACCAAGTACAAAAATACTGAATCAGCCAAGAAAGAAATGGAAAAACTGAAGGAGCAGCAACTCAAAGAAAAGATGGAAGCTGCCAGGTCAAACCTGCTTTTGGATGAGGATGCTGATGAAGAGGAAGAAGAAGATGATGAAGAATCATCTTATGAGTATGAAGAAGTGTTGGAAGGATCTGATGAAGAAGCTGATAGTTAGAATATATAAATCTTTTTGTAATCAGTTTACTTTATCTATCCTTCAGACATCTCATCTGATAAACTTGTACTTGTAATATTTTCCATATAAATGAAAGTCAAGTTTACTCCAACACATCTTTTCTATCTCAGAAAATTTTGAGGATTACAATCTTTAGCATAGGTAAAACAGGTACTTAGCTGAAGTTTTGTCATCATCAAAAAGGGGGAAATTGTTGGATAAAGATGAAGATGAAGAATCACTGAAGATAATTAGTAAAGGGAGGTTTTGATGATTTCCAAAACTTCAAATCTGCTAAGTATAAACCAACTTAGCTGATATCCCTTTGAAGAATTTTTGACTAAGTAAAGAAGATATCAGAATAGTCAAAATTCAAGGTCCAAAGGCTACTGATCTGCTGAAGGAAAGAAATCAGACTGGTGAAGATCAGCCGACTCAAAACAGATTTGTTCAAATTTGAGATCAGCTTAGTTCGCCATCAGACTTGTACTTTCGTCAGCCAAGTGGAAAAGATCAAGAAGTCTTCCCAACGGTAATAAATGCCCCTGGAAGTAATAAATGCTGAAGTACAAGGCTATTAAAGACAAATGATTGAAGAAATGCTTCGCATCAGCTGGGTGCATTTAATGCTGCCTGCAGAAAAGTACTGTTGACAGTACGGACAGACTGCAAAGAGCCGTTCGCAGAAATTAATGACCAGTACCCGAGGTTTTTGAATCTTGTCTCTCTTCAACGGACATTTTTCAAACCTTGAGTATAAATATCTGTAGAGACGAAGAGAAGAATACAACAACACAATTTCTGAGAAATTTTCAAACCAGAATTCTTTAAGTCTCAAGAACAGCTCACTCATCATCTTAGTCATTTGTTGACGAAAGCAGAGTTGAAGAACAACGAAAAATACATCTTCTGAGTGAAACTGATTTTACAAATCCGCTGCAAGTACTCTAAGTATTGAAACTGATTTTAGCAAAATCACCTAAGTAATTATCAGATTAGTGGTCACCGAAGCTGTTCAAAGATTTGTTCGCGATCAGCCAAGTAACTTACTGTTCGGTAACAGCTTAGTCTGTTCAAGTTAGAACAAAATTTTTAAAGTTAAAAATTGTTAAAAAGTTTAGAGGTCTATTCACCCTCCCCCCCCTCTAGACCTCATCTGACCACTTGGGACCAACACTACTTATGAGCATTATCCTTATCATGCTGATTATCATCAACATAGCAAATCTGATAAACATGATGAAGATGAAACTGTTCATGCTCCTGCCAAACAACAGAAACCTAAGAAGCCTAAGACTTCGTCATCTTGGGTTGTCAAAGGTGGAACTAATCCTTCAGGACCCTTTCAATAAGGGTACCTAAAACAATTTTATTTTATTTTGTAGGTTAGGATAAGGAGTAGGAGTAAAATAGAGAAAATCTGGTACTTGGACAGTGGATGTTCAAGACACATATGTGGAAACATACATGAGCTGACTGATGTTGTTGCTGTGGATGGTCCTAAAGTTACTTTTGGGGACAGCAAAGAAGACAAGATTGTAGCAACTGAAAAGCTGATCAAAGGCAACATTGAGATATCTGACGTCTCTTATGTTAAAGGCCTCAAATACAATTTGCTGAGCATAAGTCAATTTTGTGACAAAGGATATTCAGTCATCTTCTCAACAGATAAGTGTTACGTTGAACAGATTGGTACAAAGAAGGTCATCTTATCTGGAAGGCGACAAGGAAATGTCTACACAGTGGACTGGAATTCTGCTGATAAGAATTCAAGCATTTGTTTGGTGGCATCAACACCAAGTGAAGTCAGTTGGCTGTGGCACAAAAGAATGAATCATGTTAATTTCAAGACCATCGATAGACTTATCAAGAACAATCTGGTAGAAGGAATTCCAAAGACAGTCATGAGTAAAGATAAGCTCTGTGACGCATGTCAGAAGGGTAAACAAATCAAGTCATCATTCAAAAGCAAGAAGCATCAATCTTCTGGAAGAATATTGGAGCTGCTACATATGGACTTATTTGGCCCCATTGATCCTGACAGCAATGGTGGAAAGAAATACTGCCTAGCTGTTGTGGATGATTATTCAAGATACAATTGGGTGATTTTCATGAAGAAGAAAAGTGAAACCAAGGAGCATCTTACAAATCTGATGAAAAAGATTCAGAATGAGAAGAGTATGAAAATCCTGAAGATCAGATCAGATAGAGGAACTGAATTTACAAACTCTACTGTTGAAGAGTATTGTAATGCCAGAGGAATCAGTCATGAGTACTCTGCTGCCAGAACCCCTCAACAGAATGGAGTTGCTGAAAGGAGAAACATAACTCTAAAAGAAGCTACATGGACAATGATAGCTGAAGCTAAGCTGCCTCAAAGATTTTGGGCAGAAGCAACAAATACAGCATGCTTTACCCAAAACAGATGCATGATCAACAAGCACCAAAACAAGCCTCCATATGAAGTTTGGAACAACAGGAAGCCAAACATTCATTACTTTAAGATATTTGGTTGTAAATGCTTTGTTTTAAATAATGGGAAAAATCACCTTACTGCATTCGCAGAAAAGGCTGATGAAGCTGTTTTTGTAGGATACTCTACTGTTAGTAAAGCTTACAGAGTCTTTAACAAAAGAACTTTCTTATAGAGGAATCCATTCATGTAGTATTTGACGAACCAAATCAATCTTCTGAAAAGAATCAAAGTATTAATCAAGATCTGTCTACTGATTTACAGAAGTTGAATGTTGGAAAGAATGAAGAATATGTTCCCATCATACTACCTGATCTCAACCCAGCTGATAACTCTGGTGCTGTTCAAAATCACAATGCTGATTGTCTAACAGACGAGTTGCAAACAGCTGACAGACCAGAGACTGTTCAACAGACAACAAATGTTCAACAGACTACTACTGAATCTCCAACAGTGGTGTTGCAAGATCAAAACAAAGGACAACATTATGATTTGCAACCTGATCTTAGATGGCTCAAGAATCACCCACCTGAGCTGGTGATTTGTGATCATTTGGATAAAGTGAAGACTAGGAGAGCTGCTGCAAGTGAAGCAATGTTTGTCAGCTTCAATCTCAAATTGAGCCCAAACAGATTGAAGAATCTCTTAGTGATTCAAACTGGATTGAAGCTATGCAAGAAGTGCTAAATCAATTTAAAGGAATGAAGTCTGGTACTTAGTTCCTAGACCAAGTCATCAAAGAGTCATTGGCATTAAATGGGTATTCAGGAACAAAATGAATGAAGATGGTGTTGTTACCAGAAATAAAGCAAGATTAGTGGCCAAGGGTTATTGCCAAGAAGAAGGCATTGACTTTGATGAAACTTTTGCACCAGTAGGAAGATTAGAGGCTATCAGACTATTTCTTGCTTATGCTGCTCACAAGAATTTCACAGTCTATCAGATAGATGTGAAATCAGCTTTTCTCAATGGAGAACTGCAAGAAGAAGTTTATGTTGAACAACCACCTGGATTTGAAGCCTATCAAGGAGAAGACAAGGTGTATCGTCAGAAGAAAGCCCTCTATGGACTGAAACAGGCTCCAAGAGCATGGTATGATACCCTATCTGATTTTCTTTTAATTAAAGGTCCGTAAAGGTAAGGTAGACAAGACCCTGTTCACTATTGAATGGGAAGAACATATTTTGCTTGTGCAAATATATGTGGACGATATTATTTTTGGTTCAACTAATCAACAGATGTGTGATAAGTTCTCAAAGCTGATGCAGAACAAGTTTGAAATGAGCATGATGGGAGAACTTAACTATTTTCTTGGTTTGCAAGTAAGACAGTTGCCTGATGGAATATTCATCAGCCAAGCAAAATACACAAAGGATCTGTTCAAGAAATTTGGTATGGAAACTAGCTCTACTGCTAATATTCCAATGTCTACTAGTCTTCGTTTGGATAAAGATGAAGATGACAAATCAGTGGACATAACCAAGTACAGAGGAATTATTGGGTCACTGTTATACTTAACAGCTAGCATACCTGATATTATGTACTCTGTTGGGGTTTGTGCGAGGTATCAATCAAATCCTAAGGAATCTCACCTCTTAGCTGCCAAAAGGATACTCAAGTATCTTAAAGGTACTGAAGATTTGGAATTGTGGTATCCTAGGGAATCTGAATTTGAACTCATTGGATATTCAGATTCTGACCTTGCTGGCTGCAAGATTGACAGAAAGAGCACAACAGGTGCCTGTCAGTTCTTAGGTAGTCGTCTGATCTCATGGATGAGTAAGAAACAGACTTCAGTATCCATATCGACTGCTGAAGCTGAATATATAGCTGCTGGAGCTTGCTGTGCACAAATTTTATGGTTGAAGCATCAACTTGAAGATTACAACATAAAAATCAGTGGAATCCCTATCTACTGTGACAATACAAGTGCAATCAGCCTTACTCAGAATACTACAAGTCATTCAAGGACTAAGCATATTGAGATCAAGCATCACTTCATTAGAGATCATGTGGAGAAAGGAAATGTCATGATAGAATATGTGTTTACTGAAAATCAGATTGCTGATATCTTCACAAAACCTCTAAGTGAGACAAGGTTTTCAACTCTAAGAGCTGAACTGGGTTTATTGAAATTGGATGCATAAGCTGAGGGGGAACTCAACAGAAGACTGAAGTTCAACAGCTTAATCATCACAGTTATCTTCAAGGATTAACTCTCAACAGACTAGTTAACTTATGAATTCTTAAAGTCAGGGGGAACGTGTAAGACTAGCGGTACTTTTAACTTATGAATTCTTAAAGTCAGGGGAAACGTGTAAGACTAGCGGTACTTCTGATTAAAAGATGAAATTTTTTGATGACAGTTAGTTGAAGTTATGTTTTCAACAGAAGATTAAAGTCTTGAAGGTTGAAGATTTATTCTCTAGCTGGATTGACAAACAGCCAAGGAAGGTTATCAGTTATTGGCTTTCACTGATAACAGTTTTGTCATCAGGACAGTAGTCCATCAGGTATTTATTTTACTCATCTGATCACCTATGTAAAAGCTTATTGCATAAAACGTTTTATTTTAAAATACGCTTTTACAAGTGATATAAGAGCGGTACTTTTCCCGCTCCTCATTTAATGCGGTTTGAATTTGAAAAGTCGTAACTGACGCCGCATGATCAGACCTGACAAGAAATGGATCTAACGGTTAGCTGGTATCACGGAAACCAAGATACCCTAACTCTATAAATCCAGATCTAATCAGCTGAGTAGCTCTTTACGCACCCCAAATATTCAAGAGCACTTTTGAGAAATTTCAAGCAATTTTCTGCAAAATTCTTCTTGTTTCTCTAACTTCCAACAGATTCGAAATGGCTGCTGAAGTTATGTATTTGGTTTATGATTCTCACTACCAATCTGGTACTGATTTGATGAAAGAGTTGCTGGAGAAGTTCAAATCAGCTTCATTGGTAAATTTTATGGAGTATCATGAAGGGTTAATCTGGACTGACCAAGTGATGGAATACTACCGAACCGCTACTGTTGATTTCAGCACTTAGGAAACCAAGGCTGTTGTCGGAAAGAAATCCATTGTTATTACCCCCATTCTAATTCACGAGACGTTTGGGCTTCCGAACAGAGGACGACATGATGTCACTGTTCTGACGGAGGAGAAACACCAAGATTTCTGGGCAATCTGTGCCAAGGAAGGAGAGATGTTGTCTGGCAACATCAAGAAGAGACAATTGAAGGATGAGTATCAGCGGATGGCTGATATGGTCTCTAAACTAATTGAGAATTGTACATTTTCTCTGGATGCTGTTACCATGAAAAGGTTCAGCATAATGACTGCTATTTACTATGGATTGGAGGTGAAACTGGTCCACATTAATTTGGTATATCCTTGCTCAATTCTTGGACAAGAAAAGCAAGAGCAAGGCTCCTCAAACCAACCACATAATCACTCTCAGCTATCTACTGTTCAAGATGGGCTATGAGGTGACTAATGGGAAGGAAATCCATTCCAGCAAGGCAATGTCCAAGTACTTGCCTGTTACAAAGAGAAAAGCTGAATAAGCTGATGTGGAAGAGGAAACAGAGGAACCAAAGGCAGTTCCTGCCAAGAGGCAGAGGAAACTTGTGAAAACTGCTGAGCTTGCTACTGCAACTCAGAAGAAAAAGGCTGCTAATGAGCCTAAGGAGAAAACTCCAAAGAAACAGAAGAAGGTGGATGATGCTGAAGCTACTAAGATCATTGATCAGACCACTGCTGATGTCAGGAACATGTCTCCTGCATCATCTTCAAGAACTCCAACTGCTCAAGTGCCTGATGAGACTGTTTCTCGTAGGACCAGAAGTCAGTTAAGAGATACTGCTGCTTCCAGGCCTATTCAAGGAAGATCAAAGAAAACAGCAAGGAAGCAAATGACATTTATAGATGAACCTACAGAGCTGGTGGACTTAGTAAGAGAAAGTCCTCAAACTGCTGAAAGACCTGTTGGAGCTGAAAAAGCTTTTGTTGCTGAACAGACTGATGTGCAACAGACTACTCAGGCAAAACCAACAGTTGAGGTTGCTAAACCTCAGGATGATCCTGAAGTGATGATCATCCATCCCATTGCAGCTGCACCTCTTGCATCTGCTGCTCCTCAACCTGCCCCAGCTGACAAGGGAAAGAGAAAGATTCTGCTCAAAAGGAAGAAGGCCCTTGAACTTAGCAAGATTCAGCAAGCCAAGGACGAAGAAAGGAGAAAAATGTCTGAGGCTGAGAGAAAGGCTGCTGAAGATGCAGAACTTGCTATGGTCATCGAGATCAGCAAGACTGATGCTCATGGACCTGTTCATGGTGGAGGTATCAAGATTGATGAAGAGGCTGCAAAGAAGCCTAAGATGCCTGCTGGAGAGGTCAAGCCAAAAGAAAAGTATGAAATAAGAAGAGCGTTTGACATTGTCTATGCTGACAAAGATCTCTTCAAAAGGTTTGAAAAGACCTTGGCTTATTATGACCAGAAGCTGATGCTAAAGACTCTGTTCACCCACGAGAAGCCTAGATACATCAAATGGAGAGATTATAGGCTGAACAGGTCTGTTGCAGAGCTTCAGAGTTGGAAGGAGTTAGCAGATGAAAAAAAATGACTTCTAAATTGGCTAAGGACTGACTCTATTCAGAAAGCTTTGGATCCTCATTTTGTAAGGGATGCTATGCATCAATATGCTAAGGATTTTGCCTTGGAGGAAGCCAAAATCATCAAAAACTCTTTGCCTGCTAAAAGAAGAAAATCTGATGATGTTGTTGAGAGAGCCATCAACATAGCTGTTATGACCGCCTTGAAGAGATGGGCAGAAAGGTCAAGATATCAGCAATGATGCTCAAGTGAATTGCCTCAGCTGCCAAGCATTCAACATATTATATTTGGCAAGGAAGTCAAAGACTACTACGAAGTGCCTAAAGGAAACAATGCCTTTCAGAATCCTTTGATTATTGTGTGACAAATTCGTCAAACAACATCCTTCAATGATGATGGCAAAATCGTAAGTTTAGTCTATGATGATGTGACTGATCAGCACAAAGCTGACAAAGCTACTGAAGAACCCTTAGCACTTGAGTGGAATGCTAAGGAGAACAGAGCTGATCAGGAGACAGATTTGAAAGATGCCCCTGTCCACCAGGAAGAGAATGAAGGAAGGGATGCTGCTGATTCTGCTTCATCAGGTGATCAGCATTCATCACTGATGGAAACCTTCCAGATGCTGATGGAGAATCAAATGAAAGAATTGGAAGAGAAGAACATCATGCAGCTAAAGAAGTTGCAACAAGAGTTGGCAGAGTCCAACATACTACAATTGGAAAGTATGCAACTCCTCACTGCCAGAACTATCAAGAATGCAATTGATAGTTTTCCCATGCCTCAGGACAATTCAAAGCAGTTGCTGCAAAGCTTTGTTGAGATGAACAGAAATGTAGAAGATGTGAAGGCTGATGTCAATCACCTTCATGATGCTTTAAAGAGAGCTGAAAACAACATAGCTGATCTAACTGCTAACTTCATCAAGATCAGTGAAGAAGAAAAAGCCATCAATGTTGGGCTGTTGCAGGAACTGAATAAAGCTGGAGATGTTATCCATGAAGAGCTTTCCACTATGCAACTTAACATTGATTGTTTCAATTATGAAACTGACAACATCAGCACCACTCTCACTCATCTTACTGCCAGTCATGACGTAGTAAATCAGAATTTGAAGACTTTATGTGCTGCAATGAAGATTCCTACTGTTGCACTTAACCCTGTTGCTGAACCTGATAATGTCACCAAGTCTGATGATGACAAAAAGGGGGAAGATAAAAGGGAAGAATCAACTAAGGAAATTGCTGCTGCTGCTGAAGCTAAGAAGGCTGATGAAGCTGCTGAAGAGACTAAAGCTGCTGAAGAAGTTGAAAAGGTAGAAGACAAAAAGAAGTCTGAAGAAGAGACTAAGGACAAAGCCAAACTTGATGAGGAAATGGCTGAAACCAAGGACTCTGCTGAAGATCAAACAGAGCCATTAACCAAGTACAAAAATACTGAATCAGCTAAGAAGGCAATGGAAGAGTTGAAGGAGCAGCAACTCAAAGAAAAGATGGAAGCTGCTAGGTCAAATCTTCTATTGGATGAGGATGCTGATGAAGATGAAGTGGAAGAAGAAGGTGATGAAGAATCATCTTATGAGTATGAAGAAGTGCTGGAAGGATCTGATGAAGAAGCTGATAGTTAGAATATATAAATCTTTTTGTAATCAGTTTACTTTATCTATCTTTCAGACATCTCATCTGATCAGAAACTGTAACTTGTACTCATTTAAAAGATTATCAATAAAAAGTTCAAGTTTCTGTTTCCAACATATATTTTCTATCTCAGAAAATTTTGAAGGTAACAAACTTTAGCATAGGTAAAACATGTACTTAGCTGAAGTTTTGTCATCATCAAAAAGGGGGAAATTGTTGGATAAGGATGAAGATGAAGAAGCACTGAAGACAATAGTAAAGGGAGGTTTTGATGCATTCCATAACTTCAAATCTGCTAAGTATAAATTAACTTAGCTGATATCCCTTTGAAGAATTTTTTACTAAGTAAAGAAGACATCAGAAGAGTCAAAATTCAAGGTCCAAGACTACTGATCTGCTGAAGGAAAGAAATTAGACTGGTGAAGATCAGCCGACTCAAAATAGATTTGTTCAACTTTGAGATCAGCTTAGTTCGCCATCAGACTTGTACTTTCGTCAGCCAAGTGGAAAAGATCAAGAAGTCATCCCAACGGTAATAAATGCCCCTGGATGTAATAAATGCTGAAGTACAAGGCTATTTAAGACAAATGATTGAAGAAATGCTTCGCATCAGCTGGGTGCATTTAATGCTGCCTGCAGAAAAGTACTATTGACAGTACGGACAGACGGCAAAGAGCCGTTTGCGGAAATTAAGGACCAGTACCCGAGGTTTTTGAATCTTGTCTCTCTTCAACGGACATTTTTCGAACCTTGAGTATAAATAGCTGTAGAGACGAAGAGAAGAAAAGACAACAACACAATCTCTGAGAAATTTTCGAAGCAGAATTCTTCAAGTCTCAAGAACAGCTCACTCATCAGCTTAGTCATTTGTTGACAAAAGCAGAGTTGAAGAACAACGATAAATACATCTTCTGAGTGATTTTGTAATCGTGAGTGTTGTGAGAAGTAGATATCCATCTTTGTGAGTGATATTACTTCGGAGAGTAGAAGTTTCTTTGTGATTTTCTACTGCGCACTTGTGGCCTTTTCATTTGTTGATTGGCGCAAGCAGAGTATACTGTAAACTTTGGGATTATAGTATAACCCAATATCTGAGTGACTTGAAAGAGTGGACTAAATGATATTTAAATCCATATAACCACTATAAAAATTCTGTGTGTTTTTACTTGAATATTTTCAGTTGCATAAAAATACTTTGACTTAACTGTTTGAAAAGTTTTATAAGAAAATGAGTTTTATAAAACTGGGGAACAAACTTTCAAACTACTAAGTTTACTTGTGAAAAACACTTTACAAATCCGCTGCAAGTACTCTAAGTATTGAAACTGATTTTAGCAAAATCAGCTAAGTAATTATTAGATTAGTGGTCACCGAAGTTGTTCAAAGATTTGTTCGCGATCAGCCAAGTAACTTACTGTTCGGTAACAGCTTAGTCTGTTCAAGTTAGAACAAAAGTTTTAAAGTTAAAAATTGTCAAAAAGTTTAGAGGTCTATTCACCCCCCCCCCTCTAGACCTCATCTGACCACTTGGGACCAACATACTTGAGTACATTTTTTGAGTTATAATTATTAATATTAGACTATGTGTTATAATGACACGTTGTAAGATAATAAATCTTAAATTTTATTGGATAAACTATTAAATAATTAATTTACTTCTATTTGCGGTATAGTACGACTTTTTGTCGTGTTCAATTTTCAAGACCTATATCATATCAAATAATTCCGTACGGTTTTCATATGTACCGACACCTACAGTTTTTAAAAAATAAACCTAAACTTCCGTACAATGCAGTACGATTCGATACGATACAGTACGGTCTCGAAAACCATGTGCACCCCTATTAATTGCTATTACCTTATTTTTAAAAGAGAATCTTCAACTCACAAGTTGGTGGAATTGACAAAATCCTAATAGAAAAGTCTCATTAATATTTTTACACTAAAAAAATTATACATGTGGAAACATGTGCAAGAATCAATTAATATAAATAGGCAATTCCCACATCCTTCATTTCAAAGGGGGGAGAACTGAAATATTGCCTATAAAATATGCACTCTTCCTAAGGTTAGGCTAAAGTACTGTTTCCCCATTTGATTCAAATCTACCTAGTTTTTCGCTCATTGTTCTTCAATCATTTCAAGAATCTATTTATAGTAAATTTTTCATTCTGAAAAAAAAAATAGGTTTGTACTTGTACAGTTGTACTCTTAGTCAACCAAAAAGTGAGAAATAATGATAAGAAAGGTGGTTAGGCTAGAAGGGCCTCAGGTTGTTCGAACGACGAGGTATGCTGAATGCAAGAAGAACCAGGCAGTAAACATCGGAGGGCACACGGTGGATGGATGTCGGGAGTTCATGGCCGGAGGCCAAGAAGGGACTGATGCTTCCTTTAGTTAAAAGCGAGAAAAGCGCTCACTATAGTGCGCTTTTCGCTATAGCGAGACTTCCTCGCCTCATTGCGATTTGCGCTATTTGGGCTATAGCGCAACAACCAATAGCGCCAAATAGTGCGCTATTTAAGGAAAATCAGAAAATAGAAAGTAAAAAATAGAAAAAAAACTTGGTGAAATTAAGTAACTTGATTGCATAATTAATTGTTGGTTTTCCTAATACAAATGAAATTTACCATTAGGTTAATTTAGCAGAAATTTTGTTGGTTTATGTAATTGATTTTCCCTATGTTTATATGAAATTTATAATTTCCATCATCATATAGATTGGCAAATATGGCTTCTAAATCCGGAAGATATATATCTATATCTTCTTCATCTAGGTTCATTCTTTGTATGAACAAATTATCACACTCCTTAATCTCAGAGCTTGAGAGCTGATCTCCATTACGAAACTTCTGTTGATCTCCACGACCATGTTGATCAAATTCAGAAGGTTTTTTTTTTTATTTACAAACTTTTGCGAATTTTGGGTACGAAACTTAATTTATTTTAAATTTGGATACGTTTGGATGTTTACTTTGGAACTCGAATTTGGAACATGCATATCGTTGTTCACACCTTCCTCGTGTTCTTGGAGCTTGTTTACACTAAGTTAGTTAATTCCTTATTTTCCTAAATTAAAATTAAATTTGTCTTATTTTGGTTTTAATATTTTGCTTAAAATCAGTTTAAATTGATTGATTAATTTAATTGTTGATCTTCTTGAATTAAGATGAAAATTACCTTATATTTCACTCATTATGTTATTTAAATAAGGATTTTAATGAAAAGTTTGGCTGAATTTACTCAAAATTAACATAAATTTAGTTGAAATGACTGCTAGCTGACAGATTTTACAACAATTAACTTTTTTTTTAAGTATACAACAATTAACTTAAATTAGGTGAAATTAACTTAAAGTTGGCTGAAATATACTCTATATTATGAGTACTTATTAGCTTTATGTTTTTAAGTGTTAAAGTTAGTTTTGATGTTCTATGGTTTCAAAATTTAGTAGCATTCTTGATATATATTAAAAAACCTGTATTTATGTGCTTCATTTTAAAAAAGGCCGTGCTATCGCGCTGCTCTATGCGCTATAACCTCGGAAGCCTTTGCGTGTCGCTGCCCTATGCGCCTCTGACTACTATGATTTAATTACGATTTGTCCTTCTATTTTTTCGTTTTAAACCATTTTTCTACCGATTTCACCTTAATTTTGTAAGTTAAACTCTTTTTTTTTTACTTATTTTTCACACATTTTATCATACTAACCTGTTTTTAACTATTTTGCACATTTTTTTCACATGTTCTTTTCACCAACCTGAATTTTCATGATATTATACATTTTCACCGACTTTATTCATTTTTTCACCGATTTCACTTGTTTTTCATTAATGTTGTCGTTTCACTTGTTTCATCATTTTTTCACGAATTTGACCAGAATTTTCATCGATTTCAAATGTGTTATCGATTTCAGGGGCACTTTTTACCCGTTTCACCCAAATTTTCATCAACTTCATCAATTTCACCCGAATTTTCATCGATTTCACATATTTTTAATGATTTCATAGATTTGTTTTTATCGATTTCACCATTTTCCACCAATTTCACCCATTTTTCACAAAATGAATTCCATCCAAATTTGAGGTTATGCATGTCTTGATATTATTAAATATTTTTTATATTTTCTATTTTAGTCAAACTAAAATTACGTAATTAGCTGAGTCATAAGTATTTTTTATTCTTTCTTAAGATACAATTCAATTTTAACTTTTTTTTTAAACATAAAGATATTTAAGAAAATTTCATTTTAAATTCTTACATTTAAAGTGTTTATGATTTATGGTTTACTAATATTTTGAATTAACATTTTCTTAGTTAAAAATTATTGATGCTAAAATATAATAGTTTTTATCTATTATTTAGGGGCTATTTAAAATAATAGTGAATTTTTATGGTTTGTTTTTATCTATTATAAGAGAAGATTAAAATTATAAATTAAAATTATAAATTATGTAAGAGAGAATTTATAATTTTTAGGAGTTTATGTAGAAGATAAATATAATAGACTTAATGTTTAATTATACCTCTTCAGTTACTTTTGTATATTTACCATTGAATTAAATAACAATCCAAATAAGGGTATTTTAGTCTGCACAAAAAAGTTAAGAAATATTCATGCTTTTATAATATAATATAATATAATAATAATAATATAATATAATAATAATAATAATGATAATATAATATAATATAATATAATAATAATAATAATAATGATAATATAATATAATATAATATAATAATAATAATAATAATAATAATAATAGTAGAGATAAAACAATAGCAAGACAACATTTTTAATTTGAATGCATCATCTTTGTTTCACAAGCATTCGGTTTTACATCAATGGGATGGGACCCACATACCTTATTCATGTTTTCTATTTTAAATTTATTTATCTGTTTAATATATCACAATTATTCATCAAATATATATATATATATATACATACTAGGCAATATGGTCCATGCAGTTGCGTGGAGATCATTGCCCCGTATTTTATTGGATATATGAGTATCACATCTATAAGTTTAGGGGTGTTTTGCAATTTTAAAAGATGTATTGATAGCTGAAAATTAATGGAGAAACATTCAACACAATACTAACAATGAATCTGACTCTCATAAGCATGGTCAAAATCTATTACTCTCAACATTTGATACACAAAAATATTAAATCTTTTTGCACATTATTTTTCATGAAATCTAGCATGCCCGAACAAAAGATGACTCAAATCTTATTTTATCTCATACTCAAACTTTTACGACTCACCAAGGTTGTTTGGAATGATGCAAAGGCTTAAACCAGTGTTATCATACCTAAAAAAAAACATAACCTATAAATGACAAGTTAACATAACCTTGAACTTCACTTAATGATAGAAAAGAAAAACATGTAATAAAAAATACACAGACAATGAACAAGTATTGGTAGTGTAAGAGGTCACCTTTTGTTGAATTTTAGAAAGTAGACGATATCATAATGCAAGGATGACGTAAAATAAGAAATCCTCAACTACTTCCTTCTGAATAAGATCGCATGGTTGATCTTAAGCTAATATCTCAGACCCTGGCTTAAAAATGCGACCTCAGAGAAAAATGCTTTAAAGAATTTCTTCTTACGTAATACAACGCCTGAAACACAGGGACTCTAAATTAATGGTAAGTTTTAAATAAAATTATTCTAGAAACATGATATAGTCCATATGGAGAGGAAGCAATTGTCGAATTTGCATTGGAAATCTAGTTTAAAATCAGGAAATACAAATTGAAAAGAGTTATCACTGCTAATCATCTTTAAGAATGAAAATAAAAAATTAACTCAAACAAGCTCAAAATGTAGAAGTAAAGTTCAAATTGTATGCGAAATTTACACAACCAATAAGTTATGTACAAAAATTCTGGATTTGATGACATTTTCCCACAACTAACTCCACAAAGGAACCAAATATAAATAATGGCAAAGGAACTTATTATATACAATTCTTTATATCGAATAATACAAAAGAAAGCTTCACATGTGGCACAGAGGAATGTTGAAAGCAAAGATCATTTGCAGTCACCTTACAGGACTCCAATTACAGTGATTTCGAACTTGTAAGTTACTTGAGATATTACGTAACTTCAATTGTGCAAGTCCTGCATTTATGAGACAGAATAAAGAATAAATCCATGAAGAAAAGATGCCACAAAAATTGGATTAAGCTACGGTTGTAGAATTAGGATTGTTGATTAAGTATATTTTATCCAGATCCGGTCAAAGTCCAATCCGATGTGCATATATACAAGGATATGTATTCCAAAATAAAGGAGCGAATGTGAATCTAAGTCAATTTGATATGTTTGAAATCATAATCCAATAATAAATACCTGTATATATACATAATATTTTGTTTATATAAGTAATTTTTTTTTTTGAGGAACCATGAAATTTCATTAATGATGTAACTCGGAGTTTACAGTATCAAGAATTGAACGTGGTAAAAAAATCGACACAAAAGACTCGATAGGAGATAATTTGGCTATCTCGTGTGCCGCTCGATTTCCTTCTCTTAACACATGTCAAACTTTGAAAATTTTGAAACCGCTCGCTAATCTTTTGATGTCGGCATTAATGTTCCCGTAAGGCGTATGAGAACCAACATCTCCTTCAATGGCAGCCATAATGTTACTCGAATCACCCTCTAATATGATCTTGTTCCAATTTGGTTCCCGAGCAAACTCCAAAGCTTTAAGAGCAGCCATTGCCTCAGCCGAAGAAGGATCAAGACGCATGAGAAAACAAGAAGAAAACCATGCAAAACAATTACCAGAATGAGATCTTGCAAGACCCCCTAACCCACAACAATTTTCATCACACAATGAGGCCTCAAAATTGATTTTTATTTCACCCATTGGAGGAGGTTCCCATCCAACTCCAGTTCTCCGCCTGCCAATGTTTACACTTGGTTTAAGTACTTCAGATCTAGCTCCTCTTAAGGCTTGCAAATATCTCTTCGAAAAAGAAATAACCTCAATCGCCGAGTCATGAGTACCCTCAAAGAATCTCTTGTTTCTAGTATGCCAAACAGACCAACAGACAACAACACATGTTGGTCCCAAGTGGTCAGATGAGGTCTAGAGAGGGGGGGGGGGGGTGAATAGACCTCTTAAAATTTCAGACTTAAAAACTTTTTACTCTTCTGTCAGCAGACTAAGCTGATGAAGAACAGTAAGATGACTATGCTGATCGTGAACAAATCTTGAACAGCAGAGTGACCACTCTTCTTACAGTTTACTTAGCTGATTTCAGTGAAAATCAGTTTTATCAAGAGTATACTTGCAGCGGATGTTTGAAAGTGTTTTTCACAAGTAGACTAAGTCATTTAAAAAGATTTTATCCCCAGTTTTAAAACTCCTTATAAAATCTTTTGATAATTCAAAGTGTAAACTTATGCAACTTAAAAATATGCAAGAAAACTTTAAATGCAAGATAAACACCAAGAATTTTTATAGTGGTTATATGGATAAAAATCATTTAGTCCACTCTTCCAGATCACTTAGATTCTGGGTTATACTATAATCACAAAGATTACAATATTTCTCCACTTATACCTAAACAACTAATGAGAAGGCTATAAGCTCACAATAGGAAATCACAAAGAAGACCTATCCTCTGAAGTTAAATCACTCACAAAGATGGATTTAAACTTCTCACAACACTCAGCTAATACAAATTCACTCAGATTGTATTTTTCTGTTTTCTTCAACTGGGTTTCTGTCAACAGATGACTTCCACCAGACGAGTGAGCTGTTCGAGCTTCTTGAGACTTATAAAAATTTCTGCTTTGAATGCGAAATCTCAGATGTTGTTGTGTTGTTTCTCTCTTCGAACTTAGCTCTATTTATACTTGGATTTGAAAATATGACCGTTGAAGGAAATCACAATTCAAATCCATAGCCTTTAGCCCGATTCAGAACAGCTCCCTGCTACAGTCCTTTTTCTGCTGTACTTTCCTGTAGCAGCATTAAATGCACTCTGCTGATCCGAGAGTTTTCTTCAATCATTTGCCATTACTACCCTTCTCTTCCAGCATTTATTACACTCGGTGCATTTATTACCGTTGGACTAATCTCTTGATCTCTTCTACTCTGCTGATCGAAGCAACTCTGCTGATATATACTCTGCTGATCAAATACTGAACTAATCTGATTTGAGTCAGCTGATGACCTACCCTTTTGTTCGCTGTTTCAGCATGAGATCACTAGTCTTCTGGGCTTTGAACTTTGAACTCTTCTGATGTCTTCTTTTACTTGTTCAAAATTCTTCTAAGGGAACTAATCTTCCATACTTAGCTGATTATGATGTTTTGGAAATCATCAAAACCATTCCTTAACTTTTTATCTTCTTTTCACTTCATCTTCATCTTCATCCAACAATTTCCCCCTTTTTGATGATGACAAAACATCAGCTAAGTACCTGTACCTAAACTAAAGTTTTGATCCTCAAAAATTTCTGAGATAGAAATAGTCTGTTGGATTTCAAACTTGAACATTTTTATATATTCTGAAAGGATTACATGTTACAAGTTTAATCAGATAAGATGTGCAAAAATAAGAGATTACAAGGAAATAAACATGAGCAGACTAAACAAGACTAGTCTTCTATCTTGTCTTCTTTAGTTTCCTTGTTCTCTTCTTCTTCTTCAGCAGGTTTGGAAGTCTCAGCTTCCAACTCCTCAGAGAATTTCTGTTTTAACAGCTCTAACTTCTTCTTTTTGACATCAGGGTCAAGTTGTTCTTCAGCTGAGTCCTTAGCAGCAGCTATTTCTTTGTCAGACTTAGCCTTTGCTTCAGCTTCAGTTTCTTCAGCTTCACCTTCTTCTTCTGTGATCTTCTTATCTGTTGATCTGCTTGTGACTTCATTTTCTTCATCATTCTTTTCATTGTCAGCAGATTCTTCCAACACTTCAGTTCCTTCTCTTTCAGCATTTTCTTCTTCATCAGAAGGTACCTTATCTTCCCTTTCTTCCCTTAGTACCCTATCTTCCCCCTTTTTGTCATCATCAGCAGGGTTGATTGGATATTTTGGTAAGACTGGGGTGATCTGAAGTGAATCACATAGAAGCTTGATGTTCTCTTCTAAAGCATCCAGTTGAGCTTGTTGTCTCAGTTGATTGGCTTCAAATTCATCCATTCTTTTAAGAACAACTTCACCTTGGTCACCTAGCTGAATTTGGGTTGCAAGAATCCAATCAGCAGATGCCTTGAAGTCTCTCATCACATTATCCAAGGTTTCATCCTTAGCTTGGATGGCCACTTCAACTGTTTCTGTAATGTCTCTCCAACCATCAGCTGTCCTTTGAGTTCGTCTTCTGAGTATATCCAAATCTTGACAAATAGATTGGACATTCTGAGCAGTATCTTCTATCAGTTGAGTTGGAACAGCAGCAGCTTTTTGAGTTGGTTGACTTACAGCAGCCAATACATCTGCAGTTAACTTCTCTTGCATTTCCTTCATTGATGTTGAGATCATTTGCTGAATTGAATCCAGCAAGGATGTTTGTTGTAAGCTTTGAGAAGTAGAGTCAATTGCAGATGGAATTTGAGGTAAGGCAAAAGTTGCCTCTTCAGTAGTCTGATCTGCTGCTTGAGTTGGCTCTTTTGCAGTCTGATCTGCTGAACCAGAAGCAATCTCTTCTTCGTTGGTTTCATCAGCTTGACCAGGAGTGCTTTCCTTCTCCTTGGTCTGATCATCTTGCTTAGCAGCAGCCTCCTTTTCCATAATCTGATCAGCTGGAATAGTTTCTTCTTCCTTTGACTCATCAGCTGGTTCAGACTTGTCATCTTTTTCTTTGTTCTGATCAGTGGGGTCAGGTGTACCCTCCTTTTCTTTTTGTTGATCAGCAACATCAGACGACCCTTCTTTTTCTTTGGTTTTATCTTTAGAAACAGAAGTGTCTTCTTTCTTCTTATCTTCATCAGCAGGTGGCTCAACTTTCTTAACAGTTTCAACTGTTTTCATCAGACCTGCATTGTCTACAGTAGACCTGTGAGAAATCCAAGTACAATTATCAATTGGAATGAATGGTGAGATTGGATCCTCAGGTAACTCTTCATATGGCCTTATATTAGGACCATAGACAATCTGTTTCAAACTAGGAAGAGGAATCATTGTGCTTGGTTGCCCCTTAATCTTTCTAGTCTTTTTGGCCCAAGTTTCCATTGTCTGGGAAACTGCCAGTTTGATGGATCTTTCCTTGAGGTCTTCATCATCTGCAAACTCCTCAGGAACAGATTCATAGATTTTCTTTGCTTCTGCCTTCACCACATGACTGATCCTCAGTCTTAATCTGTCCAGAAAGAACTCTGAGTCCAGTGCTTGAGTAAGAGAACCTGTCTCAAGCCACTTCATTACCCAGGCTTCTTCATCAGCAAAGATCTTCCAGCTTGCAATCTGGTCTTTACTCTTTGTCAGACGATAGTCTCTCCATCTATTGTATCTGATCTTTTCTCTGTTAAACATCGTCAGACGAGTAATTCTTTCATTCTCAGCATCCAACCTTTTGATGAACTCATCAAAAGCATCAGGGTCATCTTTGACAATTTCCAGTGCCAGTTTGACCTCTTCTCTTCTTTTGGGTTGAATTGCTGGAGTTGGCATAGCTGGTATAGGTTTGGTGGGATCTCTTTGTTCACCTATGACAATTCCACCAGTATGCTTAGGACCATGAGAGTCCTTAGCACTTGCCTCAATAGCAGCAGCTAACTCAGCTGCTTCTATAGCATCCCTTTGTTCTTGAGTCATCTTACTGGCTTCTTCTTCCAGTCTTTTTAACTCAAGGGCTTTAAGGCGATCTTCCTCAGCCTTTTCATCAGCCTTCCTTTTTCTTTCTGCCTCATCTTGTATCTTCTTTTCAGCTGCAGTTACATAAGTTGCAATCTTACCAGTCCTTTTCTTCCTAGATTCAGGACTTTCAACTACTTAAAGTGGAGTGGCAACAACAGGTGTAGGATGCAGAAGGAGAGTTTCTCCTTCACTTGTTGTGCCAGTCTGCTGTTCTTCTCTAACTTCAGCAGACACTACAGCAGATGAGTCTGTAGCAGAAGCTCCAATTTCAACTTCAGCAGGCTCTTCAACAGTTATAGGCCTTTCAGCTGAAACTGGTGAATCTCTGACTGTCATGGTAGTTTCTTCAGAAAAAAGTGACCTTTCTTTTTGTGGGTCGCTTAGCTTGGGGAGGTCCCCTTGCTTCTCTTTTGGTCCTCATTCTCTTCAGTCTTTGGAGAGGAACTTTTTCTTCTGATTCAGTTCTTTCAGGAGAAGAACCTGTCTCCATCTTTTCAAGCTCGGCAGTGAAGTCATCAATTACTTTCTCAGGGACTTCACACTCAGCTTGTGCTGATTCAGCTTCAACAGCAGGGCTTGCTGTTTGATCAGCAGATTGACTTGTCTGACCCTCCTTCTTGCTTTTCTTAGAAGGGGTCTTCTTAGACTTTGCAGGAGCCTTTCTTTTAGGAGCAGCCATTTTCCTTACTGGCTCATACAACTTAAACTCTTTACTACCGTGGGTAGCCTTTCCACCAGCCATAGGACAGCTTAGTGACTTGAATAGATGACTAAGCAAGATGGCATGCGAAGTCCTCTTGTCACTCAGCAGATCATAGACATGAACTGCCCAGTTCACCTTCAGTCCATAGTAGATGCAGATCATGGTGTAGTACCTCTTTCTTGGTAACCCATCTAAAGAGCTCGTGCAGCAATCCAATACCTTCGCAATGATGTCTGCGAACCTCTGATACTCATCTTTTAACTGAGTCTTCATCAGAGTCTCAGTCATCTCCTCTCCCTTCTTAGCACAAATTGCCCAAAATTCATCCTCTTTTTCAGACCCTAGGTCTGTTACGTCTCCTCCTTCATTCTTCAGTTTATAAATTTCACTTAAAACAGCAGCAGAGACCGCGATTTTCTTTCCCCCAATGACAGCTGACATAACAGTGTCATTATTGGTGAATTTCCTGGTCTTGTAGAAGTGATCGACGTCTTCTAGGTAAACCCTGTCTTCGTGGGCTTCCAGAACTGGAACTAAGGATGCCTCTTTGATTTTCTCCAAGATTGAGCGCATCAGATCAGTACTAGAGAAGTGGAATTTGCTGTAGTTCAAGTACCTTCCATCAAGAATCTTCTCCATTTCTGGGATTATTGATTAGAAATCTGTGAAAGCAGTAAACTTTTGAAAGCAAGAGAGTTTGAGAGTTAGAAAATTTGAGAGTTTATGTGTGCGTAAGACGACTGTACTGTTCAGATCGGATTTTATATGTTTCCTTCTGTTTTGGTTATCGTGATTAATCTGAAACGTTGGATTAATCTGACAGTTTATTAATCGTGTGGGTGGGAGCTGCGGATTTCAATTTTATTATTTTAATGTCAGACGGGCGGGAAACTCTATCGACACTAATCTGTTACTTATAAAAGCGTGTTTCTAGAAATGCGATTTTATAACCATGCTTATATAAGATATCAAATGAGTAGAGTTTAACTTATCTGACAGACGAGTGATCTGTTATCTGATATTACTAGAGAAAGCCAATAGGTAGTAATCTTCCTCTGCTGTTTGTCAATCCAGCAAGATAAAATAATCTTCAGTCTTCAAGAATTAAGAACAGATCTTCTGATAACATAACTTCAACTAACTGACATTAACAAATTTCATCTTTAGATCAGAAGTACCGCTAGTCTTACACGTTTCCCCTGTCTTTAAGAATTCATAAGTTAACTAGTCTGTTGAAAGTTAATCCTTGAATAGAATAATGGATAACTAAGCTGTTGAACTTCAGTCTTCTGATGAGTTCCCCCTCAGCTTATGCATCCAAATTAAGTAGTCCTAGCTCAGCTCTTAGAGTTGAGAACCTTACTTCACTTAAAGGTTTAGTGGAAAATATCAGCAATCTGATTGTCTGTATGAACATACTCAATCATTACATTCCCTTTTTCCACATGATCTCTAATGAAGTGATGCTTGATCTCAATATGTTTAGTCCTTGAGTGACTTGTAGTGTTCTGAGTAAGTGAGATTGCACTAGTATTGTCACAGTAGATTGGTATTCCACTGATCTTGATATTGTAATCTTCTAGTTGATGCTTCAACCATAGTATCTGTGCACAGCAAACTCCAGCAGCTATATACTCAGCTTCAGCAGTAGATATAGAAACTGAAGTATGTTTCTTACTCATCCATGAGATCAGACGACTACCTAAGAACTGACAGGCAGCTGTTGTGCTTTTTCTGTCAATCTTGCAGCCAGCAAGGTCTGAATCTGAATAACCAATAAGCTCAAATCCAGATTCTCTAGGATACCACAATCCCAATTCTTGAGTGCCCTTAATATATTTCAGTATCCTCTTGGCAGCTAAGAGATGAGATTCATTGGGATTTGATTGAAATCTTGCACAAACCCCAACTGAGTACATGATATCAGGTCTGCTTGCTGTTAGGTATAACAGTGACCCAATAATGCCTCTGTATTTGGTTATGTCCACTGATTTGCCATCTTCATCTTTATCCAAACGAAGACTAGTAGACATAGGAATTGTAGCAGTAGAGCTAGTTTCCATACCAAATTTCTTGAACAGATCTCTTGTGTATTTTGCTTGGTTGATGAATATACCATCAGGCAACTGTCTAACTTGCAATCCAAGAAAATAATTGAGTTCACCCATCATGCTCATTTCAAACTTATTCTGCATGAGCTTGGAGAACTTGTCACACATCTGTTGGTTAGTTGAACCAAAAATAATATCGTCCACATATATTTGCACAAGTAATATATGATTTTCCCATTCAATTGTGAACAAAGTCTTGTCTACCTTACCTTTACGAAATCCTTTAATTAAAAAAAAATCAGATAAAGTATCATACCATGCTCTTGGAGCCTGTTTCAGTCCATAGAGGACTTTCTTTAGACGATACACCTTGTCTTCTTGTTGATAAGCTTCAAATCCAGGTGGTTGTTCAACATATACCTCTTCTTGCAGTTCTCCATTGAGAAATGCAGACTTCACATCCATCTGATAAACAGTGAAGTTCTTGTAAGCAGCATAAGATAGAAACAGTCTGATTGCTTCAAGTCTTGCTACTGGTGCAAATGTTTCGTCAAAGTCTATTCCTTCTTCTTGACAATAACCCTTGGCCACTAATCTTGCTTTGTTTCTGGTAACAATACCATCTTCATTCATCTTATTTCTGAAAACCCACTTAGTGTCAATTACTCTTTGATGACTTGGTCTAGGAACTAAGTACCAGACTTCATTCCTTTCAAATTGATTCAACTCTTCTTGCATAGCTTCAATCCAGAAGGAATCATTGAGAGCTTCTTCAATTTGTTTAGGCTCTATTTGAGATAGAAAGGTGACAAACATAGCATCTTGTGCAGCAGCTCTTCTTGTTTTCACTCTATCTAATGGATCACCAATCACTAACTCTGGTGGGTGATTTCTGAGCCATCTAAGATCAGGTTGCAGGTCTGAATGTTGTCCTCTGTTTTGATCTTGCAACACTACTGTTGGAGTTCCAGTAGTAGTCTGTTGAACAGTTGTAGTCTGTTGAACATCCTCTGGTCTGTCAGCTGTTTGTAACTCGTCTGTTAGACAATCAACACTGTGATTTTGAACAGCACTTGAGTTAGCAGCTGAATTTAGATTAGGTAGTAAGATGGGAACATATTCTTCATTCTTTCCAATATCCAACTTCTGTAAATCAGTAGACAGATCTTGATTAGTACTTTGATTCTTTTCGGAAGATTGACTTGGCTCATCAAATACTACATGGATAGATTCTTCTATTAGCAATGTTCTTTTGTTAAAGACTCTATAAGCTTTACTAACAGTAGAGTATCCTACAAAAACAGCTTCATCGGCCTTTTCTGCAAATGCAGTAAGGTGATTTTTCCCATTATTTAATTCAAAGCATTTACAACCAAAAATTTTGAAGTAATAAATGTTTGGTTTTCTGTTGTTCCAAACTTCATATGGAGTCTTGTTCTGATTTTTGTTGATCATGCATCTGTTCTGGGTAAAGCAGGCTGTATTTGTTGCTTCTGCCCAAAATCTTTGAGGCAGCTTAGCTTCAGCTATTATGGTTCTGACAGCTTCCTTCAGTGTTCTGTTTCTCCTTTCAGCAACACCATTCTGTTGAGGGGTTCTAGCAGCTGAATACTCATGATGTATTCCTTTGATGTTACAATACTCTTCAACAGTAGAGTTTGTAAACTCTGTCCCTCTATCTGATCTGATCTTCAATATCTTTGTACTTTTCTCATTCTGGATCAGTTCCATCAGATTGGTAAGATGTTCCTTGGTTTCACTCTTCTTTTTCATGAATATCACCCAAGTATATCTTGAATAGTCATCCACAACAGCTAGGCAGTATTTCTTTCCACCATTGCTGACTGGATCAATGGGTCCAAATAAGTCCATGTGTAGCAGCTCCAAGATTCTTTCAGAAGATTGGTGCTTCTTGCTTTTGAAAGATGACTTGATTTGTTTACCCTTCTGACAGGCGTCACAGAGCTTGTCTTTGCTCATGACTGTTTTTGGAATCCCTTCTACCAAATCATTCTTTATTAGTCTGTTTATGGTCTTGAAGTTTAAATGATTCATCATTTTGTGCCATAGCCAGCTAACTTCACTTGGTGTTGATGCCACCAAACAAACACTTGAATTCTTGTCAGCAGAATTCCAGTCAACTATGTAGACATTCCCTTGTCGTCTTCCAGATAAAATTACCTTCTTTGTACCAATCTGTTCAACATAGCACTTATCTGTTGAGAAGATGACTGAATATCCTTTGTCACAAAATTGACTTATGCTCAGTAGATTATATTTGAGGCCTTTAACATATGAGACGTCAGATATCTCTATGTTTCCTCTGATCAGTCTTCCTTTAGCTTTAATCTTGCCTTCTTTGATGTCCCCAAAAGTAACTTTTGGACCATCCACAGCAACTGCATCAGTCAGCTCATGTATGTTTCCACACATGTGCCTTGAACAACCACTGTCCAAGTACCAAATCTTCTCTACTTTACTCCTACTCCTAATCCTAACCTACAAAACCAAAATAAAATTGTTTTAGGTACCCTTATTGAGAGGGTCCTGAAGGATTAGTTTCACCTTTGACAACCCAAGATTTTGATGTCTTAGGCTTCTTAGGCTTCTGAGTTTTGACAGGAGCATGAACAGTTTCATTTTTATCATAATTAGCAGATAAGTCATGTTGATGATTAGTATGATAAGAATAGTGTTCATAAGCAGGGTAAGGTGCATGATAAGCAGGGTATGCATGCATTGGATGAGCAGGATATGGTGCATAGTAACCAGGAAATTGAGGTGCATGATACATAGGAGGATATGCAGCAGGTTGCACATAATATGACTCATTTCCATACCAAGCATTTTGATTTTTCTTATTCTTATGCTTCTTTGGCTTACTAGTAGCTTGCTCATTGACAGACGACTTAGTTTTACCACTAGTCTGATTGACTTTAGCTTTATCAGCAGACTTCTTGGGACTCTGCTGTTTGGTCTTACTAGTCTGTTTTCCTATACTAGGCTATTTGCTCTTTTTAGCCTTAGGAGTTTTCTTCTCCTTTACCACTTTCTCAGGTGAAGCAGGTCTAGCAGTTTGAACATACAGAATGACCTTACTATTGTCAGCAGATATAAATTTCTCAGTATGATTCAATTCGTGCTTATCCTGTTCTAAAGGCATCTTCTGTTTACTAGACATATGAGTGGATGCAACAGATGATTTTTCATGAGACTCAATAACTTTTTCAAGTTCCATGATTTTTCCTTTATAAACTTCACATTCAGCTTTCAGAGATTCATGTTCTTGCTCAAGCTGTTTATATTCAACTGATTCTCTTGGCTTTTCAGCTGTGAGTTTCAGTGAACTATTTTGCTCTTTTAGCAGTATCATCTCTTCCTTAAGCTTTTTATATGCTTCAGCAATAGTAGTATTGTTAAGCATCATTTGTTCAAATGAATTAAATAATTCATTGTCAAGAGGAGTTACCTCTTCCTCAGAGTCATCAGATTCCTTTGCCATCAGGCAGAGGAGAGCAGGTTTTTCTTCATCAGAGGATTCTTCATCAGACGTGTCTGAATCTGAATCAGATGAGTAGACAGCAGCCAGCTTTTCTGCTTCAGCCATCATAGCCTTGCCTCTCTGATGCTTTCTTTCTTTTCTGATTTTCTTCTCTTCCTCAGTGTATTTCTCTGCATTTGGATATGGACAATCTTTGATGAAGTGTCCAAATTTCCTGCAGTTATAACACATTAGTTTGGCTTTATAATCCTCTTTATCTTGAGAAGAAAAGTTAGGTTTAGAAGTAGAAGCATTGTTGTATTTGTTCTTCATTTTTCTCTTGTAGAACTTCTTGAAATTGTTCATCAGCAATGCTACATCTCCAGCAGTGTACTCCTTCTTGTTGAGTAGAGTGGCTTCATCAGATGAGTCCACTTCTTTGCTTTTCTGTGCTGGTCTTCTGTTATTTTCAGCAGCAACCAGTGCAGCTGTGGGTCCTGAAGTTGAGGTTTCTTCAATTCCCATTCTAGGCAGTTTATACTCGAATGCCTTGAGTACGGAGAACAGCTCTGTAAGAGAAATCTTTCCCAGATCTCTTGATTCTTCCATTGCTGTTACTTTCATGTTGAACTTTGGGGGTAAGGCCTTTAGTACTCTGACGGTGATCTCTTTGTCAGTGAAAGTCTTTCCCAGCTTTAGAACTTCATTGAGTGTTCTGGTGAACCTGGTATCCATCTGATCAATGGTCTCTCCAGACTTCATCTTGAAGTTATCCAGTTTCTCCAAAGCAATAGTGAGCTGATGCTCTTTTATTGCATCATTGCCTTCGCTCATATCTCTGACTTTATCCCACATCTCCTTTGCAGTCTTGCAATGTTTGACTTTGTCAAACCGATCATTGTCCAGGGCTTTAGTCATGATAAATCTTCCGACTTTATCCTGATTAAATAGCTTGATTTCCTCTGGAGTCATCTCATGAAGGTCTTTTTCCACCACAGTATCAACTTCATTTATCTTTATGGTCTTGGTGAATCTGAATGGACCTTTTATGATACATGTATACATGTTGTCATTTTAGGCAGCTATGAAGATCTCCATTCTGATCTTCCAATCTTCAAATGACATACCAGCGATGTGGGGAACATGGCTGATATAGTCCATTTTTCAAAAAGTTTTAATTTTTCAAAAAGATGCTCTTTTGAAAAGTTTTGAAAAACCTTTGAAAAAACTTGGATCAAGCTCGTTGATCAGGCAGCTGATTCTAATGAACCATCTGCTCTGATACCACTTGTTGGTCCCAAGTGGTCAGATGAGGTCTAGGGGGGGGGGGTGAATAGACCTCTTAAAATTTCAGACTTAAAAACTTTTTACTCTTCTGTCAGCAGACTAAGCTGATGAAGAACAGTAAGATGACTATGTTGATCGTGAACAAATCTTGAACAGCAGAGTGACCACTCTTCTTACAGTTTACATAGCTGATTTCAGTGAAAATCAGTTTTATCAAGAGTATACTTGCAGCGGATGTTTGAAAGTGTTTTTCACAAGTAGACTAAGTCCTTTAAAAAGATTTTATCCCCAGTTTTAAAACTCCTTATAAAATCTTTTGATAATTCAAAGTGTAAACTTATGCAACTTAAAAATATGCAAGAAAACTTTAAATGCAAGATAAACACCAAGAATTTTTATAGTGGTTATATGGATAAAAATCATTTAGTCCACTCTTCCAGATCACTTAGATTCTGGGTTATCCTATAATCACAAAGATTACAATATTTCTCCACTTATACCTAAACAACTAATGAGAAGGCTATAAACTCACAATAGGAAATCACAAAGAAGACCTATCCTCTGAAGTTAAATCACTCACAAAGATGGATTTAAACTTCTCACAACACTCAGCTAATACAAATTCACTCAGATTGTATTTTTCTGTTTTCTTCAACTGGGTTTCTGTCAACAGATGACTTCCACCAGACGAGTGAGTTGTTCAAGCTTCTTGAGACTTAGAAAATTTTCTGCTTTGAATGCGAAATCTCAGATGTTGTTGTGTTGTTTCTCTCTTTGCTTAGCTCTATTTATACTTGGATTTGAAAATATGACCGTTGAAGGAAATCACAATTCAAATCCATAGTCTTTAGCCCGATTCAGAACGGCTCCCTGCTACAGTCCTTTTTTTGTTGTACTTTCCTGTAGCAGCATTAAATGCACTCTGCTGATCCGAGAGTTTTCTTCAATCATTTGCCATTACTACCCTTCTCTTCCAGCATTTATTACACTCGGTGCATTTATTACCGTTGGACTAATCTCTTGATCTCTTCTACTCTGCTGATCGAAGCAACTCTACTGATAGATACTCTGCTGATCAAATACTGAACTAATCTGATTTGAGTCAGCTGATGACCTACCCTTCTGTTCGCTGTTTCAGCATGAGATCACTAGTCTGCTGGGCTTTGAACTTTAAACTCTTCTGATGTCTTCTTTTACTTGTTCAAAATTCTTCTAAGGGAACTAAGCTTCCATACTTAGCTGATTATGATGTTTTGGTAATCATCAAAACCATCCCTTAACTTTTTATCTTCTTTGCACTTCATCTTCATCTTCATCCAACAACACAAAATTCGAACTCTACCACATCCAACTTCTTGCGCATATCAAGTATCCAATCAAGTAGAGAATTACCTCTTGGAAAATGGATAGACCAAGGTATTCCACTAAGAGCCCAGACTTGTCTAGCAAAAGTGCATAAATATAAACTATGAATAGCATCTTCGTCGAAACTATGGCAGATTCCGCATGAAGCCACCTCCAAGACTTTACGTTTCGCAAGATTTAAACGCGTAGGAAGATGATTCTTACACGCTCGCCAAAGGAATATTTTTATTTTGCTTGGAAGATTAATTGCCCACAACCATATAAGTAATATTAACAGTGTTTTATCGTCACTCAATCAAAACAGAAACTCATAGTTTATTCACTTTAGTTTTCAACTAACACTGAATCGATTTTGTCCAAATCAAGTAGACTTGTAAAAGGAAATATCAATATTTAATCATATAACTAAATCTGTTTATTTTAACACAATTATATGTTATACTTGAGTACATTTTTTGAGTTATAATTATTAATATTGGACTATGTATTATAAGGACACGTCGTAAGATAATAAATTTTAAATTATATTGTATAAACAATTAAATAATTAATTTACTTCTATTTGTGGTATAGTACTACTTTTTGTCGTGTTCAATTTTCAAGACTATATCATATCAAATAATTCCGTACTGTTTTCATATGTACCGACACCTAAAGTTTTTAAAAAATAAACCTAAACTTCCGTACAATGCAGTACGATTCGATACGATACAGTACGGGCTCGAAAACCATGTGCACCCCTATTAATTGCTATTACCTTATTTTTAAAAGATAATCTTCAACTCACAAGTTGGTGGAATTGACAAAATCCTAATAGAAAAGTCTCATTAATATTTTTACACTCAAAAAATTATACATGTGGAAACATGTGCAAGAATCAATTAATATAAATAGGCAATTCCCACATCCTTCATTTCAAAGGGGGGAGAACTGAAATATTGCCTATAAAATATACACTCTTCCTAGGGTTAGGCTAAAGTACTGTTTCCCCATTTTATTCAAATCTACCTAGTTTTTCGCTCATTGTTCTTCAATCATTTCAAGAATCTATTTATAGTAACTTTTTCATTTTGAAAAAAAAAATAGGTTTGTACTTGTACAGTTGTACTCTTAGTCAACCAAAAAGTGAGAAATAATGATAAGAAAGGTGGTTAGGCTAGAAGGGCCTCAGGTTGTTCGAACGACGAGGTATGCTGAATGCCAGAAGAACCAGGCAGTAAACATCGGAGGGCACGCGGTGGATGGATGTCGGGAGTTCATGGCCGGAGGCCAAGAAGGGACTGATGCTTCCTTTAGTTGTGCAGCATGTGGCTGCCACCGCAACTTTCACCAAAGGGTGGTGGAGACCAGGGTTGTTGGTGATAGCTCATCAGTTAATTAAGGCTTGAATTCATCAATGTCTTATATCTCATATCTCATGTTTGACAAAATTATAATAATTGATATCGCATGAGAAAGATTAATAAAATAAATTTACATTTTGAATGTGTTGTCCTTAATTATTATTACAACAATTGTATATCTAATTAATTATTATTACAACAATTACTCAACAATAGGTCAGTGAGGCTATAGTCTGTTGGTAAGACTGATGCCAAATGACCAAGAGGTCATGTGTTTAATTCTCATTAATGTCGAATTTATTTCAATTTAATACAATGGTTGGTACGTACGTAGCTTTTGCTTTTGTAATTTGGTTGTATTCGAATAACAAATTTGAAATAATTTTAAGCTGCGAAAAACTAACCTTATATGAAGATGGGTTTTGGATATTCCAATTGGTTCGTACCTTAATCTTTTTTTTTAAAACCCGATTGTAGAATACATGAATGAATATGTGTTGCAATTTTAAATGAGGCTCATTACCCTTTAAGTACTAAACTTTCTTTTATCTTCAATTTGACTCTTCGCCATTGGGAAATCAAATCACTAATTAGTCTTTACATTTTTTTTTATGATATCTTAATTTAGTGCAAAACTTTATGTAATAAATTATTTTATTATTATATAGATATTAACTAATATAATATTAGGCCCGTGCAAACTTTTTTCGAGAGAACTTTTACCAGGAACCAAAGGAGGACAGAATGCTCGAGAAATCCAACTCATGTTCAATTAATTTATTAGTTTTTTCTTACTAGGAAGGTGCACGTACGTTGTACGTGTCTAGTTAATTTCATGGATATTTTTTATGATTTAGGGTAAAATTAATTTGATTATGTCATAAAATAGAACAAATTAATCCGTTTTTCACCTATTTAATTAATTTTTCACCAGTTTAGCCTGTTTTTTAGCCGATTTTATTCATTTTTACCACTTTTATTTTTTTCACTGTTTTACCCTTTTTTATTGGTTATAACTTATTTTCACTGTATTTAATTCATAGTAGTTAAAAGCGAGAAAAGCGCTCACTCTAGTGCGCTTTTCGCTATAGAGAGACTTCCTCGCCTCATTGCGATTTGCACTATTTGGGCTATAGCGCAACAGCCCATAGCGCCAAATAGTGCGCTATTTAAGGAAAATCGAAAAATAGAAAGTAAAAAAAAGAAAAAAAACTTGGTGAAATTAAGTAACTTGATTGCATAATTAATTGTTGGTTTTCCTAATACAAATGAAATTTACCATTAGGTTAATTTAGCAGAAATTTTGTTGGTTTATGTAATTGATTTTCCCTATGTTTATATGAAATTTATAATTTCCATCATCATATAGATTGGGAAATATGGCTTCTAAATCCGGAAGATATATATCTATATCTTCTTCATCTTGGTTCATTCTTTGTATGAACAAATTATCACACTCCTTAATCTCAGAGCTTGAGAGCTGATCTCCATTATGAAACTTCTGCTGATCTCCACGACCATGTTGATCAAATTCAGAAGGTTTTTTGTTTATTTACAAACTTTTGCGAATTTTGGGTACGAAACTTAAAAAATTTTAAATTTGGATACGTTTGGACATTTACTTTGGAACTCGAATGTGGAACATGCATATCGTTGTTCACACCTTCCTCGTGTTCTTGGAGCTTGTTTACACTAAGTTAGTTAATTCCTTATTTTTCTAAATTAAAATTAAATTTGCCTTATTTTGGTTTAAATATTTTGCTTAAAATCAGTTTAAATTGATTGATTAATTTAATTGTTGATCTTCTTGAATTTAGATGAAAATTACCTTATATTTCACTCATTTCTTATGTTATTTAAATAAGGATTTTAATGAAAAGTTTGGCTGAATTTACTCAAAATTAACATAAATTTAGTTGAAATGACTGCTAGCTGACAGATTTTACAACAATTAACTTTTTTTTAAGTATACAACAATTAACTTAAATTAGGTGAAATTAACTTAAAGTTGGCTGAAATATACTCTATATTATGAGTACTTATTAGCTCATTTAACCGGATTTTATCGGGTTAATTGTATCAGTGAAATTGGGATATTGGGGGTTCTCAATATATATGATTTATAGGGCTCTGTTACTTTATTCAGGATGGATCAATCTCAAGGAAGAACAATTTCGTAGGAACAACAAGTAATTATCGTAACCAACGTAAGAATAACACAAATATGAAGAGAAAGCTCTTTTCTTTATTGAATAATTTTGGGTTATGCAGTTTATGCAGAATTGAATGGCGTATATGCCTTGTGATTAAGGGTTTTCAGAGTTGTTTAATACAATGATTGACTAGGTATTTATATCATACTAAACCTAGCGTTACAAGGAAATATAGTCCTAATAGGACTCGGCCCAAATGTCCTTCTTGAGTCCGGAGTGTAGTCTTCTTGTCGAAGCGAGCTGTATTCGGCCGGGTCGATTAGATGATCCCGAACTGTCTTGTTTGGTCGAACCGATCTTATGTTCTTCAGTCGATCCGTACATTTTAAGGGGTACAAAATAGCCCCCATCAGTACTCCCTCACTTCTTCGAGCGTATAGATAATAGAAGCTCGTAGAAGTAGATAATTTTTTACGACTGTTTATCTTCTATAAATGGAGCCTCGTTAAAAACCTTTCTTAAGAAAAAACCCTGTGGGAAAAAATCTTAAGTAAGGAAAAGAGTGCTTCGCATCATAGATAGTCGTTTTCTCTTTCCAATTACGAATCGCCACGCGTCCTTTCGGGGAGGCCTTTGATCTCCTTCCGTTTTTGGCGGGAATGTGATTAGTTGTGACGAGTTCGAAACGTCTTTTCTCTTCCCAGTATAAATAGGTGGCTATTGAGTTCGTCATTTCTCCTTTATACTTGCTTATAGTTCGTAGTCATTTTCTTGCTTAGTCGTTCATCATATAAAGTTTTCCTTACATCGACTTATATCCTCCGAGAATCTGAAAATATGGCTTTTTTAAGAAAATCTTCTTCTTCCTCTAGGGAGAATGTCGCTCCTAATAATGAGGAGGAGTTGCATTCTAATTTTTTGGGCGAACAAAACGCAGTTCCTGAATTTGTCGTTCCTGTTGAAGACACTTTTAAGGTACAGATCCTTTCTGATACAGATGTCGCTGCCCGAGCCAAAAAGGGCAAAGGTACTGCTCCTCAAATTTCTGAACCAATTGAGGACCTAGCTTGTGCTTATACGGTGGACACTTTTCCGGAGGTTGTGAGTAATTATGCCAAATATTTCCCGGAGGGTTCTGAGATAGTTCTCCCTTCTCCCTCTGATAGAGTTACATCTCCACCGGAAGGATGTCGAGCCTTTTACACGGCCCACTTCAATAGCGGTCTGCGTCTTCCATTGTCTCCCCTCTTTCTTGATATTCTAAAAATATTCAGTGTGTCCTTGACACAATTAGTTCCAAATTATGTAGCCTTTGTGGTTTGTTTTTCTGTCTTGATGATCGCAAAAGGGTTCAAACCTTCCTTTCGTAACTTTACACAACTTTTTCGGTTCAATATTTCCAGTTCTTCCAATCGCGGATATTTCTTCGCTAGTCAGAGGCCTAGTCGAGCAATCTTCGATTCCCCCGTTTCTAGCAACCCTTTTTGGAAATCTCATTTTTTCTTTGTTCGCCCCCCACCTCATCTTCGTTTGGCGGATGGTTCGACTATACCCTTCTCGTGGGATCATGGCTCCAAATGGGTTTACGGAGGTCGTTTGCCGACTGGTGAATTCATTCCTGACGATGCTCAGTTTATTGGTGAAATTCCCACTATGCGTGCCAATAAATATCAGAGTGCTCTTCTGATTGGGGAAACTTTCCTTCGAAAAGCGGGATTGAGTGCTCATAATTTTTCAATCAGTTCATCATCTGAACCACTTGGTAAGTATTTCACTTTAGCTTAGTGTTGTGATGATACCTTCTATACAGAGAAACTGACTTTCATCTTGTTTCTTTTTCAGCTCGTATGGTAGAAAATTCCCGACATTCTTCAAAGGGAAAAATGGTGTTGTCCAAATCCTCCAAATCCATTGAGAACGTCCCTATCGAGCAGAGAGCGTCTCGGAAAAGAAAGCTAGAGTTGAGTCATGACTCCGAGGAGAATGGAGAGGAATCTCCAAATTCTTCACAAGATTCTCTTATTCGTCAAGGGACTGGATCCGGTTATCCCCCTCTTCAGCTTAGGACATCCTTAGGCATTCGTGGATGTCGCAGCTGGTCGATGCCTCATCCTAACGATAATCCGGTGGAGAGAAAGAGGAGTTACTATGGTCGTTCTGGTAACGATCTCTCTTTACCTGACGACAATCATCCAAAACCTACTTTGGTCGAAATGATTGAGGATCATTTAGAAGGAAAGAGGGCTGCTGGTTATTCCGAGAAAGATTCTCTTGTCCATGATGAGAGCGAGAACGCGGTCGATAAGGCAACTCGTGTTCTTTTGTCGGGCGTTTTTACTCGCGATCTGAATAAGCTTATTCGAAAGGATCCTCTGGAGAAATTTCAGCGAGCTTCTCTGTATGCTGAAAAGGTAACCTCTTTTTAAGTTTGCTTTATAGGATATTTTCCTTCGAAGATCTTTTTATTTTGCTGACTTATTTTTCTGTTTTACTCCTTTACTTTTTCAGACTAAGACTTGTTTAGCCTTATATGCTTATGAAACTGCTCTCTGGAAACAACAATGTGAGTTTCTGGACGAGAGATACAAAGCTTTACTCCATAAGTCCTCTGGTTCAGAGGTAGGCCCATCAACGTCTTCTTCCGTTCCGGTCGTAGAGACTAGGGCTACTGGGACCGAAGACCAGGAGATCATAAACAGGGTTCTGGAGACTTCCCGTGCTCAAGAGCAAGCCGATCAAATGGCTAAAAAGTTAGAGGAGTTCCAGTTTCAGAGTACTGCTCGGATTAGCGAGTTAGAATCTCAAGTGTCAAGTCTTCAAGCCTCTTTAGAGGAGTATGAGAGGGATATTCCTCTTAGTGGACTTAGGGATCGTTACGGCCGGAATCCCGACGAGAAAGTAATTCGTGAATTCCTCAAAACTCATGTTCATACATCGATGGTATACGAGATGGTCGGTCCTCTCCTGGAAAATACCTTTAAGAAGGCGATTCATCAGCTGGTCGCTTTCGACATGATAGATGATCGTCGAAAGGAATATTTTAAAGCGGCACACATTCGGTTGAACCGCTATGGCGAAGTATACTCTCCTTCCGAGCTTCCAGATGTCGTATATCAAAATTTTCCTTTGGCTCACCTCGTCAAAGAGTTCGAAAAACCATTGCCGATTCCTGCTTCTGACGTTAACGATGAGCTTGATAAAAATTTAATCGATCGAGAGGAAGAGGAAGAGGTTTTTGAGCCAGCAGAAGGAGAAAACATCGTTAGCGAGCAAACAATTCCGGAGGGCGATCGGGCTGTATGATATATTGATTCAGGAAGATACACTTTTAACCATTTATTGTAGGTTTAAATGTAATTTTACACTTTTAACCCTTTGTACGCCAAACGTTTCATATTCTGACAGTCATGTCCTTTCATCTTTGCCGTAATTATTCAGACAAGTCATTAACTTCGCCGTAATCATTATGCGTGTGTCTTTTCAAATTCTAGTGTTTATTCCAAGGTCAGTTTTACTATTTCGCGCCCTTTCCTTGGGTTTGTCGCGTCTTTTCGCATAGTATAAATATAAAAGGTAAAAATTTGTCTCGCTATTTACTGCTTTGTTTACCTCTTCAACAGAATACTCTTCATTTACCAGATCGATAAGCCTTCTCGATATTTTGAATTTACTTCTTGAATTCCGATCATGACTAATCTTTTTGGTAACACATCGAAGCGTCCTTCGCGTGAGAACGCCAGAAATTTTAGATTAAAAAAGTCTCGAACAGAAGGACCCTCGACGGAACCTCCTCGTTCATCCTTGGCTAGTAGCTCGATAACCGATAATCCTGTCTTCCCTTCCGCACCTTTCTCCGTAGTTAATTCATCTATTGTAGAACCAAATTTTTCTTCTTCTACAGAAGTAGGAAATAGGCCTTCCCCTGGTCGGGTTGCTTTTGGAGATTCGTCCAATGTGGAGCAGTTTTTCGATATACATGTTTCTTCAGGTGTTTCTTCTTTTGAGTATGGGTTTCATGGAGGGGATTTTGTTAATACCCTTCCTTTTTCTACCTCTGCTGCCCCGGTCGTCAGCGGGGGCCAAACTGAAGAAGGTTCCTTCGTAAATCCCTCCTCAACACAGCCTATTTCTCAAGATTTTCCTGATTACTTGTTTCATGATACTACTGTGATGACTACTTCCTTTGAATCTGGCGGGCCTTCTGGAGGCCGAAACGAGTCAAGGTCTGGTCGCCGGATTGTTATTTCTGCTTCGGGGAAGGAAACCTCGGTTAGTCCTAACGAGAGGGAATCTCCTCGTCCGTTAGACGATCGTTGTATCCTTGAGCAGGTTAAGGATATTATGCTGTCGACGACTCCGCGCTCCGACGGTGTTTCTCTTGCTAGCGATCTGCCGGGCTCTGTTGAGCCCGACGCATTGTCCTGGGATTTAGGTTTGAGCACTATTTTGCATGGAGAGTTGAAGAAGCTTGAGGGTACTTCCAATGTACGCCTTGTTCAGTCGCTAGTGAAGATATGCGAACAGGTGGATAAATCTTTCATTATTTTACTTGCTTTTATTTTTAATGCGTCGTTATGTGGGGGTTTTTCTCATTCTCTTCCTTTTCTAGGCCAAATATTTTGCACTCCAGCTGGGCGTGCAAAACGACGATCTGTGGAATGGTAAGAAGGCTTACCAACATCGTTTGGAGTCGGAGTCGGCGAAGGTTGCAGGGCAGACTCTCCAGCTGCAGCTTGCCAATGATGATTTGAAAAAATTGCAAGAGGAAAAGTCTGTTTGGGAGAAAGAGAAAAGTGACTTGCTTCAGGTTGCTGCCCTAGCAGAGGAGTCTCGACGGCGGTCCTATGAGGAAGGATATGACGCTGGTTATCTAAAGCGTCAAGAGGAGTTGATGGCGTTTGCTGGTAACTTGACTCCTCGGAGGACTGTTTCTGCTAGTCGGCCTGTTAACAACTCTTCTCAGTGATTTGTTCGACCTGGCAGGCCTTGGACTGTCTCTTTTTTTTTTTATTTTTTATTTTTAGTGCCCAACTTTTTGTGTAGTTGCTTGGGCTGAACTTTTTGTATTGGGAGAACGACTAAATTTGAAATTATGATCTTTTGTAGGCAGATCCTTGCCTTGATCAATTTTATTCTGTATATTTATTTTGTTATGCATATTTTGCTATTATGCATAAATATAACATCATGAAATAATCAGCATATATTAGCATACTTATCTGATATTGATCTTTGCGGAGAATATCCAGAATAGAGAAAAGGTAGCTTAATCTTGCTCGGTCACTATTTAAGTAACTGAATGGTATAATGTTTGCTCTGCAAATCAAATCTTTTGTTGATCAACCCAGTATAGTCCCTTGGGTTATATCCAAAATCACGTTGTACGTCAAAATGTAGACAGTAGGTCATTCGTATCGATAATCGATTGAATAGATGTTAAGGAACGCTCAGCATCTTGGTCGATGTTCAATCCATGCCTTGTAAATTTGTCTTTTTGTGATGTATATCTTATATAAGGAGGCTATTTTATTCCTCCTGTTGAATTCTGCTTTCCTTATCATAGTACCAAGTTTATAGAGAGGATATCACTCAAGGTATCTTCCTAAAATCTATGTTTCTCTGTACCAAATGTGAGTTCCATATTCCTCAAATAAAGCAATCAGTATACCCTTATATCATTTCTTTGATATGGGAGGAATTGGAAAATGCAGAAGTCTTGGCCAGATCTGACCTGTTTAGACCTCCTTCAGCAATTCTTTGGTATATTAGGCAGTGACTCTCCTGTAGTCTCGAATAATGACGATTATTCTCCTGATTTCCATGTCAGATTTCTTGGACTCCAAAGGAGTTTTTGTATGGCTAAGTTACTGGCTCTCCACCTGACGTATAAGGCAGTGACGACCCTCGTATGGTGGAGTGTTTGGTCTTTTATCTCTAGACGATCGAGTATCCTTCTTACAACGGTTTAAACTTGCATGCCTTCGTTGTGGATCCTAGGTTTTCAGGTGATCGACTATCATTTTGAGTGTGCAGACCTTTCTGGTCCGGAGCTCCTTTAGGTCCGCTCGGATTATTTCGCTGATCGCTTCGATCTACGGCTTCTTTTGTTATCGACTGGTTGAGTCGATTAGATAGTGCCGTTCCAACTTACTTGCATTAATTATAGGAAGTCAGACGGTCGCATTTCCGTCCCTTGATCAAATACTTTTTCAGCCGTTGGATTGCTCGGGTCTATCCCTATACATAGGGAAGTGATTTGCATACTTCATGTCAGAGTGGCTTAAATTTCTTCTGCCTTGTACTAACAGGTCCCATTAATATCCTACCTTGTACTAACGGGTCCCACGTAGCCTCCACTTTATTCTTCATGGGTTTGAGGTCCGTGGTTTCCGTTTGCACATGGTGGGTTCATACTTACCGGGCACCGCCGCACTTCAAAGTTACCTCCGGATTGATAGATCGCCGGGGTGTGCTGGTAAGTTTTCACTTTTGCGACGACCCTGAAGAGATGCTGCTTTAGAGTAAAAATCAACCTCCTAAAGTAGAAGCAGTATCTTGTTGTGGGTGAATGAATATTGTCGGTTATCTGGCTGGTAATGCTCATTTCGTCTGGAAGAACAGTTGATCTTCAGAGCCTGGTCGTCGAACCAAAGAAGTCGACAATCCTGAGCATCATGCTTCTTAGGTGGTTTATCATAATCGACGAGGTACTAGGGAGGAGATTGGTGTTTCCGTGGACATTGTCGTTAAGATTGCTGATCTATAGGATCATTTCATCTAAACCATTGTAACGATGTTTAAGTAGTATGTAGACCTTTGTAATGTAGGACTTTTGTATGTAACTGACTTGATGAATAAAATATTACTTTTATCCCTTGCATTCTCCTTGTTTGTTGAATTTGTCATAATTTTATTTATGAGGAGCATTTTCCAAGCAGATTGATTCATACTCAATTCATCTTCAAGACTTAGTTGTATTAGCAAGTCTTATAGATCGTTAAGAACAGATCGAGGAGTGTTTATTGAGTAGATCAATGTATACTCAACTCTTATTTATTTAGACATAGGTTTTTACTCCAGAAACCTTTTAGATCGTTGAAAACGGATCGAGGAGTGTTTATTGAGCGGATCAATTTATACTCGACTCGTTATAATTTAGACTTAGGTTTTTATACCAAAAACCTTTTAGATCGTTGAAAAACGGATCGAGGAGTGTTTATTGAGCGGATCAATTTATACTCGACTCGTTATAATTTAGACTTAGGTTTTTATACCAAAAGCCTTTTAGATCGTTGAAAAATGGATCGAGGAGTGTTTATTGAGCGGATCAATGTATACTCAACTCTTATTTATTTAGACTTAGGTTTTTATGTCCAAAAGTCTTTTAATCGTTTAAAATAATTGAGGAGTGTTTATTGAGCGGATCAATGTATACTCAACTCTTTTTTGTTTTAGACTTAGGTTTTTAATACCAAAAGTCTTTTAATCGTCGTAAATATATCGAGGAGTGTTTATTGAGCGGATCAATGTATACTCAACTCTTTTTTATTAGACTTAGGTTTTTAATACCAAAAGTCTTTTAATCGTCGTAAATATATCGAGGAGTGTTTATTGAGCGGATCAATGTATACTCAACTCTTTTTTATTAGACTTAGGTTTTTAATACCAAAAGTCTTTTAATCGTCATAAGTAGATCGAGGAGTGTTTATTGAGCGGATCAATGTTTACTCAACTCGTTTTGTTTAGACTTAGGTTTTTAATACCAGAAGTCTATTAACCGTTGAAAAATTGATCGAGGAGTCTTTATTGAGCGGATCAATGTTTACTCAACTCGTTTTGTTTAGACTTAGGTTTTTAATACCAGAAGTCTATTAATCGTCGAAAAATTGATCGAGGAGCGTTTATGGAGCGGATCAATGTTTACTCAACTCGTTTTGTTTAGACTTAGGTTTTTAATGCCAGAAGTCTATTAATCGTCGAAAAATTGATCGAGGAGTGTTTATTGAGCGGATCAATGTTTACTCAACTCGTTTTGTTTAGACTTAGGTTTTTAATACTAGAAGTCTATTAATCGTCGAAAAATTGATCGAGGAGTGTTTATTGAGCGGATCAATGTATACTCGACTCGTTTGTATGGTTGGATCGAGGAGTGTTTATTGAGCGGATCAATGTATACTTATCTCCTTTTGTCCCGATTCCAACCAATGCTATAGTTGTATTCCAAGGAGCGCTTACCGAAACAATCGATTTATACCCAATCTTGACTTAATATTTAAAATTGCTAAAATCTTTAATAATTGAACTGTAGGCTAAGGCCTTTATTACAAAGATTAAAACTTAATAAAATAAAACAGCATAATCTGCTAAAATTTATTTACCATAGTATTTCCTAAGGTTGACTGCATTCCAGGTTTTTGGTAAGGCTGTTCCATCCAAGTGCGCAATTTTGTATGAACCTTTCTTTCCTACGCCAATGACAACGTAAGGTCCATCCCAATTTTGTGGTAATTTTCCCACATGCTTTGATACTTCTACCTTTTTCAAGACCAGGTCTCCTTCTTTGAAGGTTAGAATGCGTACCTTTTGATTGTATGCCTTTTCCATATTTGGTTTAGTAACTTGCAAACGTACATCGGCTTTTTCTCTTAAAGCTTCTGTTAAATCGATATCATTTTCTCTCGTCTTTTCATTTTCCTGATCATCGTACATTTCAATTCTTGGTGTTGGAATTAGAGTTTCAACAGGAATAACAGCTTCCGAACCATATACCAAGCTAAATGGGGTTTCCCCGGTTGAGCTCCTGACTGTGGTTCGATTAGCCCAAAGTACTCCTGGGAGTTCATCGAGCCATTTTCCTTTGGCCGCTCCTAACCTTTTTTCCAAGGATTTTATTATTTCTCGGTTTGCAACCTCAGTCGGTCCGTTCGCTCTCGGGTGCCCGACCGAAGTGAAATTTTGTTGAATCCCAAGTTTCGAACACCATTCTATTACCTGTTTTCCCGCGAATTGGGTTCCATTATCAGAAATTAGGATCCTTGGGATGCCAAATCGACTAACTATGAATTTCCATAGGAAGTTGATCACTTGGAATTGAGTTATTCGTGCAAGGGCGATGCATTCTATCCATTTGCTGAAGTATTCTACAGCGACCAGGACATAAGCTTTCTTGGATCTAGCCGCTGGGAACGGTCCCACGATGTCCATGCCCCATTGATCAAAAGGCCAACATATCGGTATAGGGTGCATGTTTTCTGCTGGTCGATGACATATATTAGCATGGACTTGGCAGTGATGACATTTTTGGACATACTGAGCGGCATCATTGTTGATGGTAGGCCAATAATAACCTGTTAGGAGGCATTTTAAAGCCAATGCCCTTGCTCCGCTGTGATTCCCTGTGTCTTCTTCATGTACCTCTCGTAGAATATCAGTGGTTTGTGATTCAGAGACGCATTTCAGAAGAATTCCTGATACTGATCTCCGGTAGAGCTTTTCTTCTACCAATGTATATTTTGGAGCCCGATATTTTATTTTCCGAGCTTCATTCTGGTCAAGCGGCAATTTTCCTTCTCGAAGATAGTCTATCATTGGAGTCATCCAGTTTTCTTCTGCTTCTTCGATTTCCATTATATCGACCGCCGGTGTTTCATCGATGTCGATGGCCGGTGTATTAGAAATTAGCCAGTTGATCACCCTTTCAGTTTTTCCGTCATGGGCTCCTGTGAACCTAGATAGTTGATCAGCCCATTTATTTTCCGAACGTGGAATGTTCTGTATACCGAAGCTTTCGAATTTTTCAGCTAGTGTTTTCACTTTGGCAAGGTATTTAACCATATTAAATTCCTTAGCCTCGTATAGGCCTTCTATTTGTCTTTGTACTAACTCTGAATCAGTTAATACTTTAAGGCTTTTAATGTTGGCCTTGATCGCCATTTCCATTCCTGCGATTAACGCTTCATATTCTGCTTCATTGTTTGTTACGACGAAGTCCAATGTTATCGCATAATTTAAATCCTCTTTATTCGGTCCGGTGAAGTTGATTCCGGCGCCTCCTCCTTCTCGGCACGAAGCACCGTTAACATGCATTAACCAAGTTTGATCTTCTATGATCAAGATATCGTCGTTGAGGTTGTTCGATAGTTCGGTTGCCTGTGTTGGAGTTTCCAATAGGAAATCAGCTAACACTTGGGCCTTAATCGCAATTCTCGGTTTGTAGTCGATTTCGAATTGACCGAGATCGCCCATTTGATTAGTCTTCCGGAAGCTTCTGGCTTTGCTAAGACTTGTCTTAGTGGTTGGTTTGTTAAAACCACGATTTTGTAGGTCAAAAAGTAAGGTCGAAGTTTTCGTGCTGCCACTACTAAGGCCAGAGCGAATTTCTCAATTTCCAAATAATTCTTCTCCGCCCCTTGCAGTAATTTGCTTAAATAATAGATAGGCTTATGTTCTGAACCTTCTATTTTGATCAGTACTGAACTAACGGCCGCGTCGGAGATCGAGATGTAGATATACAATGGTTCCCCTTCCGTCGGTTTGGCCAACAACGGGGATGTTGTCAAATATTCTTTGAGCTGGTCGAAGGCCCGATCGCATTCTTCGGTCCAAACAAAGTTTTTTGCTTTTCGAAGCGTTTGGAAGAAGGGCAAACTTCTGTCTGCTGATTTTGATATGAATCTGTTCAACGCTACGATTTTCCCTACCAAGCTTTGTACTTGGGAGATGGTCTTGGGAGGCTTCATTTCAGCTATGGCTCGAATTTTTTCTGGGTTGGCTTCGATTCCTCTTTGATGTACCAAATAGCCCAAGAATTTTCCTGACTTAACACCGAAAGTGCATTTCGCGGGATTTAACTTCATGCGGTATTTTCTCAATATTCGGAAACATCGATCAAGATGTTTTACGTGATCCGCCTCGTTCATGGTTTTAACTAACATGTCATCTACGTAGACTTCCATTATTTCTCCGATTAACTCTTTGAACATTAGGTTTACTAACCTTTGCCCCGGCATTCCTCAAGCCGAATGGCATTACTATAAAGCAATATACTCCTTGCTCGGTTATGAACGCAGTTTTCTCTTGGTCCCGCTCATCCATGTATATTTGATAAAACCCTTGAAAGGCATCCATCATGATGAAGATCGCGAAGCTAGCGGTTGAGTCAACTAATAAGTCGATCCTTGGGAGGGGATATGGATCACGCGGGCATAATTTGTTAAGGTCGGTAAAATCGTTACACATTCTCCACTTGTTATCCTTTTTATCCCCTTTTGCAACTAGAACGACATTACATAGCCATTCTGAGAAGTGTATTTCTCGAATTTGTTTTGCTTTAAGTAGCCTTTCTACTTCTGCTTTGATGATTTTATCTTTTACTGGCCCGTGATTTCTCTTCTTTTGTCTAGCGGGTTTTGCCAAGGGATCAATTTTTAGCGAATGCTTGATTACTCGAGGATTAATTCCTTCAATGTCATTCGCACTCCAAGCGAAGACATCAACATTACCTCTGAGAAAGTCAATCAACATTACTTCCCCTTCTTTGCTTAACTCAGTACCTATTCTTGTTGTTTTCGACGAGTCCCCTTGCACTAGAATTACATCCTTATGTTCCGATGGCTTTAAAGCTAAATCTACCGGCTCATTTCCCTTTTTATCCATTCGGTCAGTGCTAGGGATTTCAACCTCGTTTCTAATGAGATCGTCTACGAGCTTTCTTTTGCTCGGGGTAATTGATTTGGGGTGGTTTTTCAAAGTTAACGAGGTGCTGTAGCAATCCCATGCCATACAGTGATCATTCATTATTTCCCCGATACCTCTGTCGGTCGGAAATTTCATCTTCTGATGATAAGTAGAAACAACGGCTCGGAATAGGTTGAGGGCTGGTCGTCCTAATATTGCGTTATAAGCGAAGGGTGTTTCTACCACTAGAAATTTTACTAGCTTTACTGTCCGGTGCGGTTTTTTCCCGAGTGATACACTTAAGGTTATTGTTCCGCTGGGGACAATTTCGGATCCTCCAAATCCTACTAATGGCGTAGCTACTTTCTGTAGGTTTTTCTGTCCCAAGTTCATCTGGGCTAAAACCTCCCGGGAGATGATATTCGCCGAGCTCCCATTATCGATTAGGATCTTTTTGACATTATAATTTGCTATTTCTAGCGACACTACCATCGGGAAATCGGGGTTATCCTCTTTTGTGTCCCAAGCAATGTTTTTGGGTAATTCGCCTTCGTTAAAGCTGATCAACTGGTCGTTTGTTGGCTTGTTTTCTAGAGTCCATATTTCTTTTGGGTATTTTAAGCTTCCAATTATGGATCTAGCTGTCCTTCGTCGGGCGTTACGACTATCCCCGTCTGCGGGTCCTCCGGATATTGTATGGATAGTTCCATTGATCTGGTCATGGTTCAACTCCTGTGTAGGACCATGCTCGGGTGACCTTCGACGAGAACTCCTTCTTTGATTATTATTTTGAGGGCTTCTACTTCTTTCCCTCTTGCGGTTATCTCGCTCTAGATAGTCGTCTAGTTTTCCCTGTTCGATTAGTTTTTCAATTTCTTTGTTAAGGTGAAAACAATTTTCCGTTCGATGTCCGTGTGCCCGATGGTATTTGCAGTATAACTCATAGTTTCGAGATCCTGGTCTGGGCTGAGCGATTTTCTTCGCTTCAGGGATCCAATTATTCCTTTCTAGTACTTCCAATATTTCTTCCATCGGAGCATTTAGCCTTAGGTGTTCTACTTGATTAACCCTGCCTCTGATCGCTAGTTCGGGGTTTCTTGGTCTTTGGTAGAAATTAGGTTGTCTTTCTTGGTCGGTTTTATTGTATTCCAATCGCTGGAAAACGTTGCCTTTTCTAAAAGATCGCTCATAATCCATGGATCTTTGGGCAGGAATCCTATCATGCTGTTTGGAGCCTGAAGTTGTGACTTTGTTTTTGTTTTTATCTTGAAAGGAATTCATTTCTTCTTGGGTCATATATTTATATGCCAAGCTCATGATGTCGGCAAACGTTCTTGGTTGTTTTCGACTGAGGGCATTTCCGAACTGCCTATTCTTCGTGAGGTCGAAGAGAATAGAAATTATGTAATCGATATTTGGGGAATCGATTTTAAGTAATTCTACGTTAAATCTCGCCAACCAGTTTCTTAAGGATTCTCCCTCTTGTTGGTGTATAGTTCCTAAGTAGCTCATCGGAAGTTTTTGCCTCTTCTGACTGGCAAACTGTTGTGTCAATTTATTGCATAATTCCCGAAAACTGAATATGGAGTTGGCAGGTTGCTTGGCGAACCAGTCCAAAGCGAGTCCTTCAAATGTGGTTACCATTAATTTGGCGGTGAATTCCGCTGAGTGAGCGTATAAGTTCATTATATTGGTGAAGCTAAAAATATAGTCATCTGGATCAGTGGTTCCGTCGTATCGGGGTAGTCTACCCGGGACCTGTCCGATTGACTGTGCCTCCTTTATTTCTCTGCAGAAAGGAGAACAGGCCGCAAGGCTCTCCTGGAGTTCCGTGGTTCGGGCCCACGGGTTTTGAACAGATTGTAGGCGTTGTTCGAGTCGTTCCTGCACCATCCTTTCGATTTCTCTTTCCGAGAATCACGTTGTTCGTGGTCGATCTGGGATTGCATCATCTATGTCATCCTCGATAGGGATTATTGTACTTTCCTTGGACCCGCTGCGCCCCGGCTGTGGTTTTCTTTGTCCTGGTTTCCTTCGGGGATGGTTATCGAAGGGTTTTGAATTGCCCTGCTGCGGACTGTGTAGCGAGCGCCGCTCGCTTGCCGGGCTGTCAGCTTGTTGAGAGGTTTGATTGTTTTGCCTTGGCGCTCTTTGGGCGGGATTTGCCCTGGCAGTCCTAACGTTTCGAGGAATTTGTTCAAGTACAAGTAATTCTTCTGGAGAGAGTGATTTAACGAGCATTGCGATCTGTCGCAATTTCTCCTGAGCGCCCGGGAGAGGAACGGGGATCGCAGGGACTTCCGGTTCTTCCGGTATTGTACCGGGAAGATCTCCTTGGGGTTCCTGCTGATGGGGAAGGGGACCCTGCAAATTCTCGTTGGTGTTGTGGGCGTTATTATCATTATTGTCCTGTGGATCTTCAGACGTGTTATGACCGGTGGTTGTGTTACTTTTTGCTCCAATACGAGCGCTTTTCCTTGGGCGAGCCATATGTCGATCGAATAATTAACCTAGCCCCACGGTGGGCGCCAACTGATTTAACCGGATTTTGTCGGGTTAATTGTATCAGTGAAATTGGGATATTGGGGGTTCTCAATATATATGATTTATAGGGCTCTGTTACTTTATTCAGGATGGATCAATCTCAAGGAAGAACAATTTCGTAGGAACAACAAGTAATTATCGTAACCAACGTAAGAATAACACAAATATGAAGAGAAAGCTCTTTTCTTTATTGAATAATTTTGGGTTCTGCAGTTTATGCAGAATTGAATGGCGTATATGCCTTGTGATTAAGGGTTTTCAGAGTTATTTAATACAATGATTGACTAGGTATTTATATCATACTAAACCTAGCGTTACAAGGAAATATAGTCCTAATAGGACTCGGCCCAAATGTCCTTCTTGAGTCCGGAGTGTAGTCTTCTTGTCGAAGCGAGCTGTATTCGGCCGGGTCGATTAGATGATCCCGAACTGTCTTGTTTGGTCGAACCGATCTTATGTTCTTCAGTCGATCCGTACATTATAAGGGGTACAAAATAGCCCCCATCATTAGCCTTATGTTTTTATGTGTTAAAGTTAGTTTTTATGTTCTATAGTTTCAAAATTTAGTAGCATTCTTGATATATATTAAAAAACCTGTATTTATGTGCTTCATTTTAAAAAAGGCCGTGCTATCGCGCTGCTCTATGCGCTATAGCCTCGGAAGCCTTTGCGCGTCGCTGCGCTATGCGCCTCTGACTACTATGATTTAATTACGATTTGTCCTTCTATTTTTTCGTTTTAAACCATTTTTCTACCGGTTTCACCTTAATTTTGTAAGTTAAACTCTTTTTTTTTTTACTTATTTTTCACACATTTTATCATACTAACCTGTTTTTACCTATTTTGCACATTTTTTTCACATGTTCTTTTCACCAACCTGAATTTTCATGATATGATACATTTTGACCGACTTTATTCATTTTTTCACCGATTTCACTTGATTTTCATTAATGTTGTCGTTTCACTTGTTTCATCATTTTTTCACGAATTTTACCCGAATTTTCATCGATTTCAAATGTGTTATCGATTTCAGGGGCACTTTTTAGCCGTTTCACCCAAATTTTCACCAACTTCACCAGTATTCATCAATTTCACCCGAATTTTCATCGATTTCACATATTTTTAATGATTTCATAGATTTTTTTTATCGATTTCACCATTTTCCACCAATTTCACCCATTTTTCACAAAATGAATTCCATCCAAATTTGAGGTTATGCATGTCTTGATATTATTAAATATTGTTGGTCCCAAGTGATCAGATGAGGTCTAGAGGGGGGGGGGGTGAATAGACCTCTAAACTTTTTCAAATTTTAACTTTAAAACTTTTTTGTTAACTTAAAAAGACTAAGTTGTTATCAACAGTAGGTTCCTTGGCTGATCGCGAACAAATCTTTGAACAGCTTTGTAGACCACTAACCTGATAGTTACTTAGCTGATTTTGTCAAAATCAGTTTTAATACTTAGAGTACTTGCAGCGGATTTATAAAGTGTTTTTCACAAGTAAACTTAGCAGTTTGAAAGTTTGTTCCCCAGTTTTACAAAACCTCTGTTCTTAGAAAACTTTTCAAACAGTTAACTTAAAGTGTTTTTATGCAACAGAAAATATGCAAGAAAGAATGCAAGTAAAAACACAAGTAATTTTTATAGTGGTTATATGGATATAAATATCCTTTAGTCCACTCTTCCAAGTCACTTAGATCTTGGGTTATACTATAATCACAAAGTTTACAGTATACTCTGCTTGCGCCAATCAACAAATGAAAAGGCCACAAGTGCGCAGTAGGAAATCACTCAGAAACTCCTACTCTCCGAAGTAATATCACTCACAAAGATGGATATCTACTTCTCACAACACTCAGATTTACAAATTCACTCAGAAGATGTGTTTAGCTTTGTTCTTCAACTTCGCTTTTCGTCAACAAATGACTAAGCTGATGAGTGAGCTGTTCTTGAGACTTAAAGAATTCTGCTTCGAAAATTTCTCAGAGATTGTGTTGTTCTCTTGTTCTCTTCGTCTCTTTCAGCTATTTATACTTGAGGTTTGAAAAATGTCCGTTGAAGAGAGACAGGATTCAAATTCCTCGAGTACTGGTCCTTAAAATCCGCGAACGGCTCTTTTGCAGTCTGTTCGTACTGTCAACGGTACTTTCCTGCAGGCAGCATTAAATGCACTCAGCTGATGCGAAGCATTTCTTCAATCATTTGTCTTTAATAACCTTGTACTTCAGCATTTATTACTTCCAGGGGCATTTATTACCGTTGGGAAGACTTTATGATCCTTTCCACTTGGCTGACGGAAGTGCAAGTCTGATGGCGAACTAAGCTGATCTCAAACTTGAACAAATCTGATTTGAGTCGGCTGATCTTCATCAGTCTGATATTTTTCCTTCAGCGGATCAGTAGTCTTTGGACCTTGATTTTTGACTCTTCTGATGTCTTCTTTACTTAGTCAAAAAATCTTAACATGGGACCATCAGCTATGTTATCCCATACTTAGCAGATTTTGAAGTTTTGGAATGCATCAAAACCTCCCTTATCAATTTGTCTTCAGTGCTTTCATCTTCATCCTTATCCAACAATTTCCCCCTTTTTGATGATGACAAAACTTCAGCCAAGTACCTGTTAATACCTAAGCTAAAGATTGTGATCCTCAAAATTTTCTGAGATAGAAAAGATGTGTTGGATTAAACTTGACTTTTTATTGATAATGAAAATATTACAAGTACAAGTTCATCAGATGAGATGTCTGAAGAATAGATAAAGTAAACTGATTACAAAGGATTTATACATTCTAATTATCAGCTTCTTCATCAGATCCTTCTAGCACTTCTTCATATTCATAAGATGATTTTTCATCATCTTCTTCTTCTTCATCTTCATCAGCTTCATCTTCTGAAAGTATGTTTGCTTTGGCAGCATCCATCTTTTCTTTGAGTTGCTGCTCCCTTAGTAGCTCCATTGCCTTTCTGGCTGATTCAGTATTCTTGTACTTGGTCAACGGCTCTGTTTGATCTTCAGCAGAGTCCTTGGTTTCAGCCATTGCTTCATCAGTTTTGGCTTTGTCCTTAGTCTCTTCTTCAGACTTCTCTTCACTTTGTACCTTTCCAACTGTTTCAGCAGTCTTGGTCTCAGCAGTCTTGGTCTTTTCAGTAGTTTCTTCAGTCTTCTCAACTTCAGCATTAGCAATAATCTCCTTAGTTGATTATTCCCCTTTATCTTCCCCCTTTTTGTCATCATCAGACTTGATGACATCTTCAAGTTTAGCAGCAGGGTTGAGTGCAACAGTAGGAACCTTCATTGCAGCACATAAATTCTTCAGGTTCTGATTTACTACATCATGACTTGCTGTTAAATGATGAAGAGTGGTACTGATGTTGTCAGTTTGGTCATTGAAGCAGTCAATATTTAGTTGCATTGTTGCAAGTTCATTGTGTAATTCCTTTTCAGCGTTTGAGACTTCTTGCAACATTCCAATATTAACCTCCTTCTCTTCTTCACTGACTTTGATGAAGGTTGCAGTTAAATCAGCTATTTTGTGCTCAGCTCTTTGTAAGGCAGTATGAAGGTGATTTATATCAGCCTTCACATCTTCAACGTTTCTGTTCATCTCAGTAAGGCTTTGCACTAACTGCAAGGAATGATCTTGAGGTACAGGAAAACTATCAGTTTCAGTCTTGATGATCTTTTCAGTTGATTGTTGCATAGTTTCCAGCTGAAGTCTGTTGGATTCTACCAACTCTGCTTTCAGTTCTTCCTTCAGCTCCTCCTTCATCTTTGTCAGCTGCTGGTTATGCTTCTCTTCCAGTTCCTTCATAGAATTTTCCATCAGCATCTGGAAGGCTTCCATCAGTGATGAGTGCTGATCACCTGATGAAGCAGAAGTAGCAGCTTCCTCTTCTTCAGTCTCCTGGTGGACAGGGACATCTTTCATTTCAGTCTCCTGATCAGCTTTTGGGTCCTTAGCGTTCCACTCAAGTGTTAAGGGTTTATCAGCTTTCTTGTGCTCATCAGTGACATCATCATAGAACAGATTTGTAAAAGTGCCATCATCATTGAAACAAGTTGTTTGACGAATATGTCGCCCAATTATCCAAGGATTTACAAAGGCATTGTTACCTTTGGGCACTTCACAAAATTCCTTTACTTCTTTGCCAAAAATAATTTGCTGAATGCTAGGCAGCTGAGGCATTTCACTTGAACAGCCTTGCTAATACCTTGACCTTTCTGCCCATCTCTTCAAGGCGGTCATAGCAGCAATGTTGATAGCCCTTTCTTCAGCATTGTCAGACTTTCTTTTTTTGGCAGGCAAAGAGTTCTTGTTCTTCTTGGCCTCTTCTAATGCAAACTCCTTTGCATATTTGTGCATAATGTCTCTTACATAGTGAGGATCCAAGGCTTTCTGAATGGAGTCTGTCCTTAACCAATTTAGAACCCACTGTTCTTCATCAGCTAACTCCTTCAGACTTTGAAGATCTACTATTGATCTGTTCATTATGTTTTCTCTCCATCTGATATATCTAGGCTTTTCTTGAGTGAACAGAGTCTTCAGCATTAGCTTCTGGTCGTAGTAAGCAAGGGTCTTCTCAAATCTTTTGAAAAGCTCTTTGTCAGCATAGACAATGTTGAAGGCTTTTCTGATTTCAAATTTCTCCTTCTCCTTGACTTCACCAGCAGGCATTTTGGGCTTCTTAGGTTTATCATCACCATCAGCCTCATTAATTTTGATGCCTCCGCCATGGACAGGTCCATGAGCATCAACCTTGCTGAGTTCAATGACCACAGCAAGTTCTGCATCTTCAGCAGCTTTTCTTTCTGCCTCAGACATTTTCCTTCTTTCCTCATCCTTTGCTTCCTGAATTTTGCTCAATTCAAGAGCCTTTTTCTCCTCTATTTCATCCTACTTTCTTTGTTCAGCTTCTTCCCTTTTCTTTTTATCAGCTTTGGAAACCTTCTTTCTTTTGATCACGAACTTTCTTTTTCCTTTATCAGCTGGGGCAGGGGCTGGACCAGCAGAAGAAATTGGTGCAGGAGCAATAGGATGATCATAACATTTGGATCATCCTGAGGTTTGGCAGCCTCAACTGTTGGTGTAGCTTGAGTCATCTGTTGCTTATCAGTTTGGTCAGCAGCAGAAGCCTCATCAGCTCCAACAGGTCTTTCAGCAGTTGCAGGACTTTGCCTTACTAAATTTTCCAGTTCAGTAGGCTCTTCAACAAAAGTCATCTGCTTCCTCGCAGTTTTCTTTGATATTCCCTGAATGAGTCTTGAGGCAGCAGTGTCTTTCAGTTGAATCCTGGTCCTATGAGAGACAGTCTCATCAGGAACTTGAGCAGTTGGTGTCCTTGAAGATGATGCAGGGGACACATTCCTGTCATCAGTAGAGGTTAGGTCAACAACTTTGTTGGCTTCAGCATCCTCCACTTTCTTCATTCTCTTGGGAGTCTTTTCCTTAGGCTTTTCAGTAGCCTTCTTCTTTTGTGTCTCAACAGCTAACTCAGTTGTTTTGACCAACCTCCTTGGTCTTTTGGCAGGAACATCCTTTTGTTCCTCGTTGTCATCCTCATCAGGCTCATCAGCCTTTCTCTTCAAAACTGGCAAGTATTTCACCATAGCCTTTGACTTATGGATCTCCTTTCCATTTGTCATAGTACAACCCAGTTTAAACAGCAGATAACTGAGTGTAATTCTGTGATTTGTCTGAGGAGTCTTGCCTTTCTTTACTTCGAGGAAGTTTGCCAAAACATACCAGATTACAACAGACCAGTTGACTTCTAGTCCGTAGTAAATGGCAGCCATGATGCTGAACCTCTTCATGGTAACAGCATCCAGAGAAAAAGTGCAGTTTTCAATCAACTTAGATACCATATCAGCCATCCGCTGATACTCGTCTTTCAGCTGTCTCTTCTTGATGTTGCTAGACAACATCTCCCCTTCGTTGGCGCAGATCGCCCAGAACTGTTGGTGCTTTTCCTCCGTCAGCACAGTGACATCATGTCGTCCTCTGTTTGGAAGATCAAAGGTCTCGTGAAGAACAGCAGGAGTTATGATGATGGATTTACCTCCAACCGTAGCTTTGATTTCCATGGCAGTGAAATCAACAGTAGCAGTTTTGTAGTACTCCAAAACCTGGTCAGTCCAGATTACTCCTTCATTGTACTCCATAAAGTTAACCAGTAGGGCCGACTTGAACTTCTCTAGCAGTTCTTTCATCAGATCGGTGCCAGATTGATAGTAGGATTCATAAACAAGGTACATACCTTCAGCGGCCAATTCAAATCTGTAGGAAATTATGGAAACAAGAAAAAATTTGCAGAAAACTTGCAAGTATTTTCTCTCAAGTGTGCTTTGAATATTTGGGTGCGTAAAGAGCTACACATCTGATCAGATCTGGATTTATAGAGTTAGGGTATCTTGGTTTCCGTGATACCAGCCAACCGTTAGATCCGTTTCTTATAAGTGCTGATCGTGCGGCGTCAGTTACGACCTTTCAAATTCAAATCTCATTAAATGAGGAGCGGGAAAAAGACCACTCTTAAGTTACTTGTAAAAGCGCGTTTTGAAAATAACGTTTTAACCAGTAAGCTTTTACACAAGTAATCAGATTAGTAAAATAAATACTTATCTGATGGACTATTGTCCTGATAACATAGTTGTTATCAGTGAAAGCCAATAACTGATAACCTTCCTCGGCTGTTTGTCAATCTAGCTAAATAATAAGTCCTCAATCTTCAAAATTTTAATCTTCTGTTGAAAACATAACTTCAACTAACTGTCATTAACAAATTTCATCTTTTAATCAGAAGTACCGCTAGTCTTACACGTTCCCCCTGACTTTAAGAGTTCATAAGTTAACTAGTCTGTTGAGAGTTAATTCTTGAAGATGAATAAGATGAGTAAGCTGTTGAACTCTAGTCTTCTGATTCCCCCTCAGCTTATGCATCCAATTTTAATAAACCCAGTTCAGCTCTTAGAGTTGAAAACCTTGTCTCACTTAGTGGTTTTGTGAAGATGTCAGCAACTTGATTTTCAGTAAACACATATTCTATCATGACATTTCCTTTCTCCACATGATCTCTAATAAAGTGATGCTTGATCTCAATATGCTTAGTCCTTGAATGACTTGTAGTATTCTAAGTAAGGCTGATTGCACTTGTATTATCACAGTAGATTGGAATTCCACTGATTTTGATATTGTAGTCTTCTAGTTGATGCTTCAACCATAAGATTTGTGCACAGCAAGCTCCATCAGCTATGTATTCAGCTTCAGCAGTTGATATGGATACTGAAGTCTGTTTCTTACTCATCCATGAGATCAGACGACTACCTAAGAATTGACAGGCACCTGTTGTGCTTTTTCTATCAATTTTGCAGCCAGCAAGGTCAGAATCTGAATATCCAATAAGCTCAAATCCAGATTCTCTAGGATACCACAATCCCAAATCTTCAATACCTTTAAGATACTTTAGTATCCTTTTGGCAGCTAAGAGGTGAGATTCCTTAGGATTTGATTAAAATCTCGCACAAACCCCAACTGAGTACATGATATCAGGTCTGCTTGCTGTTAGATATAACAATGACCCAATAATGCCTCTGTATTTGATTATGTCCACTGACTTGCCATCTTCATCTTTATCCAAACGAAGACTTGTAGACATTGGAATGGTAGCAGTAGAGCTAGTTTCCATACCAAATTTCTTGAACAGATCTTTTGTATATTTTGCTTGGCTGATGAATATTCCATCAGGCAACTGTCTTACTTGCAAACCAAGAAAATAATTAAGTTCTCCCATCATGCTCATTTCAAACTTGTTATGCATCAGCTTTGAGAACTTGTCACACATCTGTTGGTTAGTTGAACCAAAAATAATATCGTCCACATAAATTTGCACAAGCAAAATATGTTCTTCCCATTCAATAGTGAACAAGGTCTTGTCAACTTTACCTTTGCGAAATCCTTTAATTAAAAGAAAATCAGATAAGGTATCATACCATGCTCTTGGAGCTTGTTTCAGTCCATAAAGGGCTTTCTTCAGACGATACATCTTGTCTCCTTCTTGATAGACTTCAAAACCAGGTGGTTATTTAACGTAAACTTTTTCTTGCAATTCTCCATTGAGAAAAGCTGATTTCACATCCATCTGATAGATGGTGAAATTCTTGTGAGCAGCATAGGCAAGAAATAGTCTGATTGCCTCTAATCTTGCTACTGGTTCAAACGTTTCATCAAAGTCAATGCCTTCTTCTTGGCAGTAACCTTTGGCCACTAATCTTGCTTTATTTCTGGTGACTTCACCATCTTCATTCATCTTATTCCTGAATACCCATTTAGTGCCAATGACTCTTTGATGACTTGGTCTAGGAACTAAGTACTAGACTTCATTCCTTTCAAATTGATTTAGCTCTTCTTGCATAGCTTCAATCCAGTTTGAATCACTAAGAGCTTCTTCAATATGTTTAGGCTCAATTTGAGATAGGAAACTGACAAACATTGCATCAATTGTAGCTGCTCTCCTTGTCTTCACTTTATCCAAAGGATCACCAATCACCAGCTCTGGTGGGTGATTCTTGAGCCATCTAAGATCAGGTTGCAAATCATAATGTTGTCCTTTGTTTTGATCTTGCAACACCGCTGTTGGAGTTCCAGTAGTAGTCTGTTGAACATTTGTTGTCTGTTGAACAGTCTCTGGTCTATCAGCTGTTTGCAACTCGTCTGTTAGACAATCAGCACTGTGATTTTGAACAGCACTTGAGTTATCAGCTGGGTTGAGATCAGGTAGTATGATGGGAACATATTCTTCATTCTTTCCAACATTCAACCTCTGTAAATCAGTAGACAGTTCTTGATCAATACTTTGATTCTTTTCAGAAGATTGATTTGGTTCATCAAATACTACATGAATGGATTCTTCTATTAGTAATGTTCTTTTGTTAAAAACTCTATAAGCTTTACTAACAGTAGAGTATCCTACAAAAACAGCTTCATCAGCCTTTTCTGCAAATGCAGTAAGGTGATTTTTCCCATTATTTAAAACAAAGCATTTACAACCAAATATCTTAAAATAATGAATGTTTGGCTTCCTGTTGTTCCAAACTTCATATGGCGTCTTGTTTTGGTGCTTGTTGATCATGCATCTGTTTTGGGTAAAACATGTTGTGTTTGTTGCTTCTGCCCAAAATCTTTGTAGCAGCTTAGCTTCAGCTATCATGGTTCTGAAAGCTTCCTTTAGTGTTTTGTTTCTCCTTTCAGCAACACCATTCTGTTGAGGGGTTCTAGCAGCTGAATACTCATGATGTATTCCTTTGATATTACAATACTCTTCAACAGTAGAGTTTGTAAACTCTGTCCCTCTATCTTATCTGATCTTCAATATCTTTATGATTTTCTCATTCTGGATCAGTTCCATCATATTAGTAAGATGTTCCTTGGTTTCACTTTTCTTCTTCATGAAAATCACCCAATTGTATCTTGAATAATCATCCACAACAGCTAGGCAGTATTTCTTTCCACCATTGCTGACAGGATTAATCGGTCCAAATAAGTCCATGTGTAGCAGCTCCAATATTCTTCCAGAAGATTGATGCTTCTTGCTTTTGAATGATGACTTGATTTGTTTACCCTTCTGACAGGCGTCACAGAGCTTATCTTTGCTCATGACTGTCTTTGGAATTCCTTCTACCAGATTATTCTTGATTAGTCTGTTGATGGTCTTGAAATTCACATGATTCATTCTTTTGTGCCACAGCCAACTGACTTCACTTGGTGTTGATGCCACCAAACAAATGCTCGGATTCTTGTCAGCAGAATTCCAGTCCACTGTGTAGACATTCCCTTGTCGTCTTCCAGATAAAATTACCTTCTTTGTACCAATTTGTTCAACATAGCACTTATCTGTTGAGAAGATGACTGAATATCCTTTGTCACAAAATTGACTTATGCTCAGCAAATTGTATTTGAGGCCTTTAACATAAGAGACGTCAGATATCTCAATGTTGCCTTTGATCAGCTTTCCACTTGCTACAATCTTGCCTTCCTTGTTGTCCCGAAAAGTAACTTTAGGACCATCCACAGCAACAGCATCAGTCAGCTCATGTATGTTTCCACACATGTGTCTTGAACAGCCACTGTCCAAGTACCAGATTTTCTCTACTTTACTCCTACTCCTAATCCTAACCTACAAAACAAAATAAAATTGTTTTAGGTACCCTTATTGAGAGGGTCCTGAAGGATTAGTTCCACCTTTGACAACCCAAGATGATGAAGTCTTAGGCTTCTTAGGCTTCTGAGTTTCAACAGGAGTATGAACAGCTTTGCCTTTACCACGTTCATCAGATTTGTCATATTGTTGATGATCAGCATGATAAGGGTAATGTTCAAATCCAGAGTAAGATGCATGATAAGGAGGATATGCATGCATTGGATGAGCAGGGTATGGTGCATAGTAAGTTGGAAATTGAGGTGCATGATACATAGGATGATATGCAGCAGGTTGCACATAATAAGACTCATTTCCATACCAAGCATTTTGATTTTCCTTATTTTTATGCTTCTTTGGTTTACTAGTTGCTTGCTCATTAACAGACGACTTAGTTTTAACACTAGTCTGATTAGTTTTAGCCTTGTCAGATGACTTCCTAGGACTCTTCGGTTTAGGCTTACTAGTCTGTTTTCCTACACTAGGCTCTTTGCTCTTTTTAGCCTTAGGAGTTTTTGTCTCCTTTAATACTTTCTCAGGTGAAGCAGGTTTAGTAGTCTGAACATACAATATGACCTTACTATTGTCAGCTGATATGAATTTTTCAGTATGGTTCAGTTCTAACTTTTCCTGATCTAAAGGTGTCTTCTGTTTACTAGACATGTGAGTGGATGCAACAGATGACTTCTCATGAGACTCAATGACTTTCTCAAGCTCAATGATTTTACCCTTTAAAACTTCACTTTCAGCTTTCATAGATTCATTCTCTTGCTCAAGCAGTTTATATTCAACTGATTCTTTTGGCTTTTCAGCTTTAAGTTTCAGTGAACTGTTTTGCTCTTTCATCAATATCATCTCTTCCTTAAGCTTTTTAAATGCATCAGCAATGCTAGTATTGTTGAGCATCATTTGTTCAAATGAATTAAATAATTCATTATCAAGAGGAGTTACCTCATCATCCTCAGAGTCATCAGATTCCTTAGCCATCAGGCAGAGAAGAGCAGGGCTCTCTTCATCAGAAGACTCTTCATCAGAAGTGTCTGAATCTGAATCAGATGAGTAGACATCAGCTAGCTTTTCTGCTTCTGCTACCAGCACCTTTCCTTTCTGATGCTTTCTTTCTTTTCTGATTCTCTTTTCTTCTTCTGTATACTTCTCAGCTTTAGGATATGGGCAGTCTCTGATGAAATGACCCAGTTTCCTGCAATTATAGCACATCATTTTGGATTTATAAGAATCCTTATCCTGAGAAGAAGAAGTAGGGTTAGAAGTAGAAGCATTGTTATATTTGTTCTTCATTTTTCGTCTGTAGAACTTTTTGAAGTTGCTCATCAGCAATGCTACGTCTCCAGCAGTGTACTCCTTTTTGTTGAGTAGCGTGGCTTCATCAAATGAGTCCACATCTTTGCTTTTGTGAGCTGGCCTTCTGGGATTTTCAGCAGCAACGAGAGCAGCTGTGGGACTTGAAGTAGAGGTTTCTTCAACACCCATTCTCGGCAGTTTATACTCGTACGCCTTGAGTACTGAGAACAGCTCGGTGAGAGAAATCTTGCCCAGATCTCTTGACTCTTCCATGGCTGTCACCTTCATGTTGAACTTTGGAGGTAGGGCCTTCAGAACTCTGACGGTTATCTCCTTGTCCGTAAAGGTTTTTCCAAGCTTTAAAACTTCATTCAGTGTCCTTGTAAACCTTGTGTCCATCTGGTCAATGGTTTCCGCAGACTTCATCTTGAAATTGTCCAGCTTTTCCAGAGCAACACTCAGCTGATGCTCTTTGATGGCGTCGTTTCCTTCGCTCATGTCACGAACCTTATCCCACATCTCCTTTGCAGTTTTGCAATGTTTGACTTTATCAAGCCTATCATTATCCAGGGCTTTGGTCATGATGAAGCGGCTAACCTTATCCAGATTGAACAGCTTAATTTCTTCGGCTGTCATCTCTGTTAAATCTTTTTCCACCACTAGTTCAGCTTCATCAACTATGATAGTCTTGGTGAATTTGAATGGACCTTTAATGATACATGTGTACATGTTATCATTATAAGCAGCTAGGAAAATCTACATCCTGATTTTCCAGTCTTCAAACGACATACCAGCAATGTGGGGAACATGGCTGATACAGTCCATTTTTCAAAAAGATTTTGTTTTTCAAAAAGATGCTCTTTTGAAAAGTTTTTTAAAAACCTTTGAAAAACACTTGGATCAAGCTCGTTGATCAGGCAGCTGATTCTAATGAACCACCTGCTCTGATACCACTTGTTGGTCCCAAGTGGTCAAATGAGGTCTAGAGGGGGGGGTGAATAGACCTCTAAACTTCTTCAAATTTTAACTTTAAAACCTTTTTGTTAACTTAAACAGACTAAGCTGTTATCAACAGTAGGTTCCTCGGCTGATCGCGAACAAATCTTTGAACAGCTTTGTAGACCACTAACCTGATAGTTACTTAGCTGATTTTGTCAAAATCAGTTTTAATACTTAGAGTACTTGCAGCGGATTTATAAAGTGTTTTTCACAAGTAAACTTAGCAGTTTGAAAGTTTGTTCCCTAGTTTTACAAAACCTCTTTTCTTAGAAAACTTTTCAAACAGTTAACTTAAAGTGTTTTTATGCAACAGAAAATATGCAAGGAAGAATGCAAGTAAAAACACAAGTAATTTTTATAGTGGTTATATGGATGTAAATATCCTTTAGTCCACTCTTCCAAGTCACTTAGATCTTGGGTTATACTATAATCACAAAGTTTACAGTATACTCTGCTTGCGCCAATCAACAAATGAAAAGGCCACAAGTGCGCAGTAGGAAATCACTCAGAAACTCCTACTCTCCGAAGTAATATCACTCACAAAGATGGATATCTACTTCTCACAACACTCAGATTTATAAATTCACTCAGAAGATGTGTTTAGCTTTGTTCTTCAACTTCGCTTTTCGTCAACAAATGACAAAGCTGATGAGTGAGCTGTTCTTGAGACTTAAAGAATTCTGCTTCGAAAATTTCTCAGAGATTGTGTTGTTCTCTTGTTCTCTTCGTCTCTTTCAGCTATTTATACTTGAGGTTTGAAAAATGTCCGTTGAAGAGAGACATGATTCAAATTCCTCGAGTACTGGTCCTTAAAATCCGCGAACGGCTCTTTTGCAGTCTGTCCGTACTGTCAACAGTACTTTCCTGCAGGCAGCATTAAATGCACCCAGCTGATGCGAAGCATTTCTTCAATCATTTGTCTTTAATAACCTTGTACTTCAGCATTTATTACTTCCAGGGGCATTTATTACCGTTGGAAAGACTTTATGATCCTTTCCACTTGGCTGACGGAAGTGCAAGTCTGATGGCGAACTAAGCTGGTCTCAAACTTGAACAAATCTGATTTGAGTCGGCTGATCTTCATCAGTCTGATATTTTTCCTTCAGCGGATCAGTAGTCTTTGGACCTTGATTTTTTACTCTTCTGATGTCTTCTTTACTTAGTCAAAAAATCTTCACAAGGGACCATCAGCTAAGTTATCCCATAATTAGCAGATTTTGAAGTTTTGGAATGCATCAAAACCTCCCTTATCAATTTGTCTTCAGTGCTTTCATCTTCATCCTTATCCAACAAATATTTTTTATATTTTCTATTTTAGTCAAACTAAAATTACGTAATTAGCTGAATCATAAGTATTTTTTATTCTTTCTTAAGATGCAATTCAATTTTAAATATTTTTTTTTTAAACATAAAGATATTTAAGAGAATTTCATTTTAAATTCTTACATTTAAAGTGTTTATGATTTATGGTTTACTAATATTTTGAATTAACATTTTCTTACTTAAAAAATATTGATGCTAAAATATAATAGTTTTTATCTATTATTTAGGGGCTATTTAAAATAATAGTGAATTTTTATGGTTTGTTTTTATCTATTATAAGAGAAGATTAAAATTATAAATTATGTAAGAGAGAATTTATAATTTTTAGGAGTTTATGTAGATGATAAATATAATAGACTTAATGTTTAATTATACATCTTCAGTTACTTTTGTATATTTACCATTGAATTAAATAACAATCCAAGTAAGGGTATTTTAGTCTGCACAAAAAAGTTAAGAAATATTCATGCTTTTATAATATATAATAATAATAATATAATAATAATAATAATAATAATAATAATGATAATATAATATAATAATAATAATAATAATAATAATAATAATAATAGTAGAGATAAAACAATAGCAAGACAACATTTTTAATTTGCATGCATCATCTTTGTTTCACAAACATTCGGTTTTACATCAATGGGATGGGACCCACATACCTTATTCATGTTTTCTTGGCATATTTTAAATTTATTTATCTGTTTAATATATCACAATTATTCATCAAAAATATATATATATATATATATATATATATATATATATATATATATATATATATATATATATATATATATATATATATATATATATATATATATATATATATATACTAGGCAATATGGTCCATGCAGTTGCGTGGAGATCATTGCCCCGTATTTTATTGGATATATGGGTATCACATCTATAAGTTTAGGGGTGTTTTGCAATTTTAAAAGATGTATTGATAGCTGAAAATTAATGGAGAAACATTCAACACAATACTAACAATGAATCTGACTCTCATAAGCATGGTCAAAATCTATTACTCTCAACATTTGATACACAAAAGTATTAAATCTTTTTGCACATTATTTTTCATGAAATCTAGCATGCCAGAACAAAAGATGACTCAAATCTTATTTTATCTCATACTCAAACTTTTATGACTCACCAAGGTTGTTTGGAATGATGCAAAGGCTTAAACCAGTGCTATCATACCTAAAAAAAACATAACCTATAAATGACAAGTTAACATAACCTTGAACTTCACTTAATGATAGAAAAGAAAAACATGTAATAAAAAATACACAGACAATGAACAAGTATTGGTAGTGTAAGAGGTCACCTTTGGTTGAATTTTAGAAAGTAGACGATATCATAATGCAAGGATGACGTAAAATAAGAAATCCTCAACTACTTCCTTCTGAATAAGATCGCATGGTTGATCTTAAGCTAATATCTCAGACCCTGGCTTCAAAATGCGACCTCAGAGAAAAATACTTTAAAGAATTTCTTCTTACATAATACTACGCCTGAAACACAGGGACTCTTAATTAATGGTAAGTTTTAAATAAAATTATTCTAGAAACATGATATAGTCCATATGGAGAGGAAGCAATTGTCGAATTTGCAATGGAAATCTAGTTTAAAATCAGGAAATACAAATTGAAAAGAGTTATCACTGCTAATCATCTTTAAGAAAGAAAATAAAAAATAAACTCAAGCAAGCTCAAAATGTAGAAGTAAAGTTCAAATTGTATGCGAAATTTACACAACCAATAAGTTATGTACAAAAATTCTGGATTTGATGACATTTTCCCACAACTAACTCCACAAAGGAACCAAATATAAATAATGGCAAAGGAACTTATTATATACAATTCTTTATATAGAATAATACAAAAGAAAGCTTCACATGTGGCACAGAGGAATGTTGAAAGCAAAGATCATTTGCAGTCACCTTACAGGTCTCCAATTACAGTGATTTCGAACTTGTAAGTGACTTGAGATATTACGTAACTTCAATTGTGCAAGTCCTGCATTTATGAGACAGAATAAAGAATAAATCCATGAAGAAAAGATGCCACAAAAATTGGATTAAGCTACGGTTGTAGAATTAGGATTGTTGATTAAGTATATTTTATCCAGATCCGGTCAAAGTCCAATCCGATGTGCATATATACAAGGATATGTATTCCAAAATAAAGGAGCGAATGTGAATCTAAGTCAATTTGATATGTTTGAAATCATAATCCAATAATAAATACCTGTATATATACATAAGATTTTGTTTATATAAGTAATTTTTTTTTTTTTGAGGAACCATGAAATTTCATTAATGATGTAACTCGGAGTTTACAATATCAAGAATTGAAAGTGGTAAAAAATTAGACACAAGACTCGATAGGAGATAATTTGGCTATCTCGTGTGCCGCTCGATTTCCTTCTCTTAACACATGTCGAACTTTGAAAATTTTGAAACCGCTCGCTAATCTTTTGATGTCGGCAATAATGTTCCCGTAAGGCGTATGAGAACCAACATCTCCTTCAATGGCAGCCATAATGTTACTCGAATCACCCTCTAATATGATCTTGTTCCAATTTTGTTCCCGAGCAAACTCCAAAGCTTTAAGAGCAGCCATTGCCTCAGCCGAAGAAGGATCAAGAGGCATGAGAAAACAAGAAGAAAACCAAGCAAGACAATTACCAGAATGAGATCTTGCAAGACCCCTAACCCACAACAATTTTCAGCACACAATGAGGCGTCAAAATTGATTTTTATTTCACCCATTGGAGGAGGTTCCCATCCAACTCCAGTTCTCCGCCTGCCAATGTTTACACTTGGTTTAAGTACTTCAGATCTAGCTCCTCTTAAGGCTTGCAAATATTTCTTCGAAAAAGAAATAACCTCAATTGCCGAGTCATGAGTACCCTCAAAGAATCTCTTGTTTCTAGCATGCCAAACAGACCAACAGACAACAACACAAAATTCGAACTCTACCACATCCAACTTCTTGCGCATATCAAGTATCCAATCAAGTAGAGAATTACCTCTTGGAAAATGGATAGACCAAGGTATTCCACTAAGAGCCCAGACTTGTCTAGCAAAAGTGCATAAAGATAAACTATGAATAGCATCTTCGTCGAAACTATGGCAGATTTCGCACGAAGCCACCTCCAAGACTTTACGTTTTGCAAGATTTAACCGCGTAGGAAGATGATTCTTACACGCTCGCCAAAGGAATATTTTTATTTTGCTTGGAAGATTAATTGCCCACAACCATATAAGTAATATTAACAGTGTTTTTATCGTCACTCAATCAAAACAGAAACTCATAGTTAATTTATTCACTTTAGTTTTCAACTAACACTGAATCGATTTTGTCAAATATGCAAAAGAAAAGACTTTACAGTTTAGAAATTTAAGTAGATAGATGATAATTTGTACCCTACAATCTCAAAATAGCTTTACACATAAGAGCAGCAAGGCCAACATCTGTAATTGGCTGGTAAATTTTTGAAAACACCATGAGAAGGAAGGAATCAAAGTTTCCAAATCAAGTAGACTTGTAAAAGGAAATATCAATATTTAATCATATAACTAAATCTGTTTATTTTAACATGTACCATTCTGTCAATTTACATCTGCTAAGATTCAAATGCAGCACGGCATTGACAGCTGCATAAACACAAAATGAGTCAATATAGATAATGACCTATCATGAGAAATATTTTTGGTACGGTAACTGTACGGTTTTGAGGTTCTAGAAATATTT